>NW_021026286.1:407451-435244 GCF_004153795.1 Camellia sinensis | reverse complement strand
TTGATCGTTGCCTTGGCTCGTCGATACAGAAAAGGTACAGTTGTTCGTTTTCTTCATTTCATCATCTGAAACCCTGCAAAAATTGTTGAAGCAGCATATTCCGCTAGTGAGGCCGGAATGAAGTATTGCGGAGCATTGTAGACCTCGGTTTCGGGCCCACAGCCGAGCTGTTCCACAGCACTTCTCCAGCCGCACTTAAAGAATAAGTCCTTCGCCCCCTCACATTGTGGAATGTAGTGGCCCTCCGCCTCTTTGAAACCTTCAGTGTTGGCATCACCGACCTTCTTCTTCAGCTCGGCGATTTCGGCGTCCTTTTTCCCTTCAAGCTTGACTAGCTCACGAAGGTACTTGTCTTTCATCACAATCAACGCCTTCTGTTTGTCAGCCTCAGCCGAGGTAACCATTCCGGTTAGACGAGCTACCTCGGCCTCTAGTTCGGCCGTCTTTTGATGGGATTCCTTCAGCTCGGTTGTTTTTTCTTCAACCTCTGCCAAGGCTTGCCTAGCCGTTTTTCTGAGCTCCAATACCTTTTGGTGGGCAATTTGGCTCTTCTGAAGAGACTGAAATGAATGGAAAGAAATCAATGAGGAAACTGAACTGAAAGTTAGAAAAAAAATTTTTTAGATAAGGGGCATCATACCAGGATCATGGACTTGGTGGCCGATCGAATGGCCTTTAGCTCGGTCAAATTCTGGTGGTGTTCCATGTCTGCTGGAAGGCACACACTTTTGGCAAGATTAAAGGCCATCAAGTGATCCTTCTCAGCAACCACCGAATCGGTATCTTGAATAAGGCGGTTCTGAAATTTCAGCTTCGGTGCCCACCTGGAAGAGCCAGCCCGGTCAGAAGGCTCCGGTTGTGGAATTGGTGGAGGGATGGATTCGTCGTCATCCACAAGATGCTGTTTGGTCGGGGTAGATCGGGCGCGCTTGGATGGGCGTGATGAAGAAGGCTGTTGAGAAGGAAGGGCCACAACGGCAGGTTGCGTTTGGCTTGGTGGCGGTACTTCGGGTTTGTTAGTCTCGGTCAATAGTGCCCTGACTCTATTTCTCTTTGCCATTTCTTCTTCAGCGGTCAGTGGGATAAGTCTAATTTCTGGCAAGGTCGGGTCCGGTTCTGGGGCCTCCTCTAGTAGAAAGTTGGTCACTCTCGCTTTTCGGCGGCCGTTGTATCTATAGGTCGGTTCGAACTTTAGCAGCTTGGCCCAACTACGTTCTGGATACCGTAGTGCGGCGCGCAAGGTTGCTAGATTTGGGTAGCTGTATAGAGAATGGAGGTGGGCAGAATCTGCAAAAGAAGACAACTGTTAGTTCGGCTGAAAAATTGAAAACCGAAATATAGTAAAGCACGCAAGAAAACCGAAGTAATTATACCAGGTGTTCCTTTTTTCCAATTGATGCTTCGGCCAGGAATCTGGGCTTAGTGATCCTCAAAGTTCCCAGACACATAGAAAAAATCGTCGTCATTCAAGTCTTTATCCGGTGTGTTTTTTATTATTTTCTCACGACGACGGCGTATTCTAAGATAGTACACCCAGCCGTCTTCCTTCGAACCAATGGAGTATTGGTGAAAGATTTCGGCCAGACCAAGGTTGAGACCGGCTTGGCGGTTTAGTTTGGCTATTCCCATTATTATACGGTATGAATTGGTGGATAGTTGGGTTGGGCATAGTTTGGTTTGCCTAAGAAACTCACAAATCAAGGGTTGGACTGGAAATCGTAGTCCGGTTTCAATTATGGACAAAAGGGTGAAGGGGACAAAGCCTTCATTTCCCCAGGGTATGACATCTTTTTCGGCTAAGATTAGGTGGACGTCGTCAGGTATATTGTAATCTTTTTGGAATTCGGCTAGACCACCTGGCGTCTCTACTAGAAACCTATACTTCCCCATTTATTGTATAAATTATGAATAAATTAGTTCGGTCCAAAAATTGTGCTTAGTAGCTCAGTTGAGCGCGCAGAGGAGTGCTTGGGCAACCTAGGTCTGCAAAGTGGAAAACAAAGGTGTTAAGCACAGATCGTTGACCGTGCTACAAAATCAAAGTATAAAGAAGTCCTACTTCGGCCTATGGGGGATGCTTCAGGGTTTATCTCGGTTTAGCAAAGTATATGGTAGCTCGGATTGAGCAAGGGGTTCGATAGATCGGTTTGTGTTTGGGATTGGTTTTATACGGTTTGAACTACGGGTTTTGTTACCTCGGTCAAACCTATGGGGGCAGCTTTCTTAGTTTGGTTTAAAAACTAGGGAAGCTGGCTTAGCCCCGAAGACTTAGCTCGGTCGAAGGCAAAGGTTTCCAGTTTGCTTAGTTCAAACTTAATTCGGTTCGTTTATCTCGGTTAAAGTAAATCAGAAGGTGGTTTGACTTGGTGAAACTACTAGTTTTGTATGAGGTGTTAGTCCGGTGGGTAGCCTGGCTATGCAGGCACCAACCACAAACAACTTTTTAGTTCGGTTATGTTGGGGTTGTGGATCAAAAGTGATGTTCTACAGGTTTCGTGAAGTTGAGTGGTTCTATTACATGTTTTTGCAGAAAAGACAAAGGCTAAACAGAAAAAGTGTTTGCAAAAAGCACACAAAACAAAATATGGATTGAACAAATACGAAAACAAACAGAGCAAGAAAGATGGGAAAGTGGAAGGGCGGGAACTGTTCAAATTTTGCGAAGTACGAAGGCGGCGGGACAGCTGCAGAGGGCCAATCAGGACCGGCCACGTGTCATTAGAATAAGAATCGATTCAGTAGCTGTGATTGAAGGGACGTTCTGACCGAACAAGTACGGCCCGATATGAATTTAGTTCGGCTGGAACAGAAGAGGAATCTTATCTCGGCTGGAAGTCAAGTAATCCCTATCATGCTTCGCAGATGGAATTAAGGGGCAATTGTGAGGGTAATTTTTGTATGGAAAATTGGGCCGAGCTGGGTAAATGGGCCGTTTCGGGCCGCAATACGAAGGGCTGAGTAAAAGGGCCATAGAGTTAGACCGGCCTAGGGGAATCTTGAAGTTACACCGGTCCCGAGGTAAGCTCGGTTGTCGCACAAAGTTAACTCGGTCATAATCTTGCGTAGGTATCTCGGTTACCATAGGCGTGGATAGCTCGGCCGCACTATTTGGAACCAGGGCATGATGAAGAGAGAGCAAGCCTCACTCTTAATTTAGCTCGGTCTCGGCAGGGAAACCGAGGTACAAACTGCGGAGTAAAAGACCAGGCTAGTTGAATCTCGGCCATGTGGTAGCTAGCATAGCATGGTCATTTTACTTCGGTCGTGGTAGCCCGGCCATAGAAGAACCATCTCACTTGGTTTAAGCAGTGAGGGGGTGTTGGAGGATAAGGATTATCCTTCAGGAGGTTAAATCCTAGGAGGACTCTGCATGGAGAAGTAAAAGTCCTACTAAGATTGTGCTACACGAAACCTATAAAGCTCACAAATATCACCTGCAGAGAGGTAACACAACTTTGCTTTCTGAATACACAGAGCATATTGTCTATTGTCTAGTTACTGACTTAGGCATCGAAGAGATTTCCGGCACACACCCGTCAGCTAGCTCACGTTTGTGTTTTCAGGTGATAAAGCGACGACGTATAGAGGAGTGTAGACTTGATCAACAGGATTATACGAGAAGGCTTATTTCTTTCCCGTACAACACGATAGTTCGAACTTCCAATGCCACTGATGATATCAAAAAAAAATTCACAAAAAGCATCTTACAGTAGTGGCTGTTTGATTTTGGAAACAGTTTTGTACAACACTTTGCATATCACTTTGCAAATCACTACAAAGTTGTTGCATATCAATATATATATCATTCAAACCCAACGCAATAAAATAATTTGCACACACAACATACCTCACACCAACAATAAATCTGTAGGCAGTTTCCAATGTGGATAAACCCAAGAACACACCCAGAAGATTGAAACAGAGCAAGGAATTCAACAAACAATAGGCTCTTTAGGGGATGAGAGTGATTGATAGAGGGTATGGGGAGAGTCAGTGCAGAGTAGGAATGTTTAGGCGAGAGAGAAGGATAGATAGAGGGTATGGAGAGGCAGACAGTAGACAGAGGGTATGAGGAGACAGAGGGTAGATACTGATACTGAGGGAGAAGAGTGGGAAGGCAGAGGCAGGTCATTTGGGCGGGAACATCATTAATTCTCAACCATAGATATTTATTAGAATTCATCTGAGCCATCCAAATGAATTGTGTCTCTCATACATTCTATACATTTTCAAAAACCTTTCTCCCTTATTATATAGATATATATATTTAAATCCAAGTTTATTCCCTAAAGCTTTTGATAAACTTGTTTTTGCTTTGATCTGATAAAAAAATTGATAAAAACTTAATTTGATTCAAGTTTAATGAAATGATTGAATGTCATTTTCATCAAATCTAAATTTGATAAAAGATTAGATAATGCATTATATATGCTCTAATATCAAATTTGTTCTTAAATTTATCATAGACCTCGCTTGGGAATAGGCTAATTTAGTAACTTTTTGACTTTTTAACTAAAATATGAATTAAAAAATACCAATATATTTGAGATGAATTTTTTGACTTTTTGTGAAAAGATGTGTAAAAGAATAATATAAAAATATAAAAGTTGGAAACTTTACAATTTTGCCCTTTGGTGGAAATCGAAATGTGTGAGATTCGATCTTTCGTTCCAGACGTGCAAAGAAACGTCAGTTCATGTCGAATGGTCGTTACAAATTTTGTTTTTTTTTTGTTTTTTTTTGAATTTAGAACTACTGTGGACTTTGACTAATGTAAAATCTACAATGATAGAGACCACTAATTTTGGAGCTCTAAAAAGACCACTAATGACATGGCACTCAATAAAAAAAGAAAAAAAATACAACACCAAGGCCAAAACATCAAATCATTCCTGGTAGGGCCTACTGCCACATCATTAGTGATAGCACTAATTAGTGCTCTCACTCATTTTCCAATGTAAAAGGCATGTATACTAGCAGACGTGGCAGATACATATATCCATGTTTCCGATCGTTTTTTGTGTTGTGTTTTTTTATTAAATATATTTTTTTTTTTTTTGGAACTTTTTGGACTTTCACTCCAAAACATATGTGACAATATATACTCCCTTCCTCCTAAAAAAATATTGAGTTTTATTAGGGACTTCAAATAAATTATTAAATTTTTTACTAAACTTCTCGCATGGATGTAAGACCCACACACACGCGATATGTGTGGGTCTCTTAGCCATGTGAGAGGTTTGGTAGAAAATTTGGTAATTTATTTGATATCCATAGCATTTTCCAAAAATATTTTGTAATGAATAATTCACCTTTTTTTAAAAAAAAATTTGTGGGTGTTTTTTTTTTTTTTTTTTTTTTTAGTCTAAGTTTATTTTTTATTTTGAACAAAAATGGACTTTGACTAGAAACATATATAACAATATATACTCCATTCGTTCGAAAATAATATTTTTTAATGAATAATTCCCCTTTTTTTACGGTATAATAATAACGCTTGAAATTTTTTTTGTCATCCAAAATTATTCTCTGATAGTATATGTTTTAGAAAATATCAATTATTATAATTATATTTTAATTGTTGGTAATGTAAAAGCAAGGGCAACATAACAAGTTTATGTTAATATTTTTTCATTATTTTTTTGAGGAAGGAGATATAGTTTGGGACAATAACAAAATAGAATTCAGTACGTTTTATTTAAATTCCGATAAAATAGTGATGTGGAATGTAATTTGTGTGCTGTAATAATGTTGTCAAATTATTATTTTAAGGTGTTGTTTCAATACACAATCATACAATTTGTAAAAGTCTGCATTCCAATGTCATCAATAAATCATAATTAAACTCTATACAAAAGTTGATTAAATGGAAAAAATTGAATAGAAATGTAACGCTCAACTTTCGGACCGTTAATAAATCAAACAACCTTAAATTTAAAATTCTAACTAATTAATAACTTCAAAAATACAAATTAACTCCAAAATATTTACCCAAACGTCTAGAATTTATAATTTATACAAATATTCAAAAAACAGTATATAGTGGAGGGCCCAAACATCTCCAACTCAATAATTCTTTGAATGCTTCAACTCCAATCTCCATTAGATTTGCTCCACACCTGAAAAATAAATTAATTCGGGAAGTATACAATACAATAGGAATAACAAGGTTTAGGCAAAGAATAAATCAATAGGGATCCATCAATTACATAACCAGATTAGATAATCAAGCAATTTACCAAATTGCACATACAAGTCAACTTGATATATGATAATTTATCCAAGACCAAATACTCGGTCTTACTCGGTACATGACCAGTGACTGGCCTTACCCACCTCACCCAAGCACAAACGCTTATCCAAACTATTGGTCCAAGCTATTGGCAATGTCTACTCGATCCATGTCCGGAGTATTTCCACGTTATTTAGCTAGACAAATCAACACTAACTACATAAAACAACTTCACAGAATTTATCAAATGACTAGAATAATCAAACGTATCAACGTGAATGATTCCACAAAATTTAACATATGACCATGATAATCAAGAGGACTACAAATGTGAAGTAATTAAGGTAAACACTCTTTGCAAAGAAATTTAGAGGAAGCAAATTGTATGCCACTTGAATTACCTCAAATCAATCTCCTCCGTCGTCGCCAACACTTGAATCTCGATATTTCTCTATAGATCTCCAAATTCTAAGTCATAAGGTATGTAAGGTTTCACAAAATCTATAACTCTCTTCCTATATGAAAATGCTTACTCTCACTCTAAACACTCTTAATCTAAACTCTAAATCTATATAACAAATAGAGAGAGAGAGATGAAGCAAAAATAAAAGGATGAAAGAAGAAGAAGAGAATGATAGAAATAGTTGAGAGGTGAGCTCAATTTATAGGCAAGGATACTTGGGGCAAAAAAAAAAAAAATGAACTTTACTTGGTGGGTTGAAGAGAAAGGAAGATTACAGAAATTAAAAGAAAATAAAAGATTACTTGGTAAGTAAGGAAATAATAAAATTTACTTGGTACTCAAGAATAATAAAAAAAAAAGAAAAAAGAAAACAAAGGAGATGAATAATAATGAGGTGGAGATAAAAAGAGATAAAATAAATAGAGAAAATAAGTTAGATTCTCATCTAAGAATCTCACCACCAAACTACCACCAATATCTCTCACTAAAATATTAATACCTAAAAAATACGGGTTTCCAATCTATCCCCCTTAAACAAATTTCATCCTCGAAATTCATAATCCTTAATACTCCAAAGTTTAATAACTACTAACTCCTCAAATAACACGCTTTTGCTACGCACTCTGATATAAACAACGATTTTTTTTTAATGTCAAATATCAATTCCCCCCCTCCAAATATCAACCACCCAACAGATCCCATGTAAGACCTAATCCATACGCTTTGATACCATTCTATAACGCCCCAACTTCCAGGCCGTTAATAAATCAAAACAACCTCAAATTTAAAATTCTAACTAACTAATAACGTCAAAAATACAAATTGGCTCCAAAATATTTACACAAATGTCTATAATTTATAATTTATACAAATCTTTAAAAAACAATATATAGCTCTCAAAATTTTAAGCCATAAGGTATGTAAGGTTTCACAAAATCTACAACTCTCCTCTTATACGAAAATGCTTACTCTCACTTTAAACACTCTTAATCTAAACTCTAAATCTATATAACAAATGGAGAGAAAGAGATGAAGCAAAAACAAAAGGATGAAAGAAGAAGAAGAAGAATGATAGAAATAGTTGAGAGGTGAGCTCAATTTATAGGCAAGGATACTTGGGTCAAAAGAAAAGGAAGACTTGGGGCAAAAGAAAAGGAACTTTATTTGGTGGGTAAGAAAAAGGGGTTTACTTGGAGAGAAAGGAAGATTAAAGAAATTAAAAGCAAATAAAAGATTACTTGGTAAGTAAGGAAATGATAAAATTTACTTGGTGCCAAAGAATAATAATAATAAAAAAAGAAAATAAAGGAGATGAATAATAATGAGGTGGAGATAAAACAAGATAAAATAAATAGAGAAAATAAGTTAGATTCTCATATAAGAATCTGACCACCAAACTACCACAAATATCTCTCACTAAAAATTAATGCCTCAAAAATATGGGGTTCCACAAGAAATCCAATACTTCACAAAATTGTAATGCGGAAAAAATTCTCATCACCAGAAAAAGTGTTAACAGGTTTTGGGATGAAATTTTTTTTATTGTTATTTGTCACATGTAACCAGCTGGTTTGGTGTTACGGATGAAACTTTTATAAGAAAATTGAAATTATGTTCAAGTGGGCAATATTGTAAGTAATTTTTATTTTTATTTTCAAATACATCTAATTATATTGCTTTTTTTATTTTATCTGTAAATTAATAATTTTATTTTTTTGAGTTGGTAAATTTTTTTTTTGGTCCACATTCTTTATGCTATGTAGTTGGAGACTATTACAAACTACACATCAATGCCATATTAGCCGATTTTTAAAAAACAAAAAAAAGAAAAGAAAAAGAAAAGCCTTTCTCATATGAATTGAGTTGGTGAATAAATCATGTGCATTTCAATGAATGTTTTTTATTTGAGTATAGTGTTTTTTCAGATATATATTTAAAATATAACTTTAAAAGTTGGTGGAAAAACTTTTGCTATTCACCTATTTTCATGTTGTGTTGTAAGTCACCTAGGTGGACGATGGTAAAATTGTTAGCCAATTTTGTAATTTTGAAGTACATCTGAATACAGTTAATGCGTGTAATATTTATAAAGAAATTCTTTAGAACAATCCGTAAAATATGGAATTTGCATGAACCATACGAGAATGCAAAATGCGACAATTGCATAACACGTTTGTGAATCTGGTACGTCATCTTAAAAAGTGTAAACAGTTTCCTAACATGTTCTTTTTATCCTCACAAAACAAGAAATTAAAACCAAACATTGCCAAAAAAATTTTATGAACAAAATTTAAAAGCAGTCATAGTGAACAACCTTGTCCAACTACCTAGCATTTCGCCAAATTTGGTATAACTCTGCCCTTATTCGATGACGCACTTGTGCTATTTCAACGTTCTCGTTCGTAGGCATCATGGCATCGTCTAGGGCAGCCAAATCTACGTGATCGGGAATATCGTCATATGTGTACTCCGCCGCATTTCTGACAACAACAACTATCATCATCCTCGCAGTTTCTGCGTATGAAATTGTGTAATGCCATAGATACAATCACCAACGGCACCTGCATTTTACGAAAATCAAACTGAGGCATGTTGTGTAGGAATCTCCATCGCGACTTCCAAGCGCCAAATGTTCGCTCAATCACACTCTGCAAAGAAGAGCGGGCGTAGTTAAACAACTCATCACGATTCCTCGAATTGTGACGTTGAAAATGTGGTTGGTGGTAGTGGCTGCCTTGTATGGTGCAACAAATCGCTTTTTATCACTGTATCCACTATACACCAAATAATATCGACCTATCAATGTCCATATGTTAATACATATTTCTTTGCAATGAAACTGAACATATTATGGCATTGAAAAAAAATTAACAACTATGTATAAAAGTCATAAATGGGGTATTTATTTGTGTTGCATTTGTTACATTTTTAGTAACGTTTAAATATTTTTTCATATCATAACTATTCATTCAACGGAAATGATGTTGAACAAGCAATCCTACACAATAATAAATTATATAATTGATTGGTGTGTGTTTGTTTGCGAATGTGCTGGGGTACACATGACAGTCGTTACCTATTGTTGGAAATGGTTATAAATTCTGGGTAAAACTAGAATTTTATCCTAAGTTCGATCTATTTTTTAGGTGGGCCTCATGCACCGATTTTCACGGGTCAAAGTGGTAACGCGTTCTATGCCGCGTTGTGATTCACGTGGTATATTTGGTTGCTCAAAACCATTTCCGAGTGAATGGGAAATTGAAGCCAAAGTGTGCTCCATGGAAATGAAGTTTTGGTGGAAATTCCTTAAGGTTGTAAAATGGCTTGTCCCACATTGATTTGGTGGGAGATTTTAAATGGGTTTATAAGGCTTGGGTTTGGTACTTGGAGTGTGTCCCAGGGGTACCCAAGTGTTTTAGAGGGAGAGGTTATGGGCAAAATGTGCTAGACCCATTGGACCCAAAAATCACCACACACGCGCGCGCCGCCGTCCGTCCGGGCGGGCAGGCTGGGCTGGATGCGGGTGCGTGGTGTGAGGTTGGGTTGGGCTTGTTCGGCCCAATACTAATCTTTTTGGGCAAAAAACATTTGAATTTAATTTTATTTTGTTAAAATAAAATTCAGAATTCAAATTAAACCGGAATAAACTGGTTTGGTTTTACTGTACATCCAAACAGGATCCTTCCCGAAATAAACTAGTTTGGTTTTAACGTACATCCAAACAGGGCCCTTTCCGTTTTTGTATCTGTTTAAATTATGAACCCAACAGATTCAAATTTGTTTCAATTCAAAACCAACAGGTTTCATACCTGTTCAATTCAAAACCAATAGCCACCTTTACATCTATAAATAGACTAGCCTCCCATTTGGATTATACACACAAATTTTTCGTTTTCGTCCTTCATAATTCTGCAAACATCCTCTTCATTTTGCTGCATTATTTTCTTGTCAGAGAGAGTATAAACACTTTGTGTGTTCGTAAGGCAAACAATTTGTAGTGCTGCTATTGTTTGTAGTAGATCATTTCATCCTGGGAGATAGACGTCCAAATTCTGAAAGTAGCATGGAGATGACGAATCTGTCTTAAGGACACAGTGTCAAACACTGGACTTGATCAGATTATAATTCGAACAAATTATCAAGTAAGTTATTTAATTTATTTTCAGTGTTATTGTTATTTATTTAAATCAGATTTTAATTTTATTTTTGTAACAAAATAAAATCTGTTATTTATTTATTATTTCGAGTTTGATTTTTGTAATCAAACAAATTCTCTCATTTCCTTTATTTCTTTATATTCTGGTTGTTGTTTAGTACACAACAGAATTTAATTTATTTAAATACAGTGAAGATTGTCCAACAATTTTAAGACAGATTCGTATTTTGTTTTTGGTATCTTCATTGTATTTAATTTTCTGTG
Source organism: Camellia sinensis (assembly GCF_004153795.1). Classification (NCBI taxonomy): domain Eukaryota; kingdom Viridiplantae; phylum Streptophyta; class Magnoliopsida; order Ericales; family Theaceae; genus Camellia; species Camellia sinensis. The sequence continues at coordinate 424,129 of NW_021026286.1, read as the reverse complement.
TTTTCAAAGTAATATTCTGGTTGGAAAAACAAATAGTGATTTATGCTATTTGACAGATAGTAGTAATATACTGTCTCTTTTCTTTGACAACTAGTAGTAATATACTGGTGTCATTAACAATAACAGAATATTATTTGGTGTTACAGAAAATTATTTTGGTATTTTATTTTTCTAGTTTTAGTAACAAGGAAAATAAAATTATATTATTTTTTAGTTTTAGTAACAAAGAAAATAAAATTATTTTGTGTTTTAATTTATTTTCTGGTTTTGGCAACTAGAAAATTATTTTGTGTTTTTTCTGATTTTTGTAATCAGATAGTTTTGTGGTATTTTATTTTCTAGTTTCAGTAACAAGGAAAATAAAATTGCAGTATTTTCTAATTTTAGTAACAAGAAAAATAAAATGATTTTGTGTTATAATTTATTTTCTGGTTTTAGTAACTAGAAAATTAATTTGTGGTTTGTTTTTCGGATTTTTTGTAATCAGATATTATTTCAGTATTTTATTTTACTAGTTTAAATAACAAGGAAAATAAAATTATTTTATAATTTATTTTCTGGTTTTAGTAACTAGAAAATTAATTTTGTTAATTTATCATAGTTCTTTTGAATTTATCGTAGTACATGGGAGAATTTGTTTCTGGAGTAAAATATTAATTTACAAACAAATTTCATTTTTATTACAAAGAAACCTTTGTGGCAAGTTTAGTTTCTTTATTGGTTTTTTGAATCATTTTTAAATTTCTGTGTGTGGATCTGTAGTCGTGAATAATTTCTGCATATGAATCGGAATAATAAATAAATATATATATATATTCACAAGGACTTTTAGTTGCATATTTAATTAGTTTATTTATGTACAAATCAAACTTATTAAATGAAGGTATGTTTTGTCTTTTTCGAGTTTAAAATTCAAAACGCATTGAATTTTATTTATGAGTTGAGAATCTTTTTATTTCATGATGCAAATTTTGGGATCATGCATGATTAATTTATTTTGTTAATTCATTATTTTTAGTTGATGCGTTTGATATGCATGTATGATGTCAACTCAAGTTATTTCTTAACAAAAATTTCATGTGATTTGAAATGTTAAATTGATATGTTGATTAATTTGAGTTTTTTCAATCAATTTTGAATGGGTGTTTAAACACCAGAGAAATTTAAACATGAAGATGTATGTAGTTATATCGTTCCATTTAATTGGAAAGTAAATTTAAGAAATCTTTTATGTTGATTTTTTGTTTATTTTGAATTATGTGACATGAGATGTCATTAATAATTATTTTACTTGCATAGTAGAATTTGTTAAACCATGAACTATTTTATTAATATGGGGGTGTATCTCTTGCATTAGTTGAGATAATTTAATTTTCTTCTGTCACAAATATTTTTACGACAATGACATTTATTTGTTATTGAGTTATAAGAATATATACAATCAAATGAGTTTTTGAATTGTTTGATTCTTAGGCAAAATTTTTTATGAGGATATGATTTTGTCAAAATATTAATTCTGACTTGAGTAATCATAATTATTTTGGTTTTTTCTTGAATTTGTTTTGAAATTCATTGATTTATATTAGAAGTGATAGGGGTGGTGAATATGATGCACCATTAAATGAATTTTGCGCATAACATGACATTATTCACCAAACTACAGCCCCTTATTCTCCATAGCAAAATGGAATTGCTGAAAGGAAGAATAGAACCCTAAATGAAATGATGAATGTCATATTACTAAGTTCAGGCTTACCACAGAACTTGTGGGGGGAAGCAATATTGTCTGTTAATTATGTTCTTAACAGAATACCCCACAAGAAAACAGATAGCACTCATTTTGAATTGTGGAAAGGTCGACCACCTTCCTACCAATACTTAAAAGTGTGGGGGTGTTTGGCAAAAGTTGAAGTTCCTGTTCCTAAAAAGACTAAGATTGGATAAAAAATAGTAGACTGTGTGTTTATTGGTTATACTCAGAATAGTAGTGCATATCGGTTTCTGACTTATAAATCAGAAATACCTGATATAAATGTGAACACTATTATAGAGTCAAGGAATGCTGTGTTTTTTGAACATGTCTTTCCTTACAAGAAAGGACATGAATTAAGTTCACAGAAAATAACTTATGATTGTACACAAAGTCAAGAGACTAATGACAATCAAACACAAGAGACTAGTAATAGTCTCGACCAACAGGATTTAACTGATGATGAACCAAGACGCAGTAAGAGAGCGAGAACATCAAAATCCTTTGGTCCAGATTTTCTGACATACTTGTTAGAAAATGAACCTTAAAACTTTAAGGCAACAATGACAGGTCCTGAAGCACCTTTGTGGAAAGAGGCTGTTAATAATGAAATTGAATCCATTACGCAAAATCATACTTGGGAATTGGTGGATCTTCCACCAGGTTCTAAACCTCTTGGATATAAATGGATATTCAAGAGAAAAATGAAAGTAGATGGTTCAACTGACAAGTATAAAGCAAGACTTGTAGTTAAAGGTTACAGACAAAAGGAAGGTTTGGACTATTTTGACACATATTCCTCTGTGACAAGAATAACATCCATTCGCATGCTTATTTCTATAGCAGTGTTGTTTAATTTAGAAATACATCAAATGGATGTTAAGACAGCTTTCTTAAACGGTGATCTAAATGAAGAGATCTATATGGAGCAACCCGAAAGGTTTGTAGTATCAGGACAAGAAAAGAAAGTTTGTCGACTTGTGAAATCCCTTTATGGATTAAAACAAGCACCTAAGCAATGGCATGAAATTTTTTGATCATGCAATGCTTACTAATGGGTTTAAGATAAACAAATGTGACAAATGCGTCTATGTTAAAAACACTGACCAAGGATATGTCATAGTTTGTCTTTATGTGGATGACATGCTTATCATTGGAAGCAGTCAAACACATGATCAAATCAACTAAGCAAATGCTTAACAAAAGATTTGATATGAAAGATATGGGGGTCGCAGATGTTATCTTATGAATGAAAATTACTAAAACATCTGACGGTTATGCATTATCTCAATCTCATTATATTGAGAAAATTCTTGATAAATTTATCAAGGATGATTTGAATTTAGCTAGAACACCTGTAGACATCAATCTTTATTTATCAAAAAAATAAAGGTGATGCAGTGTCTCAGTTAAAATACTCATAAATCATTGGAAGCCTAATGTACCTAATGAATTGTACTCGTCCTGATATAGCGTATGCTATCAATACATTGAGTAGGTACACTAGTAACCCTGGAGAAGACCATTGGAAAGCGATCATTCGGGTTCTTAGATATCTAAGATTTACTCGTGATCATGGTTTGAACTTTACTCGATATCCAGCAGTACTTGAAGGTTATTGTGATGCCAATTGGATATCGGATACTAAAGATTCAAAATCCACAAGTGGATATGTCTTTACTCTGGGAGGCGTTGCTGTTTCTTGGAAATACATGAAACAAACATGCATCGCATGATCCACAATGGAATCCGAGTTCATTGCTTTAGACAAAGCAGGAGAAGAAGCCGAATGGCTTCGTCACTTCTTAGAAGACATTCCAATGTTGCCAAAACATGTGTCAGCTATTTGCATTCATTGTGATAGTCAATCTGCAATAGGCAGGGCATAGTATCATATGTATAACGTTAAGTCATGACATATTCGTCGTTGATATAATACCGTAAGGCAATTGTTGTCAAACGGAATAATCTCAATAGATTATATAAAATCTAAAGAGAATATTGCGGATCCGTTAATAAAAGGTTTGACAAAAGAGCTAGTGTATAGTTCATCAAAGGGGATGGGATTAAAGTCTATTATATAAGAGTCGTCATAATGGTAACCCTACTTATATGACCGGAGATCCCAAGAACTAAGTTCAAAGGGAAAACTAAGTTATGTATGGCTCGCCAGAAATCATCAAAGGGATTAAAATTCCCTACTCATTCTTATGGTGAGAGTGATATCTGCAACATATGTTGTCTGCAGGGGTATAAGGATAAGCTTTGCTTTCAATGATTACTTATATCTTGATTAAGGCATAAAATCAAGATGAGTATAAGGAGATACTCACAATAAGAATCACCTATATGAGTGTTGAACTGGGGCCGGTTCTATGAGAATGAAAGAGGCTACATTCTCTAAAAACACTCATGAAAACTAGGAGCGTTCAAGGCCAAAATGAACACAACGGTGAGAACCACGATGTGTTAGAAGATATTTTGTATGAAATCTATTATCTTGGCTTACACAAACGGCTGAACAATTCAAGGCATCGCGTCCATTGGTTAGCTAGTAAGTCCGATAGGTTATCACTAGGGAAGGTTCAAGGCCGAAAACTACCTATCCTGATGTAAGATATTTTCGACTTATACTCTTTTTCTTAAATCTGCATATTATTGCATTTCCGTTGTCATCAAATTCCATTCATGTGGGGGATTGTTGGAAATGGTTATAAATTCTGGATAAAACCAGAATTTTATCCTAAGTTCGGTCTATTTTTTAGGTGGGCCCCGTGCGTCGATTTTCAAGGGTCAAAGTGGTTACGCGTTCTATGCCGTGTTGTGATTCACGTGGTATATTTGGTTGCTCAAAACCATTACCAAGTGAATGGGAAATTGAAGCCAAAGTGTGCTCCATGGAAATGAAGTTTTGGTGGAAATTCCTTAAGGTTGTAAAATGGCTTGTACCACATTGATTTAGTGGGAGGTTTCAAATGGGTTTATAAGGCTTGGGTTTGGTACTTGGGGTGTGTCCCAGGGGTACCCAAGTGTTTTAGAGGGAGAGGTTATGGGCAAAATGGGCTAGACCCATTGGACCCAAAAATCACCACACGCGCGCGCGCGTCGCCGCTGCCGTCCGTCCGGGCGGGCGAGCTGGACTGGACGCGGGTGCGTGGTGTGAGGTTGGGTTGGGCTTGTTCGGCTCAATACTAATCTTTTTGGGCCAAAAACATTTGAATTTAATTTTATTTTGTTAAAATAAAATTCAGAATTCAAATTAAACTAGAATAAACTGGTTTGGTTTTACTGTACATCCAAACAGGGCCCTTCTCGAAATAAACTAGTTTGGTCTTTAACGTACATCCAAACAGGGCCCTTCCCGTTTTTGTATCTATTTAAATTATGAACCCAACAGATTCAAATCTGTTTGAATTCAAAACTAACAGGTTTCATACCTGTTCAATTCAAAACCAATAGCCACCTTTACATCTATAAATAGACTAGACTCCCATTTGGATTAAACTCTAAATGTTCGTACTCCATCATCTGCTATAAATCTCTATATTTTGCTGCATTTAATTTCTAAAAAAAAGAGTGTAAACACTTAGTGTGTTCGTAAGGCAAACAATTTGTAGTGCTGCTATTGTTTGTAGTAGATCATTTCATCCTGGGAGATAGACGTCCAAATTCTGAAAGCACTGTGGAGAGGACGAATCTGTCTTAAGGACACAGTGTCAAACACTAAACTTGATCAAATTATAATTCGAACAAATTAAATCAAGTAAGTTATTTAATTTATTTTCAATGTTATTGTTATTTATTTAAATCAGATTTTAATTTTATTTTTGTAACAAAATAAAATCTGTTTTTTATTTATTTATTTTTTATTTCGAGTTTGATTTTTGTAATTAAACAAATTCTTTCCTTTCCTTTATTTCTTTATATTTTGGTTGTTGTTTAGTATACAACAGAATTTAATTTATTTAAATACAGTGAAGATTGTCCGATACCTATATCTAATTTCACATATGTCATAAATTTCTTTTTGACAATTCAAAAGTAAATAAAAGTTGTAGAAGGGTCTAACAATGTATGCACATAATTTTTTTTGGTCCGTACATACCATCCACTACAATTGGAAAATTATATTGTGGATCCTCGGTGACAATGTTTAAAATCCAACTGTCATGCATGCAGCCCTCCTAACCGCATGACACAAAGACGAAACACATACTGAAATCACACACTGCCAAAATATTTTGAGTGTAGCAACCCTTTCGGCTGAAATACGGGGCTACTTTTGACTCTCTTATGCATGTTGGCACGTGTGTCCCATCCAAGGCATCTAAACAATCCTATACAATTCCAACAAGTAGGCAAGTGAACAATAATATCAAGTTATTCATTATAGCCTTGAATTTTGAAACTCACATCTTTGTACAATAACAATTGTAATTGATTTTAAGCTTAGTTTTGTGCACCTTGAATGACAAATACTATGCTTGGGACTGCAGATGGGGATCCCTCTAGTTTTGGAAATCTACGGGCGGTCGACAATGAGCGATGGTGAACTTTTTCATTGCTTTCAAAACATTATGAAAATGGCATGATATTGTTTCATCAGAGTGTTGGAATCGTTCTTAGAGCTCTCGGTTAGGCAAGGTTTTGAGAATATGAATGAAGATTGCAACACTCTCCTGAACGTGTAGCCGTGGTCATGCTCGGGTACATTAAACCAGAAGTCATTCACCAATGTCGCACATAAAGGCGTGAACACATGTTTCGGCATACACAGTTCATAGCGAAATCGGCCACTGTGATCGTTATATAATTCCACTATCTATGCCCTCCCCGTTAAGATGGACGTGCGACATGGGACTTTAAGTACATGCGCCTTGTAATAGTCTGCGGCAATTTTGTATGCTTCAACATAATTATTGTTCATTTTATTCTACCACTCTATTGCGAGTGCAGTGACATCATCACACATTTTCTACATCCGTGCATCGCTATCATCGGTGCCTTCCATGGCTAAAAATAATACTACAAATAAATAGTTAGCAGAAAATATGAAGTGAACAAATACGGTAAAAACGTAAATTTCGTATAACAACCTAACATTTAGTGGTTAACCTGTAAGGATATCTAATTTTGGTGACAAAAATTATGGGGTAAACATATGTATGCAAACAGCTTAAAAACACATAAATTCCAATGGTCAATGTTATCCTATTCAATGCAAAGAAAATGGACATTCCAAAAACAACTTAAAATAATAAATTCCAATGTTATCCTGTTCATTGTGGTCATGTTCCTAATGGGGTAAACATAAACCTATTCAATGTTATCCTGTTCCTAATAGATGTTGCAAACAACAACATCAATTAATAAAAAGTAAATGTTATCCTATTCAATGCAAAGAAAATGGGCAGTCCACAAACAACTTAAAATAATAAATTCCAATGCTATCCTGTTCATTGTAGTTATGTTCCTAATGGGTGTTGCAAACAACAACATCAATTAAAAAAAAGTAAACATAACCAATTAAATTAAAAAACTACCTATAACCAAACTGAAGCAAACAACAACCATAACCTGTCCACTTTAATTTTAAAAAAAAGTAAAAGCAGTAATTGCATAACCAACTTAAGCAATTATGGTTAAACAAACTACAAATAAAAACAGGTCCAAACACAACATATTTAAAAAAGCACGTCTTTAGGAAATAGAAATAAGCATATTTAAAAGTGAAGTCCTTCATTGCACAATATGCTCGCAAGAGTTGGAACAGTTGCAGTACTCTTTTTGTCCTGTTGCTTCATCTGGAGCCAGCCAATAATGCCTTCATCGGAAGGAATACTCATCACCATCTCCCTATTATTTGGCACCTCCATAAGCAAAATTCCGAAATGGAGTAGTGGATTAGTTTGGTCCATTCCCTGAATTTCATAAAGACGTCCAATTGCTTGGGCCATAGTGACACTATGCCCGCCGACAACATGGTTTACAGTGAGTTCCTTGCTTTGGGACTTCACCAAATTGACCAAATCATCCATGCTCGTTGCCAATGTTGCTGCCTTGGTCATTCGCTTTTTCTACATCACTGTGCCTGATGAGTGTCTCATTTTACTGCCACTACCTGATGTTTTTATGGTTGCAAATTTCATCAAGTCAGTTGTTTTTGATGTTGCCAATTCGTTGTTGTCGGTAGAAAAGTCAGCATTGTCGGACTCCCTTTCCATCTCCACTTGGTTTCGCGTCTCGCCAGGCGTCCAAGCATTTTTACCTGTTGACACAAACCCAGTGAATACGACGCATCAACTCCTCATGATCCAAGGGCTTCGTTCTAAACTTGCAACTTTCTTTATCAACCTGTAACATGACAGAATGAGAATAGAAAATTAGGAAAATGTTAACATCTATTTATGGAGTTTGTACAAAATGGATGAATAGCAGCAGAAATGTACATAATTATTTTATGCATGACAGTGAATGAATGTACATAAGTGGCATTAGATGTTTGAAAGTGGTAGCAACAAGTGGAATGTGGAATGTGTAATTATGCATAACAGTGAATAAATGTGCAAAAATTGTTTTAGTTATTTATTTATGTATTGGTTTTATTATCTCAACAACATTTACAGTAGTCATTGTAGTTTGTTGTGCTGGTGTACTCTAATTAACTTAATTTTTGAATCATATCATTAGTGTAACAGTCAATATTCATAATTTTAATACCTAAAATTTTTGGGTATCAATAACCATCATCCTATAAAAAAAATGAAAAACAAAAACAAAAACAAAAACAAAATAGTGATATGGTGGCATAGTTAAACTTAAACATACCAGCCAGAAGCAACCAATGTTGTTGTACACAAAAATAAGTACAAAAATATAATTACACGATCATATTTGCAAATAAATTCCATAATCAATTGTCCGATGCATAACAAAAAAACGTAAACATAAGTTGAAATCGTTACCTTCTCCATTCTAACCCACCATTCATCCGACGCATTGAACAACCTAATCTCTTGGTCGAACACAATTGTAGATACCCTATTTTTGACAGTCCTCAAGCCTTGGACATCATCACTTGTGCATATGGTGATTGTGATTGCGATTGCATGTGTTCGTTTTGAGTGCTCGAAGTCCTCGGCAGAGCGCCTTGTCTTTTAAGCCTTTAAACCTTATCTGTTTTGCGCCTTGTTTTGGACCAAAACCTTGTTATTTCTTGGCTGGAGCTTTTGGTGACCTGTCGGCCACCACCATAGGCTGTCGGCCATGGATAATGATTGTCGGCCATGGGTGTGGCCGGTCGGCCACCAATGCCTTTTTTCAGATATTTGTTGACAACTATGTTAGCTGTTAACACAATGAGCTGCATCTCCCTACACATGTATGGTGGGATGTTTCTAAGCTCCAAGAGTGTTTTTCTATATATAGGGGGGGTTCCTCCCCCATTTTTGAGGGTTAATAATTTTGGAGCAAAATTCTCCCTCTCTCTCTAGATTTCTCTCTCTCTCTCTCTCTCTCTCTCTCTTGCAATTTTGTATATCTTTGCTCACAAATCCTTAGCTTTTGCCTATACCTCCTAAGCCAAATCTCCTTACCTTTGAGCTGAGATTCTTTGAGACCTTCTTTGAGCTCTAGCAAGGGGTTTTAGCTTGGTTTGATGCCTAAAATTGAGCTTTGCTTTAAAGGTATAAAACTTATCTTGTTTGCTTTGTTTCAAGATACTTGTTTTGCCATCTATTTCAATTGTTTTTGGCCTGGTTTTGAACTGTTAGAAGCTCAATTTTTGTGACTTAAAAGTGGTGGCTTGAGCCTTTTTTTTGGTAAGGGGTGGTTCAACCTTCTTACTTCTTTACTTGCATAGCTTTTGTGCCTTTTATTCATCACTTTCAAGTTAACTTTTTTTAGGCCTTCTAACCATTGAATTTTAGAGGTCTTTCAGTGGCAAAAAACTTATTTTGAGGTCCAAATTTGGAGGGGTTAGCCTCCCCTCCTTGTGTCTTGTTTGCATGCCTAGTTAGCTTCATATGTTAGCATGTTTTTTTGGCTTAACTTAACTGAGTCCAGCATGTTTTACACTCTATTTTGAACTATTTTGCCACTATTTTGGCTGTTTGGTACTTTTTGAGCCTTGCTTTACATGCCTCTAGTGAAATAGTTGGCGTGTTAAGGCTTTAATCCTCATTGGTTTGAGTTGGTTACATGTTTTAGTGCTTTTACCACTCATTTTCAGCACTTATAATCTCTGCAATCTCCCTTATTCCTTCACCTTTTGGTTTTGCTTTGAAAGTGGCTTCAAGCCACTTGTTTGCATAAGTGTGAAATTGAGATGCTACACCTAATGGTTTAATCCCTTAGGGGGTTCATTACCAATAGTGTCATGCCTCTTTCATGCCCAAAGCAACTTGGGGTTTGAGCCCTCTTTCCATTAGAGGACACTCACCAATGGACTTAATGAATCAATGAATGGTTTGGTAATTAAAATGAGTAAACAAAATTGGCAAGTAAAAGAGGCAAGATAAGCATCTTTTGTGTTGCATTGCATGTGTTCAAATCGGACGTTAATTTGAACACAAGGAAAATGGGACATTTCATACTCAAAAGTGATGAAATGTGCCACTTTCCTTGGTCACCATTGCCCTTGATCATGCATGATAGGGTGATGGACATTTTGGTCTTGTTTTGCATTTATTAAACTTGCACAATTGGTTTCACAAGCCATCATGCAATGAAATTGCTTGATTTGTGGTTTTGTGAACCAAAGTTTGTCCCTCCTTTGATTTCCCCATGAAAAGGAGAGGCAAAGTGTGCAAACAACCCTTAAGAAGTGCTCTGTTTTGCTCTCTGTTGTAGCAAGGAAGCTCAGACCATCAGTGGCCGACAACCATCGCCAGTGGTAGATCGGCCACCAATGGTAGCCGACCGGCCCCCTGTCAGCCACCAATGAAATTTGCATAGTGTGTTCCTGAGGTGGAGCAGGGCTGTTCTGGAAGTGGAAAGCTTCTTTGTTGTTCAAATGTGCAAACAGAGACATGCAATAGCAAGACAGTCCCTTTTCGGGTGAAAATTAAGCACGTGTATGAGCCTCCTTTGCATTTCAAGTTTATTTATCACTTAAATATCTAGGTTAGGTACATGTTGTAATTAATTAGTTGTAGCTAATTAAGTGTTGTAAATAATTAGTTAGTTTAACTAGTTATTCATTTTCAGTTTGTAATAATTAGTTAACTAGAATAGTTAATTAGTTTCAAGTTTTGTAATAATTAGTTAGCTTAATTAGCATAGCTAGTTGGTTAGCTGATTCATTCAGACCCTCTTTTTCAAGGGCGTAATGTTGTAATAAGTGTGCGTGCGTGTGTGTGTGTGTGTGTATGTCTTCCAACCCCACGTCTTTCTCCTTTTTATTTAATCGCATTTGATGGTTAGATTAGGGACATGTTTTGATTAGCATAGTTTGTAATAATTAGTTAACTAGAATAGTTAATTAGTTTCAAGTTTTGTAATAATTAGTTAGCTTAATTAGCGTAGCTAGTTGGTTAGCTGATTCATTCGGACCCTCTTTTTCAAGGCGTAATGTTGTAATAAGTGTGCGTGCGTGCGTGTGTGTGTATGTCTTCCAACCCCACGTCTTTCTCCTTTTTATTTAATCGCATTTGATGGTTAGATTAGGGACATGTTTTGATTAGCATACCTTATTCTTGCATCCATTCATCTTATCTTGCATGCACTGAGGCTCGGCACATCATTTAAACTGCATTGTCATTTCAATATCTTATTTGAATATGTGTTGACTGCATGTTATTTAATCGATCCATACATCATTTTAGTAGCCGAGCCTATTAATTGCATATTGCATATGTTGTATTAGACATCTTGTATAGTTAGGGTCATGCATCTTTCCAACCAGTTTCTGTTTTGGCTTGGAGTACTAGGTGAGTTTTTATACTTTAGCATACTTGCATGAGTTTGAATGTTGCCATGAGTAGCATGCTTGCCATGAGGCTATGTGCTTAAATGCTAAACTGTTTGAATGTCTGTGGATAAAGGCTTGTTGTTTGAATTGGAACGATTTAACAAATCTGCATTTTAAGCCTGCTTTATTGAGTGGCAAATCATGTTTTAAGCCCAATGTGTTTGGTGGCAAATTCGCATCTTTAAGCCCACTTGAGGTGGCAAATTCCAACCATTTTCGTAAACAAACATGAGTTGAATTGTTCCAAATTGAGCAAACTAGTCTGTACTTGCTTGTGCGCATCATATAGTAAAGCTTGTTTAATAATCAATAAGAACACATAATGTTCATAAAAAATCATATCATGATTAGTAGAGGCCGATTTTTGATCGGGCGAGCTGGGTTCTCAATTCATGACCTTCCCCCTTCGTACCCAAGTTCTCGAGCTGAGGCAACTTTGGTGATGACAGACACGTGGCCTTCGGCATGATTCAGGGTTTCCTAAATTTTTCCAAAATAAAAAAAATTTAGGTGGCGACTCTGTATCTGGCAAAGTAGTCCAATTTTGGCACTATTTGATTTAAAATCGATTTTCCAAAAAGATTTGTCGGATTTGGACTCTTTGGTGTTTATCAGTTTCACATTGCACTTGTGAGGTTAGATTCAGAACCGCGGGAGTTCGAATTGTGAGGCCTTTCTTTTCAAACCTTTCCGAAAGAGGGGGCGCGGAAATAGGCGAGTCCATAGTTTATGGCAACTCTGTTGGGGATTTAGAGAATTTGACTCGAACTCATGATATGATATTTTATCTACACTTATGTGTCTCTTTGCATTTGCATTTGTATTGGTGCGCCTAAGTCACAGTGTTTGTCATCTACTATTCCTGAGCGGTTTGGGAGAGGCTTCGGTTACAGGCTCTGCCACAATGGGAACACAACCCTTGAATCTGGACTACCGCTTTACCGTTTGATCCTCCTTTCACTTCTTGGTGTTAGGTGTGAGAGATATATAGGTAATCTTGCTGAGGTACCCTTTTTGACCAATTGACCTAGTTGCATATCAGAAACCATAGAGACTATTCCAAACTAGGACAGGTTGTTTACCCGAGTGCAGGAATTGTGTGAAACCGCTTGTTTTGCATAGTGAACCCCTAGCCCCTAACGAAATTAGGACAGGGTAACCCTACCCCATCATAAGGGTGTGTTGGCTTTCACTTGCTTGATATGTGCTTTTGGAGTGAAACTCAATAGGAATGTATGTATTAGTTGCAAGTCTGGTATCAGTTTTGGGATAGAAATCAGTGTTGAGTACAGTTCTCCAGCTTATGTTTGTAACTGTGTGTTGTTTGTGTTTAAGCCGAGGTGCTGTGTGGTTTTTAATTTTCTGTTTCTTTTGCTTTATTTTCTTCTTGCAAGGTAGTTTTTCACCATTGCTTCAGACAATTTTGTTCCCCCCTAAGCAGTTTGGACCCGAGTAAGGCGACTTCACCGATCCGGGGATCTTGTAAGAGGACATCCAATGTTTGCTTCACTCCCACCGGTTACCAGACGGAGGAGGGTTAGGCATAACTCACTAGTTCCGCAGTCACCAGTCTAGCAGTCACCTTTTCAGGACCAGTCGTCTACTTCTACTCGGCAAAGAGAGTATATCCCAGTTCTGATAACTCAGTATTTCCCAGTCAGCATGGAAGATATGCTTCGTCAGCTCCAACAGGTTATTGAGAACATGCAGCTAGATATTGCCCACCAAGTGAAGGTCATAACCCGCCAAGTAGAATTGATAGACAGGCTTCAGCAACAGCAACTGCAATTAGCAGTAGCCTCTGCGTCCCATGCACCCCCAGTGAGAATTCTAACACCCGGGGTTACAATTAATGTCCAGGAAAATGCGGGCATTCAGGTAGATTCTATCCCACCTTAGACCTCCAAGGCACCAGTTTACCAAATGGAGGCGCCGTTTGAATTCGAGGTTGACCCCACTTCACTGAAGGTCAACAAGCTAGAAACGCTCTTCAAACGGGCGTAGGGTGGGAATTCAATCCCTGATATTGAGGATGGATACATAGATTCTGTAGTAACTCTGGCGGATAGATTCAAGATGCCCTATATAGACCGGTTTGACGGCTCCGGGGATCCTATGGTCCATTTACGACTATTCTCTGACATGCTACGACCAATGGGTCTCACCAGACTACAAAAGTTGTCGCTCTTTGGCTGGACCTTGTCTGGTATAACGACCATCTGGTATGCCAAGCTTGAAGACTTTGTGAAGAGAAATTGGGAGGAAATGGCCGAGGCCTTCATAGCACAGTACTCGTACAATACCCCAGATCGAGGTCACTACTCGTGATCTCGAAGCGACTAGTCAAAAGCTGAATAAGGGTTTCTTGGATTTTGTGACTCGATAGAGGGCCAAGGCCTTTATGATAACTATCTGGCCTTTTGAAAAGGACTAGATCAGCATGGTGGTCCATAACTTGCAAGGAAGACTATTACAGAAGATGATAGTCTTACCTTTGTTCACATTTGCTGAGCTCCATGAAATCAGGGTGCAAATAGAGGACGCGATGAAGCACGAGAAGGATGGGGGTGCACGGGAAGGAACATAACTTGCAGGGTCTGATAGACCACAAGAAGGAACAGCCCAAAAGGCCCTTTACACGCAGCTCCAATATAGCCACGACTGGTGGTACCTCTGCATGGCCTTCAGATGTGAGCATGGTCACCACCATACCCAAGACTGCCAATCCCTTTGCTGACATATCCAATACAACTTTCCAAACCTCCAACCATCAGACTTGAGGCCAGAGGGACTTCACGTCGCTCTATATGTCCTTATCTATAGCCCTGAGGGTCCTAATCAAAAAGGGGCATCTGAAGCTATTAGAATAACGCCCACTGCCCGATCCTCTCCCACCTAAACAGAACCTGTCCAAATACTGTGCTTTTCACCAACAGCATGGTCATGATATTGATCAGTGCTTCAGATTGCGTCATGAGATTCAAGATCTCATTAACAATAAAGTGATAGCACCTCCTGAAAAACCCAACGTCACTATAAATCCTTTCTCACCACATAACCAAGCCCTTCCATCGCGGTAAATAAACCTCATCCATACACTGGTCGTTCCTTATGACCCCAACATATATATCACCCCTTCCCACCACCGTCGTTGTTCATCCCTGAGAGCACAGACTTGTGCATGATGAATACGTCAACAATCCAAACTGAGCCCGTGGTAGTGATAGTGGAAGATGAAGGGAGATCAGCCTTGACGGAGAATACCAATTCGTTGCCCAAGGGCTTTAAGGACTTATCTGAAGAGGTGTACGACTCGTGCTGTTATGTTGTGCCAATCAATCAAGCTAAGCCAAAAGTTGTGCTACCGATTGTGATGGAGGTCAGTGTAGTCCGAGAAGATGGACTAAGTCAAGGATTAGATGATCTAGCCGACTTGGAGAAGGATATGGACAATTTACAGTTCTTTGATGAGCAAGATCAAGGAGACGTGCATATTAATTGGTTTGATTTAAATGGGTCAACAGACAATTCTGGGTGGCTAAGTAATGAACCCGATGTAGATGAGGGAGCTGAATTGAAGCTGGAATAGCAGAAAGCGGGAACCATTGCAATGGCCGGAACGGCTGAGATGAAGGGTAAGCTACCGCAAAGCACTGGTAAAGAACAATTGGCTCAGGAATTGGGTATTGTTAGCACTGTACATACAGAATAAGAAACCGCACTGGAGTGGTTTGGGCAGGAAATGAGTGAAAGTTATCAGAAAGCTGGAATAGTTCAACGCCTCTTGGGGAATGTTTTTACTGAGGGAACATTTAGACCAGAATCAGACAATTGCTTGTCAGTTTCGGGAGGTATGTGGTAGGAAGATGATGATCTTCATCTTGCCCACACTAATGAAGATTGGGGTGAGGGTATTCCTGACAACACTTGGTATATGGAAGAAGTCAACCACATGACACGAAGTGGCCGATATTTCAAACCTCTGCATCTGGACCAACCCGAGGCATCTGGGAAGGACAAAGAAGTAGAGAAACAGAAGGAAAAACTGTTGGAAGAAGAAGCTGTGCTGAAACAGTTGAAGAAGATTCAAGCTGACATATCTATCTGGGGGTTGCTTATGGCTTCGCGAGTGCACAGACAAGCTGTATTGTTGGCGATGGATAAAGCCAAGTTGTCTATTGAGACTACCTCGAAACAACTGGTGGGATTAGTCTTCCCGGAAGGCGCTGTGCCAACTTTGACCTTTTCCGACAAGGAATTGCCGCCAGAAGGCTCTACACACAATAAGCCTCTATACATATCCGTAGAGTGTCGGGAAAAGTGGGTACCATTCATGTTAGTCGACATTGGGTCAGCAATCAACGTCTGTCCATGCCGCACGACTTATGCTATTGGCATGAAATCGGTAGATTTTGTGCCTACGGCCCAGGTGATTCGGGCGTATGACAACACAAGCAGAGAGGTGATGGGGATAGTGCAGATTAGAGTACAGGTTGGCTGGGCTCAACAGGATATCAAGTTCCACGTCCTGGATATTTTAGCCACTTTCAATCTACTACTTGAGCGACCCCGGCTGCATCAAGTAAAAGCTGTCTCTTCCACTGCCCACCAAATGCTGAAGTACTTCCATGGAAAAGGGGTGGCCATAGTTTTCAGGAATTCATCTATACATCCTCTGCCAGAGGTTACTACACCTGTGCTGGAGATTGTACATGGTGACGAGGATGTTTTTATTTCGGGGTTTACCTTGGTGTAGACGTCCCCGAACGCCCTGGGAGGGTGAGTCCCGTTCCGTTCATTTGGGGTTACTACAACTCAGGACTCTCAAATTGTCACGGTTCTAAGTCTGAACCAAAGAGTCCAAATCTGGCAAATCGTTTTGAGAAAACAGATTTTTAGAAAGAAGTGCCAAACATGGACTGCTTTGCCAGATACAGAGTCGCCACCTAAATATTTTA
>NW_021026286.1:329332-390448 GCF_004153795.1 Camellia sinensis | reverse complement strand
AGTCTAGTGATTAGCTCGGCCTGCTGAGCCATGACTGTGGCCTGTTGTCTAGAGAACTCTGCTTGGTGGGCGGCGTCCTCCTGCATTTGTTTCATGCTCTCTTGGAGCTGGCGCATCATATCCTCCATTTCGGCTACACTCTGTTGATCTTGCTGACTGACGGGTATGTGTATTTCTATGGCAGAAACTAAAACCTCAGCCCGACTGTTCACTGCTAGGGTAGACCACTGTTCTGGTAACCTCTGCTCAGACACACTGCGTCTTCTTGGCGTTCTTCTGACAATTGGGGGTAGAGAATGAAACACTGGCTGCCCGTCAACCAGATCCTCGGATCGATTGAGCCGACGACCTCTTGTCCAAAGTGCTTGGGAAATATCTACTGGGTCAGAAGCAATTATGCTAAAACTGCCCTAGTAAAAAGATAAATAAAGCGATAAGGAAATAAATAAACAGATAAACGGACAGCATAACAGCTTAAAGTAAATGCATGACACACAGCCGGGCATAACAACACACGGTCGATAAGCTGAATACACACTGTCCTCCAACACTGATCATTATCCCTGAATCACTGTTCCCAAAACTGAATCTCTAATACCCGCAGATAACTGATTCTCAAATACTGACTGATGCCCGCAGGCCGAGTGCCCAAACTCATAAACTGATACATGCATTTTCCTTGTAGAGACGCACTCTTACAGCACATAACAGATAAGTGAGAGCCAAAACACCCCTATGTTGGGGTAGGGTTTCCCTGTCCTATTTTGTCAGGAGCTAGGGTTTCACTACGCACGCAGCAGTTTCAAACAACCTATAAACGGGTAAGCAACCTGTCCTAGTTTACTACGCACGCAGCGGTTTCAAACAACCTAAATCGGGTAAGCAACCTGACCTAGCTTGGGATGGTCACTGTGGATTCCGAATATGCACTAGGTCGAATGGTCAAAGAGGGTGCCCCGGTAAAACCGGGGTTTGTGTTCCCATACTGGCAGAGCCCACAATCGGTCAGCCTTATGGTCATGCCTTGACAAGACAAGCCTCCGGCAAACCGTTCAGGAATAGCAGATGGCAAACACGGTGTCCTAGGTGCACCAATGCAAATGCAATGCAAAGAAACACATAAGTGTACTAAAAAACAGATATCATGAGTTCGAGTCAAGTTCTCTAAATCCCTAGCAGAGTCGCCAGAAACTGTAGACGTCCCCGAACGCCCCAGGAGGGTGAGTCTCGTTCCGTTCATTTGGGGTTATTACAGCTCAGGACTCTCAAATTGTCACGGTTCTAAGTCTGAACCAAAGAGTCCAAATCTGGCAAATTGTTTTGAGAAAACAAATTTTTAGAAAGAAGTGCCAAACATGGACTGCTTTGCCAAATACAGAGTCGCCACCTAAATATTTTATTTTGGGAAATTTAGAAAACCCTGACTCGTTGCCTAAGGCCACGTGTCTGTCATCACCAAAGTTGCCTCGGCTCGGGAACTTGGGTACGATTGGGGAAGGTCACTTCGTGAGCACCCCCGCTCGCCCGATCAAAGATCGGCCTCTACTAACCATGATATCTATTTTTGAAAACATTATGTGTTCTTATTCCGGTTATTAGCCTAGATTACTATGTGATGCGCACAACATACAAGTATAGACCGGGTCGCCTGAATTAGAACAAAACATTTCGTGTTTGTTTTTAAAAGATGGTTTGCTACTCGCAAGTAGGCTTAAAATGCAGATTTTGCCACCCTCGGGTGGGCTTAGAGAAGATGATTTTGCCACTATCTAGTGGGCTTAAAACTCACAGTTGATGACTTGTTCCAATCCAAATAACCCAACCTTCACCCACAAGCATTCAGGCAGATATATCACATAAGCAATTAGCCTCATGGTAAGCATGCTATTCATGGCAGTCACTCACACGCATGCAAGGATGCTAAAGCGTAAAACTTACCGAGTACTCCAAGCCAAAACAGAAGCTAATTAGAAATCCATGCATGATCCTAATTATACAGAAATGCCTAATGCAACACATGCAAAATGCAACTATAGCAGGCTCGGTTATTCTAAACATGGCATATGAGATGCAACAGTTAACAAGTATTCAACTTTGAAATTGAAATACAAATGCAGTTAGTATGATGTGCCGAGCCCGGTGCATGCAAAACAGATGAATGAATGCAAACATGCTATCATACTGTATGTTAATTGAAACATGCCCTAATCTAACCATCATAAGCGGGTAAATAAAAGAGAGAAAGACGTGGGGTTGGAAAACATACATCACACACACGCACACTTATTACAGTTACGCCCTCGCGCAGAGGGTCCGAATGAATAGTACAGTCCAAATAATACAGTCCAAATAATACAGTCCCAATAAATACAAATTCCTAATTAATTTACAAATTAACTAAGAAAAATAATAAACTAGCATGCAAACCAGGGACTGCCTTGACTCTTCTGGATGATGTATGTTTGAGCTGCCTTGCGCAAAAATCTACTGGGATGCCCCAATTAGCCTATGTTTTGTAATTATTCTTGGAAAGCACGCCAATCCCCGGAAGACTGCTGATTCTTGATTTGCTGCAACAGAGAGCAGGAGAGGGGCATAGCAATGTATTTTCACAGATGTATGCATGCCTCGATCCTCGTGCCATCAATCACGCATATCGATGCATGATGGCCGAGGAGTCGATTTGCATTACTCAATATAGAATGAATGCACATGAAAACTCAACTAAAACCTAACTCCATCATGGATAATCCAGAGTGTCGGTGACTGGGGAATTGAGACACGTTCCGTCACTCGGAGTACGAAACGTACCTCGTTTCCCGTGCTCGGGCTAACTCCTATCCCAAGCACAATGCAATATGCATGACATGCATGAATGCAACTAACATACAACCTAGCATGCACAATGCTATGAGATGGCATACACGATGCACGAGATAACATGGCATACATAATGCGCTAACATACAACCTAGCATACGCAATGCTATGAAATGAAATGTCATACACAATGCACAATGGACTTACACCAACACAACATGGGCTTACGCCAACATGAGTGGACCTCCGCCACACTCACATAGGAGGCCATGAGATGAAAATGAGACAACTCGGAATGCGCGCACACATGCACGCAAACCGAGGACCGATCCTAAGGCACAAAATGGCATACAAACATGCAAGTTTCAGCAGCAAAACATGACCCAAAACAGCCCCGAATCATAGGAATATGGCACCCGATGCATGAAATGGTCCCGAAATGCAAGATTAAGCACATGAAATGACTTGTAGCTACATCAAGCATGCATTATTTGATCATGACATGTGAAGAAAGATTCAAGGCAGCCCCAAAACAAGCATGTTTACAGTTTTAGGCAAGGCCAAACAGCAAACACAAATAGGGAAAAACTAGCATGCAAAAATGGCCCTAAATGTGAGATAACGAAGCAAGCCACAGCTTCTGGCCCCAAACAGATGAGGACCCTTCAACAATGTTGAAGAGGGGCTCGAAATATGATACTTTACAGTTGGTGGCCAGACCCAAAACAGTGTACAAGAATGCTCAAAATGCTATGCAAAATAAGGCCAAAAATAGAGATATAACACAAAGTATATAAAGGATGCCTCAAACAGTGAAACACCCTTAATGAAACATGAATATGGGGTCAAAATAATTCTATTTTTAGTTCGGACCAAAGCTCAAAAACAGAAGCATAAGAGGCTAACAAATCATGCAAAAATGGAGCCAAAAGAGAGATATAAAGGCAAGTAATAAATGAAAGCCTCAAACAACAATGATCCCTTCAACAATGTTGAAGAAGGGCTCAAAATAAGCCACTTTTCAGTTCATGACAGATCTCAAAACAGTTTATACATAAGCCAAAAATACTACACAAGAAGATGGCATACAAGGGAGATAATGAAGCAAGTGCAACAAGGAGACCTCAAACAGGTAAATAACCTTAAAAAACATGAAAAATGGATCAAAATAAGCCTAGTTCCAGTTAGGGTCGGAACCCAAAACAGAAAGAAAATATGACTTAGAAAGCATGCAAAATATGGACCAAAAAGGGGGAAATGGAGCTTACCCTTGTAGACCAATCTTTTGGCAACTCTTGGCTTGAGTTTGGTGGCTCTTTAGCTTTGGAGAACAACCTCAAGCTGCTGGAATGAAGGATGGAAGGGTGGGGCTATGGGTTGGTGAAGAAATGGTGTAAGGTTTGAGAGGTTTGGAGCTTGGAAGTGTAAAGGGAGAGAGATACAATGGAAGGGGCCTAAGGCAAATGTTGTAACCCTTAAAACCAGAGCTGGAGGCTGGTTTATATAGGCAAAAAGAGGGGGGGAAATGGGGGGAAAAATGGAGGGAAATGAATCAAGTTTCCCCCCAAAAGGGCCAAACCCTCGGACATGGGTGAAGTGTAAAACAAAATACATGGCTAGAATGTACTTGGGACAAGGATCATGGCCGCCCCCCGGATACAGAATCTGGGGGGAAAACAGATGCATATTTGCACTGTACTTGATGCAAGGAGCATGACCGGCTGCTTATCTAGGTTGCAGGTGGCCGGCCGGCTACTTCCCATGGCCGGCCGGCTACTTCCCATGGCCGGCCGGCCAAGGGTCAAAAGGTTCAAGTATAATTAGTGGCCGGCCACCATAGAAAGAGGGCCTCTGATGTGTGCACAACACAACCCTGTGGTTAAACACTGAAAAAAGTGAACCAGGAGAGAGAACAAACCACTTTTAAGAGGGGTTCAAAAGGGTCAGAAAGGATTATTGGCCGGCCACCAAATATTGGTGGCCTCCCAGATGTGTACATCACAAATATGGGATTTAGGGTTCAAGAAAATGGCCCAAGGGTGTTCAACATTGGTTTTGAAGTGAAGAAAATCGGGCGACGGAGGGCGACGAAGGGATAAAGTTGGCTGACAGAACAATTACTTGCCTCCCACCCTTCTACGGCCTTCTTACCACTGAAACAGAGGTCCCTGCCAAAAATGAACCAAAACCAATGCAGAATGAAGGTTCGGGGGTCGAAACGCACAGCCCGAGGCCCTGAAAACCGGCTGTTAGGCACCGGGAGTGGTGTTCGACCACGAAGTCGGTCTCTCGGACCACAGTGTCCCTCAAAAGGGAGCAAATAAGAAGTATGCCAACAACCGGAGCAAACGGAGATGGTTTAAGCGGTCCCGAACCGAGGCACACGGCCAACGGCTCCGAAAAACCGGGAACCGGACTCCAAACGAGCAAAATGGCCTACGACCATGAAATGTAGCCTACGGCCACTGAGAGATGGTCTACGAGACCTCTCCCTCCCTTTGGGAAGAGAAACAAAGAAAACCGAGCCTGGTTCGCAAACCGAGGCAAAGCATGAAAGAGTCCGAAAGTTCGGAGGTAAGGCTCGCAGCCGAGACTCTGAAACCTCTGGACGAGCACGATATGCAATATCACCGAGCGCTCAACTGGTGACGTCTGAGTCTCAAGGTCGGTCAAAAATGGGGTGTCTACACTTGGCTGAGGCCTGGGTAGTGCAGAATATTTTGGCTGTTGATGAGAGCCTATATGTTAGCGCTCAGTCTGTATATCTCATGAATAAGCTACAACACATGCTTAGAATGAGATTAGGAAGGAGTGGCCGGAAGGGCGTTACTGCATTGGCTGACATGCTACATAACTTGCATGCCTTTGGTCTCGGCTATACGCCCACCAAAGAGGACTGGGTGAGGAAAGGGAAATAAATGGCCGGAAGAGCCAGAGCAAAACAAAGTAAAGTGGGAAGCGCTATGAACTTGTACACCGACCTATCTTGGGAACCTTGAACGGCTATTTTGTTCGGGAGGGTGAAGGCTTCCCATTCTGTGGTTTTCGTTAACCATGGTTTAACTCTGAGAAGTAGCGGGTTCCCGGCTTTGAGATTTTCTGACTTGCAGTCGCAAGAAAATGATACAAAGGAACAGAATGAACAAACTCCTAAGGCTGCAAAGAACACAGAAAGTGATTCCAATAGCAATGAACTTGAGGTAGGAGCAACACTGGCATGTCTCCTTTTGGATCCTTAGATCAACTCAGAAAGCTTGGGGGATGACCTAATTATTTCCATGATCGGAGACCAATGGGGTGCTAACCCTTCTAGCGGTATTCTGGATGCATCTGACAAACCGTCCTTCATTTGGCAGCTGGAGGAGGCCTTCTTGTCCAGTAGTTCTGAGTCGGGTAGTGAGCCAGAATCTGATTCTATAGAGGCTGTGGAGTTAGAATCAGATTCCAGTTCTTCTGAGTCAGAGTCCGGTATTCTTGGGGTTCATAACCCGGATGCCGAAGTTTTGTCCAGGACGTCTTTTTCTTTTTCTTTTGAGTCGGTTGTAACCAAGGAATTGGATGAGTTGAACCTTTTGAATGTGAATACCACTGCAGATTTTGAGTACTTCTTTGTGCCTCTTGTTTATTCCATTGATCATGATTTTCAAAATTTTGATGAAAACGATGAGGAAGGAATTCCTCTGATTTTGAAACATTTGATTGATCGAGAGAATGAGAGGTTTGTAAAACCCCTTGTTGATGAAATCATTCTAATTAATGTGGGTACTGAGAAGGATCTACGTCTGGTCCAGATCAGGTCTACGTTGTCTTCGGAGGAGTGCGAGCACTTAGTTGCTTTATTAAAAGATTTCAAAGGTGTTTTCACGTGGTCCTACGAAGAGATGCCTGGAATCGATCTTAAGATTGTACAGCATCGGATCCCTCTTGACCCCGAGGCCCGACCCATCAAGCAGAAGCTGTGGAGAATACACCTGGATTGGGCTTTGAAGATTAAATAAGAGGTCACCAAGCAGATAGGCGCAGGTTTCTTGCTAGTATCTAAGTATTCGACTTAGTTGGCCAACATTGTTCCGATGTCGAAGAAAGATTGCAGAATTTGGGTGTGTGTGGGTTTCAGGGATTTGAACAGAGCTAGTCCGAAGAACGACTTTCCTCTGTCGCACATCGACGAATTGGTGGACTTCACCGTAGGCCATGCGTTGCTCTCCTTCATGGATGGATTTTTCGAGTATAACCAGATTCTGATGGCACCCGAGGACAGAGAGAAAACTGCTTTCACTACGCTGTGGGGAACCTACTGCTACAGGGTGATGCTGTTTGGGTTGAAGAATGCTGGGGCTACCTATCGAAGGGCTGTAACCACAATTTTGCATGACATGATCCAAAAGAGGTCGAGGTGTACGTGGACGACATGATTGTCAAATCCAAGGAAAGAGAGGGCCACTACACCTCCTTGAAGAAATTCTTCCCACAGATCAGAGAGTATAGATTGAGGTTGAATCCGCAGAAATGTACTTTTGGCATAACAGCAGGAAAAATGCTGGGGTTTTTGATCACATAGAAGGGCATCGAGGTAGATCTTTCCACAATTAAGGCTATCCTAGAAATGCCACCACCAAGGACTGAAAAAGAGGTGCGAGGCTTTCTAGGTAAAGTGCAATTCATAAGACAGTTTATTTCAAAATTAACCTCGACTTGTAAACCACTATTTGGTCTCCTGAAGAAAGGAAAGAAATTCTAATGGGATGGCCGATGTTAGTTTGCTTTTGAGTAGATCAAGCAGTACCTTCAAAACCTGCATGTGTTATCGCCGCCAGAGCTAGGGAAGCCCTTGATTCTGTATTTGTCAGTAACGGACAGGACAATGAAATGTATGCTCGCTCAGGAATCTGAGAATAGAGTAGAGGAGGCCATCTATTACCTGAGTAAGAAGATGCTGGATTATGAGACCCGTTACACCCTGTTGGAGAAGGCTTGCTTGGCCTTGGTATGGGCTACCAGGAAGTTGAGGCACTACTTGTTAGCTCACGCTGTAATCCTAGTTTCGAGATTAGATCCCATCAAATATCTCTTTGAGAAACTAGCGCTTACAGGTAGTCTAGCCCGTTGGTTGCTTCTTCTTTCCGAATTTGATTTGAAGTATATTCCTCTTAAGTTTGTCAAGGGGAGAGCGGTAGTAGAGTTCCTAGTAGATCACCCAGTGGAAGGGGATGAAGCGGTAGAATACCTGTTCCCAGATGAAGCTATTCTGAAAGTCGAGGAAGAGATTTGGACAATGTACTTTGACAGAGCGTCTAACCAGTACGGTTATGAGATAGGGGTGTTGCTGATAGCACCTGACAATTCCCATATACCCTTAGCCTTCAAACTCCGATTCAAGGTATCCACAATGAAGCAACATACAAGGCGTGTATCGCTGGTTTGGAAGCTGCCCTGGAACTAGGGGCAAAAAGGTTAGACGTCGTTGGGGACTCGAACCTGGTTATGTCTCAAGCAAATGGAGACTGGAAGGTCAAAGAAGAAAAGATGAATATCTATCACCAGACCCTGGACGTTCTGATTCCTAAGTTTGAGAAACTGACCTTCACGCATCTACTAAGAGAGGACAAAAAGTTCGCTGATGCTTTATCAACTTTATCTTCTATGATAGACATCCCGTTGGGAGTCCGGATGCGTCCGATTATCATTGAACAGAGATATACGCCGGCCTACGAGATTATTTCCACAATAGATGAAGTACAAGATCAAAACCCCTAGTATTATGTGTAGACGTCCCCGAACGCCCCGGGAGGAATGAGGTTCCGTTCTGTTCGTATTGGGGTCACTACATGTTCGGACTCAAATTGTCACGGTTCTCAATTTGAACCAAAGAGTCTAAATCCGGCAAATTGTTTTGAGAAAACAGATTTTTTTGAAAGAAGTGCCAAACATGGACTGCTTTGCCAGATACAGAGTCGCCACCTAAATATTTTATTTTGGGACATTTAGGAAACCCTGACTCGTTGCCTAAGCCACGTGCGTCATCACCAAGTTGCCTCGAACGTTGGGAACATTGACGGTACATGGGGAATAGGTTCCACTTCGTGTCGAGAGCACTCCCCTCCGTCTCGCTCCGATAAAAGATCGGCGCCCTCCTACTAATCATCGGATATCTATTGTTTGAAGACAATTAAGCTTCTTATTCCGGTTATTAGCCTAGATTTACTATGGCACTGCGCCACCAGCACACAAAGTATAGACTGGGTACGCCCTGAACTTGTTGGAACAAAACATTTCATGTCTCGTTTATGTGACAACGGTTTTTGTACTCGCAAAGTAGGCTCTTAAAATGTGAATTTTTTCAACTCCTCGGGTCGGGCTTAGAAAACATGATTGCCAACCAATCTATTGGGCTTAAAACTCCAACGGTCAAAGTCTGCATTTTTAACTTCCAAATTCAAAATAATCCAACCTTCACCCACAGGCATTCATGGCAGCGAGATAGTATCCATCTCCATTAAGCCATATAGCCTGCTGGTAAGCATGCTATCATGGCAGGTCCCACTCACACACATGCAAGGATGCTAAAGAATAAAAAGCCTTACTGAGTTACTCCAAGCCAAAACAGAATCTAATTAGAAATCATGCATGATCCTAACCCTCATATACAGAAATGGGACCTAATGCATACGCATGCAAAAATGCAACTATAGAAGCTCGGCTATTTAAAGATTGGCATGCGAAATGCTACAATAAATGTATTCAACTTGGATTGATGATACTAAATGCAGTTGTAGTATGATGCGCCGAGCCCGGGCATGCGAAGACAGATGAATGAATGCAACCACTGCTATCATACTTGTATGCTAATTGAAAAACATGCCCTTTAATCTAACATCATAATAGTCCGCTCCTGCATAATAAAACAGGAGAAAGCTAGGGTGGAGATAAACATCACAAATACCATGGCTCATTATTACTTACATTGCCCCTCGCGCAGAGAGTCCGAATAATTACATACAAAAGTTTCCAAATAAATAAAATAATACAGATGAATCGATAATACAAAGTCCTAAATTAAATTAAACATTAATCTAGAAAGCTCATAAATTGCACGCAATATCATTGGACCGCCTACAGCTCTGTCCAAATGATAAATGATGCTATTCTCGGGTTGCCTTGTTGTTGCGGAGAATCTTGCGAGCCCGGTTCGTCCTCTGTTGCATTCATTCTTGGGATGGGTGCCAGGCTTCCGGAAGGTTGCTGATTTTCTGATTTGCTGGCAACAGAGACAACAAAGGGCTGCAAAAGTATTTTCACATATGGTATGCGATATACTCTTCAAGGAAGTTAGTCTTCGATCCCCGTGGCCACAAACCGTCATTTCGATGCATGAGTGGCGAGAAGTCGAATGCTGACTAATGAACATGCACATATGAGAAATGAATGCACATATGGACACAACAAGGCCTAGACTCCATCATGGATAATCCGGAGTGTCGGCGACCGGGAATTGAGACACGTTCCGTCACTCGGAGTACGAAACGTCCCTCGTTTCCCGTGCTTGGGCTAACTCCTATCCGAAGCACAATGCAATATGCATGACATGCATGAATGCAACCCTAACATGCAACCTAGCATACACAATGCACGATATAACGAGGCATACACAATGCTCTAACATACAACCTAGCATACACAATGCTATGAAATGAAATGGCATACACAATGCATAATGAACTTACACTAACATGAGTGGACCTCAGCCACACTCACATCAGAAGCCATTAGGTGAAAATGAGACTCTCGAAATGCGTGCACACATGCACGCAAACCGAGGACCAAACCTAAGGCATAACATGTAACTCTAACAAGGCATGGCAAGGGATGCAAGATGGCATGTAAACTCACAAATTCCAGCACTGAAATATGATGCTAAACAGTCCCGAAACGTGGAAAAATGGCACCCGATGCATGAGATGAAACCTGAAACTCGAAACTAGGCACATGGAATGACTTATAGCTATACAAAGCATGCATCATTTGATCATGAAGCATGAAGACAGAGCTAAGGTAGTCCCAAAACATGAACATTTCCAGTTCAAAGCATGGCCAAAAGATGCTAGCATGGTGGACAAAATAGCATGCAATCTTGACTAGCAATCATAGTTTACATGGAAAGTATATGAAGCAAATGTAATCTCACCAAACCAGCAAAAATCAGTGAACAAAACACGTGAAAATAGGCCCAAATAACCACTGATATGCAACCATGGTATGCAAAAATAATGAGTTACTTTGGAGGGCCATGCAAGGAGTTATTAAGCACATGCAAGGTAGACATTTAGCATGGCATAAAAAACTATAAAAATCAAATATGTTAGTCCTAAAACTCACTAAATTGACCCTGGAAAATGACTTCAAAGCATGCAAGGTAGGGTCTCTTTGGAAGGCCAAAAAGGCCACCAAACAAGAGAAGGAGAGAGGGGGTCACCCCCCTCTAATCTTGGCTCTCAAAACAGTGTTCCAGCCACTAAAAATCCACTGGATTTCAGTGGCTAGAAGGCCAAACAAAGCATGCAATTGGGGCTTAGGTGTAAGGCTCAAAACAAGGGACAATCAAGCATGCAAGGAAGCATGTGACCTCAAATAAAATAATGCCCTTAATAAAACATGAAGATGATATCAAAACAAGCCTTTTTCCAGTTTACAACAAGTCTCAAAAATGAACATAAATAGGGCTAATCTATAATGCAAAAATGGCCCTAAAAGAGAGAATAGAGACAAGGGATAGCAGATGGCCCCAAACAGTGAAGAGCCCTTCAACAAAGTTGAAGAGAGGCTCAAAATGAAGCACTTTACAGTTTACATCAAGTCTCAAAAACAAACAAAAGTGAGGCTAAAACAACATGCAAGAAAAAGGCCTAAAAGAGGGATAAAGAGACAAGTGGTAGAATCTTGCCTCAAACAGAGGAGAGCCCTTCAACAAAGTTGAAGAGGGGCTCAAAAAAAGACATTTTAAAGTTTATTACCAAGTCCAAAACATATCACAAATAAGACTAAAATACCATGCAAAAATAGGCCTAAAAGAGAGATAAAGAGGCAAGTGGCAGTAGGAGACCTCAAACAGCAAGAGGTCCTTGATCAAACATGAAAAAGAGCTCAAAATATGACTATTTCCAGTTTGGATCGGAGCCCAGAAATGCAAGAAACAAAGGCTAAGAAAGCATGCAAAATAGAGCTAAAAGAGAGGGAAAGGAGACTTACCCTTGAAGACCAAACTTCAGCAGCTCTTGGACCAAATTTCTGAGCTCTCAACCTCTTCAAAACAGTCCCAAAATTCTGGAATGGAGGATGGAGGTCTTGTGCTATGGGTTGGTGTGTAAATGGCCAAGAACCAAGGGTGTTTTGAGGCTTGGAAGAGAGGGAGAGGGAGGGTTGTATGCAATGGCCTTAAATAATTTTTGTAACCCTTCAAAATGGAGTTGGGGTGCTGGTTTTATAGAGGGAGAGAGGCAAGGAAAAGAGGGGGAAAAACCAATTCAAATTTCTGCCCAAAAGGCAGCCCCCTGGATACAAAATCTGGGGGGAAACAAATTGCACCGCTGGAATACACTTAGAGAGAGGATCATGGCCGGCCAGGTTCAAAATGTTCAGGTGGTCGGCCGGCCACCCCCATGGCCGGCCGGCCAGGGGTCAAAAGGGTCAATGAAGATTGCTGGCCGGCTACCTCAAAAAGGTGGCCTCCCATGTGTGCAAAACACAACTATGTGGTCAAAACCTAGAAAATGTGAACCAAGAGAGAGAAAAGCCAACTTTTTAGAGGGGTTCAAAAGGGTCAAGGACAATTACTGGCCGGCCTATACATATTGGTGGCCTCCCAGGTGTGTACAACACAAATATGGGGTTTAGGGCTAAAGAAAGTGGCCCCGGGGTGGTCAACATTAGTTTTTTAGTGAGGAAAACGAGCGACGGAGAGTGATGAAGAAATAAAGCTGGCTTTTCAGAACAATTGCTGGCCTCCCACCCTCCTACAAGCTTCCTAACAATGAAAATAAGGTCTCCACCAAAAATGAACCAAAACGGATGCAAAGCGAAGGTTCGGGGACCAAAACACGCGGCCTGGGGGCCCCGAAAACAGGCTGTTAAGCACCGGAGGTGGCGTTCGACCACGAAGTTGGTCTCTCGGGCCACAGTGTTCCTCAAAAGGGAGGAAACAAGGTGTGTACCAAAAACCGGAGCAAACGGAGGTGGTTAGGCGGTCCCGAACCGAGGCACACGGCCGTCGGCTTCGAAAAAACGAAAACTGGGCTCCAAATGGGAAAAATGGCCTACGACCACGAACGTAGCCTACGGCCACTAAGAGATGATCTACGAGACCTCTCTCTCCCTTCAGGAAGAGAAAATAAAGAAAACAGAGCCTGGTTCACAAACCGAGGCAAGGCACGAAAGAGTCCGGAAGCCCGGAGGCAAGGCTTGCAGCCGGGACTCTGAAACTTCTGAACGAGCACAATATGCAATATCACCGAGCGCTCAATCAGTGACGTCTGAGTCTAAGTCGGTCAAAAATGGAGTGTCTACGGTGCCCCTCTTTGACAGAACTCGGAAGTCATAAGTGACGGGAGTGAATGTCAAAGCCTAGAGACGACCCATTTTTGACAAGGCCGAAGACTTAGACAGATAGGCGAGATAAACAGAGATGCGCCCGCAGGCATGCCCGCAGGCAGGGGCAAAATGCAACCGACAATGCAAGAAGCCGAAGGTATCTCAATGATCATGCAAATGCAGCAAGCTGTAATGAAGCACAATTCACATAGATGCAACAGTTTTAAGCAAAATGCAAAGCAACAACTACATTTCTGCAGTTAAGAAGCAGAAATTATTCAATTCTCGCCACGTCTCACACAGAGAATACAATACCGTCCGGTTCATCTGGTCCACACCAGCTTCAAATGAACCGTATATACAATATCGTGCCTCATGCGCTTGGGATCTTTTCGCTTCTTCTTGGTTGAACTGCAGGTACTACTTTTCTTTCTGACTATGGTTGCAGCTTTCCCTATTCTCCAACAGGGTGACAGACTAGGTTGGTTCAGTATCCAGAATTGAGGTGCATGCATATGCTATCTCAATCTATGGGGCTGCCATACAGATTTCAAGTCGAGGATATACCCCTGGGTATTTAAACCAGACTTTAGTCTCGGAAATCCCGAACCTTTGCGTTCTAGGCATGAGTCATTCGAACTCTAGTTTCCACTGTCTCAATTGGTCTCCTAGGAACTCACCTCAAACACAGGCAGGTGGCTATACCAGACCACTGGAAGTCGTTCGGGCACGACAAACACCAAAGGAATTGCACCTTTAGAGGATTTAAGGTCTCCTAGACCAAAGGGTGCACAAGACAGTGCGATGCAGAGTGAATGTACAAAATAGCGCTAAGAAGATGCACAAAATAGTGCGATGCTAAAGGTGTACGAAACAGTACGAGCATGGTGAATGCACAAAACAGTGCGATACAGATAAGGTGCGCAAGATAGTGCGATGCTATGCACTAACAAGTGCAGGTAAGGTGCGCAAGATAGCGCGATGCGATATGCAAAGCACAAGACAGTGCGATGCGCGAAATAGCGCGATGAATGCAATGCACAAAACAGTGCGAATGAGATGCGCAAGATAGTGCAAATGTAAACTGGACAAAACAGTGCGATGCGTAAAATAGCGCGAATGTAAACTGCACAAAATAGCGCGAATGTAAACTGCACAAAACAGTGTAATGCGCAAAATAGCGCGAATGTAAACTGCACAAAACAGTGCGACTGAGGTGCGGAAAATAGCGCGAATGTAAACTGCACAAAACAGTGTGATGCGTAAAATAACGCGAATGATTTAAAATGCACTAAACAACACGATACGCTAAACAGCGCGAGTGATTGAAATGCACTAAACAGTGCGATTGATTTGAAATGCACAAGAAAGTGCGATACGCTAAACAGCGCGAGTGATTGCAATGCACAAAACAGTGCAAATGAGGTGTGCAAGATAGCGCGATAAAATGCATGCACAACGCAAGACTTGGCACACGGCTTACGACATAGCATTCCATTCATTTGGCACATGACTCACAACACAACACTTTGTTTGTTTGGCACACGGCTCACAACACAATATTCTGTTCATTTGGCACGCAGCTCAAAACATAGCACTCTGTTTATCTGGGCACTGTTTTGGGCACACAGCTCATTCAGGCACACGACTCATTTTCGGGCACACAGCTCATTTTCGGGCACACAGCTCGTTTTTCGGGCACACAGCTCATTTTCGGGCACACAACTCGTTTCTGGCACGCAGCTCATTCTTTGGGCACACAGCTCGTTTGCGGGTACACATCTTATTTTTCGGGCACACAGCTCCTTTTCCGGGCACACAGCTCCTTTTTCGGGCACACAGCTCATAACACTGCTCAATCTGAACACTCAGTCCATAACGCAGCATTTGGTTTGCATTTTGAGCACACAGCTCAAGCATTTGAATTTCTGAACACGCAGCTCAAACTTTTGGCGTGAATACGTAGCCCACATTTTTGAAACCTGAACACACAGCTCAAACTTTTGTCGTGAACACGCAACCTACATTTTCTTGAAATCTGAACACACAGCTCAAACTTGTTGTCGTGAACACACAGCTCACAGTTTTTGAAAGTTGAACGCGCAGCTCAAACTTTTGAATTTCTGAACACGCGGCCTATCTTTTATTGTGAACACGCAGCACACACTTGTTGAAAGTTGAACACGCAGCTCAAGCTTTTGAACTTCTGAACACGCAGCCCATTTTTGAAAGTTGAACACGCAGTCCGAACTCTTAATGGTGAACACACAGCCCACAGTTTTTAAAAATTGAACATATAGCTCATTCATTTCATTTGCACGCAGCTTATACATCTCACTTTGAACACACAGCTCACACATTTCACTTGTGAACACGCAGCTCACACATTTCTCTTCTGAACACGCAGCTCATTCATTTCATTTGCACGCAGCTTATACTGAACACACAGTTCATACGCTTCACTTCTGAACACACAGCTCATTCACTTCAGTTTGAACACGCAGCTCACATATCTCAATTCTGAACGCACAGCTCATTCATTTTCATTTGCACGCAGCTCATTCTTAATTCTGAACACGCAGCTCATAAATTTTCACTTCTGAACTCACAGCTCATTCACTTTATGTTGAACACGCAGCTCACATACTTCAATTCTGAACACACAGCTCATATACTTCAATTCTGAACACACAGCTCATATACTTCAATTTTGAACACATAGCTCATATACTTTATGTTGAACACGCAGCTCACATACTGCAATTCTGAACACACAGCTCATATTCTTCAATTCTGAACACACAGCTCATATACTTTATGTTGAACACGCAGCTCACGTACTGCAATTCTGAACACACAGCTCATATACTTCAATTTTTGAACACGCAGCTCATAACATAACACTGCTCAATTTGAACACACGGCTCATAACTCAGTAGTCTTTTAATTTTGAACACACAGCTCATTCTGAACATACAGCATGCGATGACAGAACTTGCAGAAGTTGAAATAAACTCAGATGTCCGATATCTTCCTCTTTTCCTTTTGCTTCGAAGTTTGGAACCTATATAGCTTCAGATGGGTTCTGGCTTTACTGTTCCCACATGACACGGGTTGAACCCTACGGTTTTTTGAAAGAACAAAATCTTATTTTGCACAAATGTGGAGAACGACACGGCACTCTGAGCACAAGACAATTTTTGAAATTAAAAAATGTGTTCTTAACTGGGTATTGAGCCTACGACTGAACATAGCAAAAATGACTCAACAACGGAAAACAAAAGGTAAACAACCTGAACACAATGAGACACGCTCGGAAAGACTCAAGGCAAGAATTGAGACAAACAAAACAAAAGACACGACACACAGACATGTTACAAAGACGAGAGACCTCTCAGTATGCGAGGAGCCAGTTTCTTCGGGTATTGTTTCCCACCCTTTCTCATTTGTGATTCTCACATCACTCGGCCCTCAGGTTCTGTTTTTGCTGAAAAAGCCCTTTTCCTCACTTTTTCTCTCAGTGCATATTTCTCTATTCTTTAATCTCTCATTTTTTTATCCCTCCCCTGGGTGGTTGATGGATGAACAGGAAGTTGTGGGCTCACGCCCAACATAATCAGCTCGCGGCTATTTCCCTCGGTGACATCTGTCGATGCGTCGGATGAGGGAATGGAGTATCTTGATCCATTCTAATTCGTGCTTCGCACTCGGCTTGATACCTCGCTGCTTGGAGGATGAGAGAGCTTTCAGCCCTTTGTTGTTAACTTCAGTTATGCCCTTTTCTGGCAGGTAGAGTGTCCTTTCTGGCAAGTAGAGTGCCCTTTTCTGGCAAGTATGTTGACAACGGGGAAAAGATAAAACACCTGACTTAACTTTGCCCTTAGTTCATTATTTTGACCATTTTTTGTTTTTGACGTTCTGTTAAAACAATTTTGACCAACATGAGAGTTAGATTAACATGCTTGTTCGATTTTCTAATTTAAAATCATGCAAGTTAGGTTATGAGCACTGAAAATTTTCCTTTTTGGGTCTAAGAAATGGTCCAGTTTTGAAAAAATGGAATAATTTTTCGAGAAAATTAGTCAACTTCATTAAAAAATTCTCAAAACTGTTTTTACAAACGACCGCTGCTCAACAAGCACGGAACCTACTCTTGAGATGCACAACCTCAGATCCGAAGGAAAATTGCCCCTTGCTTGGAGGACATTGCATGGCAATGGAAAGTTGCCCTTTGTTTGAACGGCACCACGGCGCACTGAATGGCAACGGAAAGTTGCCCCTTGTTTGAATGACACTGCAGCGCATTGTAGTCAATCCTCAGAGTGACGATCACAACCGAACTCCCGGATACAAAAAAGACAAAGATGACCAGGACCATCACATGGACATAGTTGAGTTTGAAGTGTTTTACAGCTGGACTTCAGAATGAAGTTGCCTACGTATCCCAAAGATGGGAATCAAGCCTTACGTAGTTCGGGGTTAAGGTACACTCGGGTATTTAACCTCTCCTTTTGCGCTCTAACTTTTGCCAAGGCCGCCCTTCCGGGTTTTCAACCTTGCGAGCTATGTTCTTCTTTTCTTTTCAATTCTTTTCATTTCTTTTCTACTTTGTTCATTCTTTTTCAGAATTTTTCATTTCTTTTTCTTCATTTCTTTTTTTTGTTCTTTGCATTTTTTTTTGTTCTTTTTCTTGCTCTAACTTTTGCCTGGGTCGCCCTTCCGGGTTTTCAGCCTAGCGGGCCTCTCAAGGGTAAAAGTGTAGCTTGGTCCATGTCAAATGGTTCTGAGATCTCGAATCCGTCTGAATCCAAGAGAGTGGCTGCTGTTCGCTGACGATGCAGGAGTCCATCTCGTGGAGGTTGAATTTGCCCCCAGTGTTGTAGATCGGAACTCAATTTTTCTTCAGCAATACTTTCTTCTTTCTTCCCCTCTGGGATTTGGCATGCTTGCCGGTCTTTGTTAGCTTGACAAACATCCCAATTTTTTACTCTTCGAGCACATCTGACAGTTTTGCCCCTAGTTTGAGGGCTTTTGATCTAGCTTCGCAAGCTTCCTTTGAAAACATTTGATCTTCCTAATTTGACTTTTCTTGCCCCTAGTTTGAGGGCTGCTTCGAATCTGACCACGTAGGCCTCACATTATGGTTGACCTTTGAACTTTCTGAGTCTGAGTTCGAGGTTTGAAAGCAAGGGGTCGAGTCTCGAGGCTAAGAGAGATCCTAGGCTGCACAATCTCAAGAGCGATTCCACACAAGTCTTCGCAGGACCGCACAAAACATTTTTTGAAATCTTTAAAGAAAGCGACTAGTCGCTTGCACTGAAGACAATGTAGAACCAATCTGGATCAAGCCAGGATCCTTCTCAGTACTCACATTAACAAGCATGATCTCATTCATTAAGGGCTTAGCACACCTCTCTTTCTCTCAATTGATCAAAATTTTACAAATCCCTAAGGAATTCCTTCCTCTTTGTTTTCACCACAGTGTTAGAAAAAGTTTTAAAAACTTAGGTCAATGCAATGAGTTCAAGGCACAGAAAAGACACAGTTCTGGTCAAATACTGCCATCTTAATCAAAACTTCTGGCACAACTGGCACACGACAGAAGCAAATACAAGAGCGTAAAAATTACCGCTGTTCCATTCAAATTTGTTGGTGTAACTGGCTCCAAGAAGGAACAGACTCAAAGCAAAACGAAAAGAAGAACATAAAACAAAATAGTGATGCTCGAGGTAACACCCCCGGAATCACCCGACCTTTGTACAACTGGACTGACTCAATACAACAAGACAGACCCTTAATCAAGAAGACTGACTCGAGACAATGAGACAGACTCAAAACAAAACTACAGAACTGACTCAACACCCAAGTCAGAAACTACAAAACTAGCATTCGCAAATGCTCAAAATAGCGCGTGCCATACGCCCCATCCGAGGTAAACCGCGCGCCGCCCGTAGGTGGTCGAACCCCTGATCACATACTTGCATTATCCTCGAAATCCACCAACTCGGTGGTGACAAACTTTGCCGAGCTTGGAGGGAGGATGACTTCATTATCAATAAAATCTTGCACTTCGTGGCGAAGACGAAAGCAGTTGTCGGTGCTGTGACCGGTTTGTTGATGGTATGCACAGTACTGGGGACCATCATGTTTAGCTGGAAGGGGACTCGGGAGAGACCGAGGCTCGAGGGGTTTGAGATGTCCTTTTTTGACGAGGATTTGAAGGGCCTTAGACAAAGGCATGTCTCGGGGTGGATACTTTGAGGTTTGCTAACTTTTGCTGGACGCACTCGAAAAAGGGTCAGCAGGTGCTGCCTTGGCTCTCTGATCTTTTCCAGGTACAGGGTTAGGATTGGAAGGAACTGTTCTGGTACGACGGTCCCCATCTCGATTTTCCCTCTGGCTTAAACTGCTCTCGGCCTGAGTGGGGAAGATGTCATCCACAGTTTTTACAACAACAGCGAGCACCTGCTGTTTATTCAACCCTCCGGCTTTCAAAGCCTCAACAGCCCACAGGAGTTGTTCGTAGGGATCAGTGTCCATCTTCATCTTGTTCTTACCACTCGCCTCGGCTTGGTAGAAGGTTTGAGTTGCTACATCAGAGTGGAGCCCCGTTGTTGTCGACATGCCATTGCCGGAACTTGGGATGGCTTCAGGTTGGCTAAGTTCGATTACAATTCGTCCCAATAGCAGGGGCTCCTCCGGTATGAAGTTCCCGGCATACGATGTAGTTGGTGGCGGAGCCGACATTCCGTAGGCTAGATCAACCACGGATCTTTGAAGGTCGCCAATCATTCCCATCAACTCAAACGTGGTGGGCTCACGAGCTTGAAACAACTGGGGTGTCCAGACCGGGTGCGCGGTAGGTGACCTAGGTGGGTGTGGTACTTCAACGTCGGTCTCACCCTGCAATGTGATTCCTTGGTCTATTGCGGCTGCCATAACCATAATTTCTTT
This sequence comes from Camellia sinensis, assembly GCF_004153795.1. Lineage (NCBI taxonomy): Eukaryota > Viridiplantae > Streptophyta > Magnoliopsida > Ericales > Theaceae > Camellia > Camellia sinensis. The sequence continues at coordinate 370,091 of NW_021026286.1, read as the reverse complement.
CGAATTTTGCGTCATCACGAGTCTGTTGAACTGAACAGAGGTGATGTGATTGGTGACTGACGGATCAGATGGACCGGAGTGGTGACTGACGGATCTGATGGACTGGTGGGCCTTGACTGGCCTCTTTCTGCCCTACCTCAGCGAAGGAGAACATTGGTTGCTTTGAACTGAATCTCTGATCCCCCCTAAAGAGAAAACAGGCAGCATCTCAGTCCAATTTTACCAGAACAGATGTAAACAAAGTTGAATAACTGTATTCGACCACTGATCATTATTCTCAAATCACTGCCCAAAACCGAATCTGATACTCGCAGATAACTGATTCTGAAAATGCTGAACTGGTGCCCACAGGCCTTTGATACCCAGAAACACTGAACTAGTGCCCGCAGGCTTGATGCCCAAACTTGCAAACTGATACATGCATTTGTATAGAGATGCACTCTAAAAGCACGTAACAAACAAGCGAGAGCCAAAACACCCCTATGTTGGGGTAAGGTTTCCCTGTCCTATTTTGTCAGGAGCTAGGGTTTCACTACGTACGCAGCGGTTTCAAACAACCTATCGGGTAAGCAACCTGTCCTAGTTTGGAATGGTCACTACGGATTCCGAATATGAACTAGGTCGAATGGTCGAAAAGGGTGCCCCAGTAAAATCGGGGTTTGTGTTCCCATACTGGCAGAGCCTATAACCGGTCAGCCTTATGGTCATGCCTTGACAAGACAAGCCTCCGGCAAACCGTTCAGGAATAGCAGATGGCAAACACGGTGTCCTAGGCGCACCAATGCACATGCAATGCAAAGAAACACATAAGTGTAGTCAAAAACAGATATCATGAGTTCGAGTCAAGTTCTCTAAGTCCCCAGCAGAGTCGCCAGAAACTGTAGACGTCCCTGAACGCCTCGGGAGGAATGAGGTCCCGTTCTGTTCGTATTGGGGTCACTACATGTTCGGACTCAAATTGTCACGGTTCTCAATCTGAACCAAAGAGTCCAAATCCGGCAAATCGTTTTGAGAAAACAGATTTTTTTGAAAGAAGTGCCAAACATGGACTGCTTTGCCAGATATAGAGTCGCCACCTAAATATTTTATTTTGGGGGAAATTTAGGAAACCCTGAATCGTTGTCTAAGGCCACGTGTCCGTCATCACCAAAGTTGCCTCGACTCGGGAACTTGGGTACGATTGGGGAAGGTCACTTCGTGAGCACCCCCACTCGCCCGATCAAAGATTGGCCTCTACTAACCATGATATCTAGTTTTGAAGACATTATGCATTCTTGTTCCGGTTATTAGCCTAGATTTACTATGTGATGCGCACAACATACAAGTATAGGCTAGGTCGCTTGAATTGGAACAAAGCATTTCATGTTTGTTTATTTGAAAGCGGTTTGCTACTCGCAAGTAGGCTTAAAATGCGGATTTTGCCACCCTCGGGTGGGTTTAGAAAAACATGATTTTGCCATTATCTAGTGGGCTTAAAACTCATAGTCAATGCATTTATTCCAATTCAAATAATCCAACTTTCACCCACAGGCATTCAGGCAGTTATATCACATAAGCATATAGCCTCATGGTAAGCATGTTATCATGGCAGTCACTCACAAACATGCAAGGATGTTAAAGTATAAAACTTACTGAGTACTCCAAGCCAAAACAGAAGCTAATTAGAAATCCATGCATGATCCTAATTATACAGAAATGCCTAATGCAACGCATGCAAAAATACAACTATAGAAGGCTCGGCTATTCTAAAGATGGCATGCAAAATGCTACAACTAACATGTACTCAACTAACATGTATTCAACTTGAAATTGAGATACAAATGCAGTTAGTATGATGCGCCGAGCCCGGTGCATGCAAGACAGATGAATGAATGCAAACATGCTATCATACTGTATGCTAATTGAAACATGCCCTAATCTAACCATCATAACCTGATAAATAAAAGAGAGAAAGACGTGGGGTTGGAAAACATACATCACACATACGCACACTTATTACAACATTGCCCTCGCGCAGAGGGTCCGAATAAATAATACAGTCCCAAATGAATAAATAATACAGTCCCGAATAAATACAGAATCCTAATTAATTAACAAATTAATCTAGGAAAGTAGTAAATTGGCACGCAAATCCATGGACCGCCTTAGCTTTGTTCCAAATGATGAATGATGCATGCTCAGGTTGCCTTGTGCGGAGAATCCCTTGCGATGCCCCCATTTGCCTCTGTTTGTAATTATTCTTGGGATGCGTGCCAGGCTCCGGAAGGTTGCTGATTTCTGATTTGCTGCAACAGAGAGCAACAAAGGGGCATGGCAAAGTATTTTCACATATGTATGCATGACTACTCTTCAGGGAGTGTAGTCCTCGATCCTCGTGCCACCAATCACGTTATTTCGATGCATGATGGCCGAGAAGTGAATTGCTGACTCAATATGAAATGAATGCACATATGGACATAACAAGGCCTAGACTCCATCATGGATAATCCAGAGTGTCGGCGACCGGGAATTGAGACACGTTCCGTTATCGAGTACGAAACGTCCCTCGTTTCCCGTGCTTGGGCTAACTCCTATCCCAAGCACATGCAATATGCATGACATGCATGAATGCAACCCTAACATGCAACCTAGCATACACAATGCTATGAATGGCATACACAATGCACGATGTAACGAGGCATACACAATGCTCTAACATACAACCTAGCATACACAATGCTATGAAATGAAATGGCATACACAATGCATAATGAACTTACACTAACATGAGTGGACCTCACCACACTCACATCAGAAGCCTTAGGTGAAAATGAGACTCTAAATGCGTGCACGCATGCACGAAACCGAGGACCAAACCTAAGGCTAACATGTAACTCTAACAAGGCATGGAAGGGATGCAAGATGCATGTAAACTCAAAATTCCAGCACTGAAATATGATGCTAAACAGCCCCGAAACGTGGAAAAATGGCACCCGATGCATGAGATAAACCTGAAACTGAAATAGGACATGGAATGACTTATAGCTATACAAAGCATGCATTATTTGATCATGAAGCATGAAGACAGAGCCAAGGCAGTCCCAAAAATGAACATTTCCAGTTAGCATGGCCAAAAGATGCTAGCATGGTGGACAAAATAGCATCAATCTTGACTAGCAATCATGGTTTACATGGAAAGTATATGAAGCAAATGTAATCTCACCAAACCAGAAAAATCAGTGAACAAAACATGTGAAAATAGGCCCAAATAACCACTGATATGCACCATGGTATGCAAAAATAATGAGTTACTTTGGAGGGCATGCAAGGAGTTATTAAGCACATGCAAGGAGACATTTAGCATGGCATAAAAAACTATGAAAATCAAATATGGTAGTCCTAAAACTCACTAAATTGACCCTGGAAAGTGACTTCGAAGCATGCAAGGTAGGGTCTCTTTGGAAGGCCAAAAAGGCCACCAAAAAAGAGAAGGAGAGAGGGGGTCACCCCCCCTCTAATCTTGGCTCTCAAAATAGTGTTCTAGCCACTGAAAATCCACTGGATTTCAGTGGCTAGAAGGCCAAACAAAGCATGCAATTGGGAGTTAGGTGTAAGGCTCAAAACAAGGGACAATCAAGCATGCAAGGAAGCATGTGACCTCAAATAAAATAATGCCCTTAATAAAACATGAAGATGATGTCAAAACAAGCCTTTTTCCAATTTACAACATGTCTAAAAAATGAACATAAATAGGGCTAATCTATCATGCAAAAATGGCCCTAAAAGAGAGAATAGAGACAAGGGACAGCAGCTGGCCCCAAACAGTGAAGAGCCCTTCAACAAAGTTGAAGAGGGGCTCAAAAATGAAGCACTTTACAGTTTACATCAAGTCTCGAAAACGAACAAAAGTGAGGCTAAAACAACATGCAAGAAAAAGGCCTAAAAGAGGGATAAAGAGACAAGTGGTAGCAGCTGGCCTCAAATAGAGGAGAGCCCTTCAACAAAGTTGAAGAGGGGTTCAAAAAAAGACATTTTAAAGTTTATGACCAAGTCCAAAATAGCTCACAAATAAGACTAGAATACCATGCAAAAATAGGCCTAAAAGAGAGATAAAGAGGCAAGTGGAAGTAGGAGACCTCAAACAGCAAGAGGTCCTTGATCAAACATGAAAAGGAGCTCAAAATATGACTATTTTCAGTTTGGGTTGGAGTCCAAAAATGCAAGCAACAAAGGCTAAGAAAGCATGCAAAATAGAGCTAAAAGAGAGGGAAAGGAGACTTACCCTTGAAGACCAAACTTCAATAGCTCTTGGACCAAATTTCTGAGCTCTCAACCTCTTCAAAATAGTCCCAAAATGCTGGAATGGAGGATGGAGGCCTTGTGCTATGGGTTGGTGTGTAAATGGCCAAGAACCAAGGGTGTTTTGAGGCTTGGAAGAGAGGGAGAGGGAGGATTGTATGCAATGGCCTTAAACAATTTTTGTAACCCTTCAAAATGGAGCTGGGGTGCTGGTTTTATAGAGGGAGAGAGGCAAGGAAAAGGGGGGGAAAAACCAATTCAAATTTCCCCCCAAAAGGCAGCCCCCTGGATACAAAATCTGGGGGGAAACAAATTGCACAGCTGGGATACACTTGGAGAGAGGATCATGGCCGGCCAGGTTCAAAAGGTTCAGGTGGCCGGCCGGCCACCCCCCATGGCCGGCTGGCCACCCTCCATGGCGGGCCAGTCAGGGGTCAAAAGGGTCAATGAAGATTGCTGGCAGGCCACCTCAAAAAGGTGGCCTCCCATGTGTGCACAACACAACTATGTGGTCAAAACCCAGAAAATGTGAACCAGGAGAGAGAAAAGCCAACTTTTTAGAGGGGTTCAAAAGGGTCAAGGACAATTACTGGCCGGCCTATTCATATTGGTGGCCTCCCAGGTGTGTACAACAAAAATATGGGGTTTAGGGCTAAAGAAAGTGGCCCCGGGGTGGTTAACATTAGCTTTTTAGTGAGGAAAACGGGCGACGGAGAGCGATGAAGAAATAAAGCTGGCTTTTCAGAACAATTGTTGGCCTCCCACCCTCCTACAAGCTTCCTAACAATGAAAATAAGGTCTCCACCAAAAATGAACCAAAACGGATGCAAAGCGAAGGTTCGGGGACCGAAACACGCGGCCTGGGGGCCCCGAAAACAGGCTGTTAAGCACCGAAGTTGGCGTTCGACCACGAAGTTGGTCTCTCGGGCCACAGTGTTCCTCAAAAGGGAGGAAACAAGGTGTGTGCCAAAAACTGGAGCAAACGGAGGTGGTTAGGCGGTCCCGAACCGAGGCACACGGCTGTCAGCTTTGAAAAAATGAAAACTGAGCTCCAAATGGGAAAAATGGCCTACGACCACAAAACGTAGCCTACGGCCACTGAGAGATGATCTATGAGACCTCTCTCTCCCTTCGGGAAGAGAAAATAGAGAAAACAGAGCCTGGTTCGCAAATCGAGGCGAGGCACGAAAGAGTCCGAAAGTCTGAAGGCAAGGCTTGCAGCCGGGACTCTGAAACTTCTGAACGAGCACAATATGCAATATCACCGAGCGCTCAATCAGTGACGTCTGAGTCTTATGGTCGGTCAAAAATGGGGTATTTACATTATGATATTTGGAACTTCTTGGAAAATGAGGTTTATCTACCAGGGGAAAATGCCAAAGATAAGAGGGCAATACAGCAAATCGCCATTCAATTTATCATTTGTGAGGGTAAGTTTATCTGGGAATGCACGAGTTATATGTCGACACAGTGGAATTGAAGGGCCTAATGGAGGTCATCTATTGGGGAGAGTGTGGAGCACACATGAGCGGAGTAATGTTAGCTCGGAAGATTCTCAGGCAAGGTTACTACTGGTCTACTATGGAGGAAGATTGTATTGGTTTTGTTTAGCGATGCCACAAATGCCAAATCCATGCAAATCGCATGAATATTTCGTCGTCGAAGCTGTACAACATGACTTCACCATAGCCTTTCTCAGGCTGGGGAATTGACGTCATTGGGGCAGTTACACCGAAAGGATCAAATAGGCATGAGTACATTCTGGTAGCAATTGATTATTTCATGAAGTGGGTGGAAGCTCAGTCTTATGCAGTGTTGAAAGCATCGCATGTGGCTAAGTTCATCCGAAACAACATCATTTGCCGTTATGGAATCCCGAATAAGATCATTTCAGACAATGGCTCCATTTCAAGAAAGAAGTGATCGACTTGTTGGAGAAATACAACGTGGCTTTTCATAAGTCATCTACATATCAGTTGCAAACCAACGGAGCTGTTGAGGCCGCCAACAAGAACATCAAGCACAATTTGCAGAAAATGGTTAAGACCTATAGGGATTGGCTAGACAAATTGCCATTTGCTCTCTAGGGCTACAGAACTTTAATTCGGACATCTACTGGGGCAACTCCGTACTCTCTGGTTTATGGAATGGAAGTTGTTTTTTTGATTGAAATAAAGGTTCCGTTGTTGCGAGTTATGGCTGAGTGCCACATAGCAGAGGCAAATTGGCAACAGAATAGGTTCGAGGAACTGATGCTGTTCGATGAGAGGAGGTTAAAAGCACTGTACCATGTTCAGGGTAATCAACATTAGATTGCCAGGGCTTTTAACAAGAAAGTTAAGTCTCGGAATCTTAAGGAAGGGGATTTGGTATTAAAAGACAATCGAGCTCCCATCCATGACCTAAGGGGCAAGTTCAGACCCAATTAGACTGGTTCTTACATTATCAAAACTATTTGGTCGGATGGAGCTGTTATTCTCATGGACCTAGATGGCCTAGAATTTTCCCAACCAATCAACATGGACAAGTTGAAGAAATATTACTCTTGAGAGGCTCGCTAGGCCGAAAACCCAAAAGGGCAACCTAGGCAAAAGTTAGAGCACAAAAAATTGGAAAAAAGAAAAATTAAGCTCGCAAGGTTGAAAACCCTAAGGGGTAACCTTGGCAAAAGTTAGATCGCAAAAGGAGACCGTTAATACCCGAGTGAACCCAAACCGAACTACGTAAGGCCTGATTCCTATCTTTGGAATACGTAGGCAATTTCATCTCGAAATTTGGCCGTAAACACCTCCAAATCAACTGTGTCCATGTGTTTGATCGAGGCATCCTTGTCTATTTGTTATTTGAAAGTCCGGTTGTGATCCGTGCTCCGAGAAAAGAGTTGACCACAGTGCTGAGCAGTGCTATCCAGTCAAGGGGCAATTTTCCATTTCTGGATTCAGGGTTGTACATCGCAAGGATAGATTCCATGTGTGTCAAGTTGTGATCCCTATCAAAAATGGTTTTGAAAAGTTTTAATAAAAGTTGATTTTGTTCAAATTAATCTTTTTACAACTTAGATTATTTTTGGACCAAAAGAAAAATTTTCAATGCTCACAACTTCAATTTCATTGATTTCAATACAAAGTTCTTCAACTCTTGATACAAATCAAAGTTTCTTTTATTACATTCAAAAAGAAAACTTGAAAAGTAAGATCAAAGCAATAAACTTGGGATATAGCTAAGTTAGGTGTTCTTACGTCCCCCGCTTGTGCTTGTGAAAGCTCCTGACGCTAAAGTGGGCCCAGATTGTGCCTCATCTTCAAGCCAAGTCAAGCACTCGCCAAAAAGTGCGCAGTTGAAAACTAGAGGTGGGAGCCAAAAGTCCTCTTATCCTCCAAGCATTGGGATGTCGAGCTAATTGTGAACCTCGAATTAGAAATGAAGCCGGGTACCCTAACCCCTCTTCTTGGCAAGTCTGGTCGTGTCCAAACTGACGCCTGAATCGGAATGGAAAGTAAAACACATAGTGTGTCAAGACAATCAGCTGAATGCTAAGTTGCCGAGTCATGCTGTAGCTTATCTCAGGCAGATCAAACCAGGGGCAGTGCCAAGTAATGTCAACAGCAGACTTGTTGCACATCCAATGGCACCACCACCCCTCGTTCGGGAAATTTACTAGCCGTTGGCAAAAGAAATACCCCTGTGCTGATTACGCAAGGCAAGAATCCCCTACTTTCAACCTGTCCATGAGCCATATTTGGAGAGGGATGAAAAAAAAGAGAGATCAAAGAATAGAGAGGTGTGTGTTGAGAAAAAAAGTGAGAAAAGGGCTTTGAGAGAAAAACAGAGCATGAGTGTCGAGAGATGTGAGAAACACATATTAGAAAGGGTGGGAAACATTACCTGAAGAAGTAGTGGACTTCCCGTGAATTTGGTTGTTTCTTGCCAATGAAAGGCGTCTAAGCCCATCAAAGTCTCGGCCAATGCCAAGCCAATATAACTCTTGCCCTCTTTCAAACCTTGCGCCACTTCAACTAGCCGAATGCTAGACCCGCCGAAACTAGGGGCAAGAAGGAAATACGCTAACATGCACAAACAAATGGCGTGTTGTCGAAAACCCCGCCAAAGAAGATCGCTTCAGTCACCGGCATCAGAAAATCGATAAATCAAACTTGGGATGTCTAGCTTAGCTCTTGTCCCCCGATGCTAAACACGTGCGTAACCAGGTTCCAACATCTAGCTGTGGCATGTAGGAATGGAAAACAAAGCGGAGAACCACTCAGCGGGAATAATGCATTTATGCTGAAACCCCAAAAATTTACCTTTTTCGAGCCATCTAAAGTTGTAATCCAATTTGAGAGTTTTTCGATGAAGAATGGCTCCATTTTTGAAGAATTTACAGCTGAAATGAAGAAATCACAAGGCTCCAATCTTTTGTAGAAGATAGGGCAGTGAGTGGAAGCTAGGTGGCAACAATCTAGAGGTTCCTCACTTTGTTGGCCGACTGGCCATTAGTGATGGCTGACAAGGGTGGGAAACATTACCTGAAGAAGTAGTGGACTTCCCGTGAATTTGGTTGTTTCTTGCCAATGAAAGGCGTCTAAGCCCATCAAAGTCTCGGCCAATGCCAAGCCAATATAACTCTTGCCCTCTTTCAAACCTTGCGCCACTTCAACTAGCCGAATGCTAGACCCGCCGAAACTAGGGGCAAGAAGGAAATACGCTAACATGCACAAACAAATGGCGTGTTGTCGAAAACCCCGCCAAAGAAGATCGCTTCAGTCACCGGCATCAGAAAATCGATAAATCAAACTTGGGATGTCTAGCTTAGCTCTTGTCCCCCGATGCTAAACACGTGCGTAACCAGGTTCCAACATCTAGCTGTGGCATGTAGGAATGGAAAACAAAGTGAAGAACCACTCAGCGGGAATAATGCATTTATGCTAAAACCCCAAAAATTCACTTTTTTCGAGCCATCTAAAGTTGTAATCCAATTTGAGAGTTTTTCGATGAAGAATGGCTCCATTTTTGAAGAATTTGCAGCTGAAATGAAGAAATCACAAGGCTCCAATCTTTTGTAGAAGATAGGGCAATGAGTGGAAGCTAGGTGGCAACAATCTAGAGGTTCCTCACTTTGTTGGCCGACTGGCCATTAGTGATGGATGACAGGCCACTTGGGTAGCCGACCGGCCACCACTGGTGGCCGATAAAATCCATTCATGGCCGACAACCCTTTTTGCAGACCTGCTATCCACCTTTATGTTAAGAGTGCTGAGAACCTTTGTTTTGTTCTACTCTTTATATATGTTAAGGTTTTGTTTTAAGTCCTTTTTTTAGTTTTGTTGAGTTTGTATTTAAGTTATTTATCGAGTTGTTTTTATTTTGTATATTGAGTTGTACCTTGTCTTTCTTTTTCGGTCTTGGTCGTTTCATTACCTAATTAAAAAAGTTTTGCCAACACAAGTGTTCAATTTTCATTATCAATTCAATCTTGGTTCTATGCAATGGGGTGCTCGTGATGCAAAATACAACTTTTGTCAAAAACCCAATTTTCATTCCGATCATGGTTTGTTTTTGTTTTTTGTTACAAAACTGCAAGTTTTTCAAAAAAAAAAAAAACCTATCTAAAGCTGTACAAAGTGCTAACATTACTAACAAAAGAAACCAAGCGAAAATACAGATAGATCAACGCCAGCTATCTCAAGTTCGAGAGGCCCTCTTCGTCCTCTTCTTGGGCGGGGACTCAGAACTGGATGCCGAACTGGAATCGAAGTCATTGCTGCTCTCTGCCTCAGAACCTGGCTCAGTAGCATCGCCACTAGTAGAACCCGAGCTGGCGTCATCGTCTCCACTCTCGGATGACTCAGCGTGCTGACTCGCTGCCTCTTTAGCCTCGCTACTCTCAGTGTCGTCGTCGCTCAGAATGGTCTCTGAAGGACCATTCTCGCCTTTGGTGCCCCTAGGTCTGCCTCGGCTGTGTGCTGGAGCCTATCTCTCTCTCTTCCCTACTGCTAAAGGAGGCACTGATGGTCCTGGTGTTGTTGTTACCGGTGCTCTCGGTATAGGTGGGACTTGAAAGATAGTTGTTATATGTCAGCCACAGTATCTGTATCAGATGCAAGTATGGTGTACAAAATGAGTATATGCAAAAGTCAGGTACAGTGTATGAAGTCAGATGCAGTGTATCCGTGTAGTGTGGGGAAATTTTCAGTTGAAATGTCAATTTTAGTGTGCCAGTGGAAATTTGATGACTGGAATGTAAGGAAACTGAGGAAACGATGAATGCCGTGGAAGCCGAGCAGTGCCTCCCTCCTCAATGTCATGCCCTTGAATGAGGCTAATAGTTCTAGCAGATCCTCAGTGTATCCTGGAGGTGCCTACAAATGCATTGGAAATTATCAATGTCTAGAAGGAACAAATATCAGAAAGAAATGAGAAAACTAAAGAATGGAGTACATACCGGGGGCGCATTAGGTGCTCTAATGTATCTATGTCCTGTTACAGGAGGCTCAATCGGACTCTGATATGCCTCTCTAGTATACCGCCAACATGTGAGTGTAGTAGGCAGCTGTGGCCAGACGGTTCTCTGCCTCGTCTGGGTGGCCCCTCTACCATGCGCCTTGGTCGCCCTGGGTACTGTGGCTCCCTCTCTCTCTCTCTCTCTCTCTCTCTCTCTCTCTCGTAGTTGGAGCTCTCACCCTCACACCTCTGCGTATACTGGTCAAAAAAGGCATGAGGTGTGTCTCAATGAATGTCGTATAATCACCCTCCCCTAAGAAGTAATCAGCGTCCAAGCCCCTAGTAAACTAGATCATCTCGTGGGAGGTGAGCTGCTCTGTAGCTCTCATAGATGGTGGGGGCGCCATGTGAACTATCGGCTATGGCAAACCCAGGGTCTAGTGTATGAAACACTCTCCTAGAAACCAGGCTTAGCAAATCGGACCCTCGAATAGGAGTCGAAAATGGGTGGCCCCCTGAGCTCCAACAAACTGGTCTCTGACTCCCTCAGACATCGTCGCCCAAGGCTGTCACGTGATCTGTAAACAGAGAATGCACAGTTTGTTAGTTAACATTAGAATATTACAATATGAGTCAGAACTGAAGCAGAATGACATTAACTGTGAATTTTGAGTCACCTCTGTTGCAATTACAGTGTCGAAGTACTGGCGGAAGAATGAAAAAGTCTCTCGGGTCCCCCGCAGGCATCTCCTATCATACCGGTGAGAGTACGGCACGACATGAGGCATCTCCACCTCTGGCTTTGGGGCAAGGGTCGGGAAGTAGGCATATACCCAAAGCTACAAAACGAAAAGGGCCATATTGAGTATATAACAAAACACAGGGAATGTAGAAAGCAGAATGTGTGTATAATGTCTAGAGAATACAGAATACAGGGAATGCAGAGAATGTAGAATACAGAATACAGAAAGCAGAATATGTGTGCAGTGTATAGAAAGTACAAGTGTGAGTACAGAAAGCGGAATGTATGTGTAGTACAGAAAGTAGTGCAAAGCAGAAAGCATGGTAGGAAATGCAAAGCAAAAAGGTAAAGCATACCTCCCAGGCTCTTCAGTAGCCGCCGACCCTGTTCCCGCTCCTGCGGTATGCTGAGATCATATATCCATACAATGTGGCAAGGTCAGCACCGCCCCAATCATAAACACGGACCTAAGACAAGTCCACCAGTGCACTCAGGAGATATAACCCTACAGTCTTCGCTCTATCTGCGAACAAAGTGGTGCTGAAGAGGAACATCAAAAAGCCTTGGACGTAATGCTCAGTCTCCTCTAGGGTCTCTGGCTCTCTCCCGCGAAACTGTTCTACAAACCAGCTGTACCGTACCATCCCCGATAGAGGGTGTGGGTGTGCTCTTAGCAGGTAGATCCATGCAGCCTCCCACTCACCGATGTTTGTATCATAAGGGATCGGACAACCTCCTACCTCTATTCCAGTGAGCATAGAGAAGTCATAGGGAGTCATCATCATCTCTCCCGCAGTAGAGAAGTGGAAAGAGTTGGTGGTATCCCACCACCCCTCTACCAATGCTCCAAGTAGAGGTGTGATAGCCCCATGCAGAACAAGCTGAAGCCGGCCTCATCAATAATGAGGCGGACACCATCGGGGAGCTCCATATACCACTCCCTCGCGGATGTAGCTCCATAGCCTCTGATAGAGCGGGAGTCCTCCTGTGATCAAAACGAGCAGGTGTAAGAAATACAGTGCTCGAATGTGTGTGGAACGAGCAGGTGTAATAAATACAGTGCAAGAGTGTGATTTAAGCAAGAAATGTAAGGTACATTGAGGAGCCGTAAGATAAATGAAAGGTAGTGTATACCTCAGTGTCACTGTAAGATAAATGAGAGGCCAGCTTTCGCAGCAAAAGGTCCTCTAGTGTGCCTCGCTCAAACCCTCTGAAATGCTAGACACTCTCGGGTGGTAGCACATACATCTAAGGATGATATGTCGTCAGGTCGAAGGGTCGAACCTTGGGTGGTAGTAGCACATGCTCGGGCTCTGTTTCCATCTCTGTGGACAACTGGGGTGGAATCTCTGGGGATGCTCTGTCATGAGGAACATCGTCCGTCATCTGGAAAGAAGATGAGAAAGTGGTCGAAAATGAGGAAAATAGGTGAGAAATGCCAAAAGTCAACCCTAAGAGAGAGAAAAAGGGAAGAAAAAGTCAAAGCCAGGGAAAAGGCACAGAACCCAAGAAGAACTCGAGGGAAACAAGCCTCAAGTGGTGAAACTCCAAGAAGAAGCACCAAAATCGAATTTCAATCGGTTCAAAATGGAGTATACAAAGAGGATTTAGCGAATCAAATGTGCATGAGGTGTTGGAAAACGCGTATAAAGTTCGAATCTAGAGGGGAAAACTATCTAGAGAGAGAGAGAGAGGGTTTTCGAGTTTGGAGGAGTGAGGAAATGAAGTTTGGGATGGTGTACTTAAAGACCCGTAGAGAAAAGACCGAATTGGCCCCAATCTGCCATCGATGGCCGACAGTGCTCAAGGGTGGCCGACAGGTGGCCGACACCCTCATCTGGTGGCTATCTAGTGCCCAACGCCCCTAAATTGAATCTTGATGCTGTTTTGTGTCCTTATTCCTCAAGAAGTGCAAGGAAAGGTCATTGTTGAGTTCAATTTCTCTCTGTGGAAGCTTGAAACCGTGTTTTCAAGTGGTCGTCATCCGTCTCATTGCACGAGGTGTATCCTTTTTGCGTATTGCAACTCTTCTGAGAGATAAATCTGAAAGTTGCTACTGAACTTTTTTCAATAATATTCACTTTCATTCTTGCATAGAAAATGCCTTCTGCACTATGCATAGAACATGATGTTAATCGTGCATAGAACATGCATTTTGTACTGTTGCATTGAATATGCATTCCAATGTGGCATAGAACGTGCTCCGACTTTCGTTGTATAGAATATGCTTTTGTTTTGTTTCTCGCATGTTTCGCATAAAACATGCCATTAACATTGTATCTTGGTTATTGTCTTGCGTAGAACATGCATTCTTACTGTATTGTACCTATTAAGTTTCTTTCTTATGCAGGCACAATATTGTATGTACGGTTCATTCAGAGGAGTTCCGGCTAAGATCATTCATGTCTCGGTAAGAGAGCCTCTTCCTTCACTTTTGTGCATCTATCGCACCTGTTCACCTTCGTGCATTTATCGCGCTTGTTCACCTTCGTGCATCTATCGCACATTTTTCTGTGGTTTTACCTCATGACATACGAAGTACACGCTCGTGTGGTTATTTTTCGGTTACCTTTATTTGGTTAAATACATTTGTGTGCGTCCTGATGTTTATCACGTCCTTCGATTACCTTTCTTCGGTTAAAAACATTTGAGTGCGTTTTGATGTTTATCACTTCAGTTACCTTCCTTCGGTTACAAAACATTTGAGTGCGTCCTGATGTTTATCACCTCATTCGGTTACCTTCCTTCGGTTAAAAATATTTGAGTGCGTCCTGATGTATATCACCTACTTCGGTTACCTTCCTTCGGTTAAAAACATTTGTGTGCGTCCTGATGTTTATCACCTCCTTTGGTTACCTTCCTTCGGTTAAAAACATTTGAGTGCGTCCTGATGTTTATCACCTACATCGGTTGCCTTCCTTTGGTTAAAAACATTTGTATGCGTCCTGATGTTTATCACCTCCTTCGGTTATCTCCCTTCGGTTAAAAATATTTGAGTGCGTCCTGATGTTTATCACCTCCTTCAGTTACCTTCTTTTGGTTAAAAATATTTGTGTGCATCCTGATGTTTATCACCCCCTTTGGTTACCTCCCTTCAGTTAAAAACATTTGGGTGCATCTCAGTGTTCACACCACCCCCTTTTTCCTTCTGTGTGTAACACATTAGGATCTTGGTTGAGACCTCGGGTGCACTCGACGGTCGCGCTTCACCTTTCTTATGCATTGCATAGTTAAGTTTGCATAATTTTCTTATATCCTTTCTGTATGAAATGTGGTTTGGTTCGTAATTCCCACGTGTGGTGTGCTTACTTACTTTTGTGTTTAAGGTTGCTATACCTTGTTTTGGTTTGAATGTGGCATTTTCATTGCATAGTATTTGCATCTAAGTGTTTCATTATGGCCTCATTGCATGATCATAAGTTATGTTCTTACATCGTGCATATTACTTGCATTTTGCCCTAGAACTACGCTAATTTGATTCCTTGCAAAAGGATACGTAGGCAGTCCGCGGGCACAACCATTTTTGTCTTGCTTGTTTGTTTGTCCAAGTCTTCGGCCTTGTTAAAAATGGGTCGTCTCTAGGCTTTGACAGTCACTCTTGTCACTTCATGACATTCGAGTTCTGTCAAAGAGGGGTAACTGTAGATATCCCATTTTTTACCGTCCTTGGACGTCATCACTTGTACATATGGTGATTGTGATTGCATTTGTTCGTTTTGAGTACTCGAAGTCCTTGGTGGAGTGCCCTGTCTTTTGAGCCTTTAAACCTTATCTATTTTGTGCCTTGTTTTAGACCAAAACCTTGTTATTTCTTGGCTGGAACTTTTGGTGACCTGTCGGCCACCACCATAGGTTGTTAGCCATGGATAATGGTTGTCGGCCAGGGGTGTGGCCGGTTGGCCACCAATGCCTTTTTCCAGATATTTGTTGACAGCTATGCCAACTGTTAGCACAATGAGCTACATCTCCCTACACGTGTATGGTGGGATGTTTCTAAGCTCAAAGAGTGTTTTTTTATATATAGGGGGGTTCCTCCCCCATTTTTGAGGGTTAGCAATTTTGGAGCAAAATTCTCCCTCTCTCTCTAGATTTCTCTCTTTCTCTCTCTTGTAATTTTGTATATCTTTGCTCACAAATCCTTAGCTTTTTCCTATACTCCTAAACTTACCTTTGAGCTGAGATTCTTTGAGACTTTCTTTGAGCTCTAGTAAGGGGTCTTAGCTTGGTTTGGTGCCTAAAATTGAGCTTTGCTTCAAAGGTATAAAACTTATTTTGTTTGCTTTGTTTCAAGATACTTGTTTTGTCATCTATTTTAATTGTTTTTGGCCTGATTTTGAACTATTAGAAGCTCAATTTTTGTGACTTAAAAGTGGTGGGTTGAGCCCTTTTTTTGGTAAGGAATGATTCACCATTTTTGCTTCTTTGCTTGTATAGCTTTTGTGCCTTTATTCATCACTTTCAAATCAATTTTTTTTTGGGCCTTCTAACCACTGAATTTTAGAGGTTTTTCAGTGGCAAAAACTTATTTTGAGGTCCAAATTTGGAGGGGTTAGCCTTCCCTCCTTGTGTCTTGTTTGCATGCCTAGTTTGCTTCACATGTTAGCATGTTTTTTTAGCCTAACTTAGCTTGAGTCCAGCATGTTTTACACTCTATTTTAAACTGTTTTGCCACTGCTTTAGCTGTTTGGTACTTTTTGAGCCTTACTTTGCATGCCTCTAGTGAAATAGTTGGTGTTTTAAGGCTTTAAGCCTCATTGGTTTGAGTTGGTTGTATGTTTTAGTGCTTTTATCACTCATTTTCAGCACTTATAATCTTTGTAATCTCCCTCATTTCTTCACCTTTTGGTTTTTCTTTGAAAGTGGTTTCAAGCCACTTGTTTGCATAAATGTGAAATGGAGGTGCTACACCTAATGGTTTAATCCCTTAGGAGGTTCATTACTAACAGTGTAATGCCTCTTTCATGCCTAAAGCAACTTGGGGTTTGAGCCTTCTTTCCCACTACGCCAAAACAGGGTATTAACGGCAGTTTTTTTAACGGCGGTAACGAAAACCGTCGTTAAAGGTATCATTAACGGCGGTTTTGTTACCGCCGTTAAAAAAACTGCCGTTAATGCCCACTTTTAACGGCGGTAACAAAACCGCCACTAATGCCCAATCATTACCGCCGTTAATGACGGCGGTCTTTGCCCGCGAAACTCCGGCGAAACTCCGGCGAGCTTCGGCGAAACCATCTACAATAAAGTAAAAGTAATGTTTAAATATTTATTTAGGGAATATATTTCATGAAGAGTGGCTATGGTAGAGTGGTTAGTATGGGTGGATGAGAGGTTGAGGGTTCAAGACTTGGGGAGTGCAAGAAGAAAGAATTATTTTTTGAAAAATTTGAACCTATTTACGACGGTAAAAAACCGCCCTTTTTGGTCCTATGTTACCGCCGTTTTTTGGTCGACTTTTAACGACGGTTGTACTTTTTCCGACACGTGCATAAACGGCGGTAACAAAACCGTCGTTAATACCGCCATTAAAGGCTTTAACAGCGGTTTTACAGTCTTTAATGGCGGTAAAAAACCGCCGCTAAAGCCCAATTTTGGCGTAGTGTCCATTAGAGGACACTCACCAATGGACTTAATGAATGGTTTGGTAATTAAAATGAGCAAACAAAATTAGCAAGTAAGAGAGGCAAGATAAGCATCTTTGTGTTGCATTACATGTGTTCGAATCGGACGTTAATTCGAACACAAGAAAAATGGGACATTTCATACTCAAAAGTGATGAAATGTGCCACTTTCTTTGGTCACCATTGCCCTTGATCACGCATGATAGGATGATGGACATTTTGGTCTTGTTTTGCATTTATTGAATTTGCATAATTGGTTTCACAAGCCATCATGCAATGAAATTGCTTGATTGGTGGTTTTATGAACCAAAGTTTGTCCTTCCTTTTATTTCCCCATGAACAGGAGAGGCAAAGTGTGCAAACAACCCTTGAGAAGTGCTCTGTTTTGCTATTTGTTGCAGCAAGGAACCTCAGACCATCAGTGGCTGACAACCATCACCGGTGGCCGACCGGCCACCAATGGTAGCCGATCGGTCCCCCTGTCGGCCACTAATGAAATTTGCACAGTTTGTTCTTGAGGTGGAGCAGAGGTGTTCTGGAAGTGGAAAGCTTCTTTGGTGTTCAAATGTACAAATAGAGACATGCAGTAGCAAGACAGTCCCTTTTTGAGTGAAAATCGAGCACGTGCACGAGCCTCCCTTCCATTCCAAATTTATTTATCGCTTAAATATCTAGCTTAGGTACATGTTGTAATTAATTAGTTGTAGCTAATTAAGTGTTGTAAATAATTAGTTAGTTTAACTAGTTATTCATTTTTGGTTCGTAATAATTAGTTAACTAGAATAGTTAATTAGTTTCAAGTTTTGTAATAATTAGTTAGCTTAATTATCGTAGATAGTTGGTTAGCTTATTCATTCGGACCCTCTTTCTCAAGGGCATAATATTGTAATAAGTGTGCGTGCGTGCTTGTGTGTATGTCTTCCAACCCACGTCTTTCTCCCTTTTATTTAATCGCTTTTAATGGTTAGATTGGGGACATGTTTTGATTAGCATACCTTATGTTTGCATCCATTCATCTTATCTTGCATGCACCGAGGCTCAACGCATAATTCAAACTGCATTGTCATTTTAATATCTTATTTGAATACGTGTTGAATGCATGTTATTTAATCGATCCGTACGTCATATTAGTAGCCGAGCCTATTGATTGAATATTGCTTGTGTTGCATTAGATATCTTGTATAGTTAGGATCATGAATCTTTCTAACCAGTTTCTGTTTTGGTTGGTGTACTAGGTGAGTTTTTATACTTTAGCATACTTGCATGAGTGTGAATGTTGCCATGAGTAGCATGCTTGCTATGAGGCTATGTGTTTAAATGCTAAACTGCTTGAATGTCTGTGGATGAAGGCTTATTGTTTGAATTGGAACGATTCAACAAATGTGTGTTTTAAGCCCACTTTGTTGAGTGACAAAACATGTTTTAAGCCCACTATGTTTTGTGGCAAATTCGCATCTTTAAGCCCACTTGAGGTGACAAATTCGAACCATTTTCGTAAGCAAACATGAGTTGAATTGTTCCAAATTGAGCAAAGTAGTCTATACTTGCCTGTGCATGTCACATAGTAAAGCTAGCTTAATAATCAATAAGAGCATATAATGTTTATAAAAAATCATATCATGATTAGTAGAGGCCAATCTTTGATCGGGCGAGCGAGGGTGCTCAATTCATGACCTTCCCCCTTTGTACCCAAGTTCCTGAGTTAAGGCAACTTTGGTGATGATGGACACGTGGCCTTCGGCAAAAGTCAGGGTTTCCTAAATTTTTCCAAAACAAAAAATATTTAGGTGGTGACTCTGTATCTAGCAAACCAGTCCAATTTTGGCATTATTTGATTCAAAATCGATTTTTCAAAAAGATTTGCCAGATTTGGGCTCTTTGGTGTTTATCAGTTTCACATTGCACTTGTGAGATTAGATTCAGAACCGCGAGAGTCCGAACTGTGAGGCCTTTCTTTTCAAACCTTTCCGAAAAGGGAGGCACGGAAAAATGAGAGTCCATAGTTTTTGGCAACTCTGCTGGGGATTTAGAAAATTTGACTCAAACTCATGATATGATACTTTATCTACACTTATGTGTCTCTTTGCATTTGCATTGGTGCGCCTAAGTCACAGTGTTTGCCATCTACTATTCCTGAGTGGTTTGCCGGAGGCTTGCTTGGAAAAGCTTGCCAAAAGGCTGACTGGTTGCGGGTTTTGCCACGATGGGAACACAACCCTTGGATCTGGACTACCGCTATACCGTTTGATCCTCATTTCACTTCTCAGTGTTAGGTGTGAGAGGTATATTAGGTAGTCTTGCTGAGGTACCCTTTTTGACCAATCGACCTAGTTGCATATCGGAAACTATAGAGACTGTTTCAAACTAGGACATGTTGCTTACTCGAGTGTAGGAATTGTGTGAAATCGCTTGTTTTGCGTAGTGAACCCCTAACCCCTGACGAAATTAGGACAGGGTAACCCTAACCCATCATAGGGGTGTGTTGGCTCTTACTTGATTGATATGTGCTTTTGGAGTGAAACTCTGCAGGAATGTATGTATCAGTTGCAAGTTTGGGTATCAATTTTGGGGCAGATATTAGTGTTGAGTACAGTTCTCCAGCTTATGTTTACAACTGCGTACTATTTGTGTCTGAGCCGAGGTGCTGTGCGGTTTCTGATTTTCTATTTTTTTTGCTTTATTTTCTTCTTGCAAGGTAGTTTTTCACCATTGCTTCAGACGATTCTGTTACCCCTCAAGCACTCTGAACCCGAGTAAGGCGACTTTACTGATCTGGGGATCTTGTAAGAGGACAGCCAGTGTTTGCTTCACTCCCACTGGTTACCAGATAATTTACAAACCCAATATCAATTTTGCATTTCATGTTTTTTTTTCTTAATTCTCTCAACGGTATTAGAACTATTTTAATGCTAAATTGGCTCTCTCTTCTTTTTTTGGCCGTGCATTATTTTATACCCAATACTAAATTCTATATTATTTTATATTATGGATTTGTCGTTTAAATTTTATAGTGATTCTATATATGAAATTATATTTCATTTCCTACATTATTTTATATAATCACAATCCGCAGGAGAAAAAATCTGTATAACAATGATATTCTTGAAGAATTTTTAAAATTTGAATTTACTGCTTGAGTTACTTTTTCAATTGTTGAACAGTAAGTTCTTTTATGTTTTGACATTATATTATAGACAATTAATCACTTCACATATGGGGATGTATCTATCATTTGGATGTTTTCATAATTTTTTCTTTTTGGGTTTAAATGTTGTCATTTGATTATTTTTTTTTGGTTAGTCGTTATTGAATTTCTTTTATATAGTTAATATTTTAATCTAATTAAGAGTGTTTATTTTATAATCTTATAATTTCATATATATCATATAAAATTATTCTATGATAATCCAACTACAACGTATTTATATTTGATTTTTCCTATAAATTTTATATAATTTCTATTTCTACATGTTTTTATTTTCCAAATGAATATAAAAGAAAATTAAATAGTTAGAATTATTTTTAATTTTATGTTACTAATTCTTCTTCTAATTTAACTATTATTTTTAATATCAAAATGAGTATTTATTTTACTATTTTATAATTTAATATGTATCATACATTTTTATAATACAATAGAACTAAGATTATCAAAATACACAAATAATTTAATTACAATTAATATATATATATATATGTATGTAAGTATTCAAGTAATACTTTTATAGAACAATATCGCAAATATTATCAAAATAAATAATTAAAATCATATTTTAATTTTAATTTTTTTAATGTTATTCTTTGTGTGTGAGTGATTTTCCGATCACATTGCCCAACTCAGTATTCAGCTGGAGAACATTGGCAGAATAGATAACATCTGGCTAACCTGTAACAGAAAGAGAAGATTCCGGCGGTGGTTTGTCCACCCGGGGGCGCTCCGACGATCAAGTCAGTATATCTCTCAAAGATAATCAATAGTTCTTAACTTACTAGACAGAATATAAATTGCGTACCTTAGACCCATCGGGGGTGCCTCTCTTTTATAGTTAACTCAATCCTTGCTCCACTAGAAGCCTAGCTTCAATGGACTCTTGCTCAATGCTTATCCTGGACTCTCTAAGAGATAAAGATAAACTCTCTAAGAGTGTTATCCTTATCCATGCTAAAGTCTTTCATCATTCTAGTACTATTGTTCCTTATCCGTTTATTTCGGATTCCGATATCTTCGGAGATAACCTCGGCCTAGCCGAGATAATCTCGACGTCATAACCAGGACACGTGGCACCTCGGCTGACACGTCGGCGTCACCTTGGCCACGTGTTGGTACTCAGAAATATATCTCCACAACTGCCCCCTAGGTTCTATTACCTCGGCATTCTGAGGTGATGGAACCTATATCAGTACCTCATGGTAGTACATCGGCTTTAAGCCAAGATCATCATCATAAGTCGATATGTCTTCTTAAAGATCAAGAATTCCAATGAACTCCTTTATGCGTATGAGCTGTCAAACATCACTTTTCAACCGTTTCATTCACGCGTTTTATCCTTATTGGATTGTACCCCGGACGTGCCAGTAAACCGTCTTGTTTGCGTGCGCAATCTGACGCGTTCGCTGCTCTAGGTGCATTAATTTGATTTCGCCGCCTTTTCAAGTTTTAACAAAAAATTTTCCCTTTTTTTTCATTTCTTCACTTTTCATTCGATTCCATTGCTTTTTCTCTCTCTAGCGTTTGAATACGCCATTGTTGCAGACCCCAAGCTCTGTAACTGCCATTATTCTTTCGTCTGGTGAAGCTTCCGTCGTTCTGTTACTTCTGTAACATTTGTCTGACTTCGGCGATCCTTACACCGGCTTCTTTTCTTCGGTGAGTTTATTGTTCTTTTCATTGTCAATTCTTTGATGTTTCTGTTACTTGCTGCCATTACTGCATTTGTTCAAACTTTTAACTTGTGAATCATATATCTGAATGTGTTTTCTCCACGATTTTGCCCTTGCCTATATCTTCGAACACACGCATTGTTTCACCACTTCCCTGTATTTTTGCCACTGTTCTAGATTCTATACTTCTTGTATTCTTTATGCTCTTGATAGACCATCTCTGTTCTTGATTCTGAAACTCATTCTTGTTTCTATTTTTTATGTCTATTCTAGATCTGTGCCTTCAATCTTTGTTTTCATAGATTTAGGTTTGGGATTTGTCTGTAGAATCCATCCACTCTTTAGGAAAAACTGAAACATCCCTTACAAATTTCTGCACCAGCTCAAACCTAGGTTTTTTGCCGAGGTCCCAATAACCCTTTTTGAAACATCTTCTTTCTGAAATCCAATACCTTTAGTTATCCCGATATTATGGGTATGTGGAAACATCGGGTAGACACCCCCTCCAAGCTAGAATTTTTCAGGCAAGAGTTTGAAATCCCAGCCGATGGCAATCTGAGGTTGGCTGGAGATGTTGACTCCATCATGCCTATAGATAACTCCATGCCCTTCCCTGTGGTTGCCTTTATTGAGTGTGGACTCTGGTTTCCACTTGACCATTTTTTCCGTCAAATCCTTCACTTCTATAAGGTGAACCTAATGCAACTTGTCATCAATTCTTACCGAGTTATTACTGGTACCATAGCTTTAGTCAAACAAGAGAATGTCAGGATTACGCTTGCCGATTTCCAGTACTGTTATACCATGTGTCGCCTTGGAAAAGACATGGACTATGTCTACTACCTCAAGTCGAGATCCACTGAATATAAAATCGTAGCTGACCTCCCAGACTCCAACAAGGGACCTGGAGACGATTACTTCATCGTCTCGGGCAATTGGGAGTTTCAGCCAAACGATGACCTCCATCTTTATCCCTTAAGCCGAACAGTGTTCGGGGAAGGAGCTGGTAAGGGCCACCCTTCACAGGTTTTCTTATCTTCTTGCACAAAGTTTTTAATATTCTGTTCTAATGTCTGTGTTGTTCTATCTTTGCAGTTCTTCCTTAGCCTCCAAAGAACTTTCGCCAATCCTTCCTTCCCAGCAAGGATTTGAAGAAGACACTGAACCTTTTGGTTCACAAATGGAAGGCGCCTTTGCTTCTCAACTTTATCCCAACCTATAAGTCAGCTCTGCCCGACATCCCTAAGAGGAAGAAGAAAAGCCTTTCTCCACCTTCTGCCACAACTCCACAAATCGCATCCACATCTCGGACAGACCAAGGGTCAACCTCTAATCCAGCTGAGCAACCGTCAACCTCGGCTCCATACTTGGTTCCAATATCCCAACGCCGCCGTCGACGCCGAACAGTTTCTATTGTCGAGATGGGTCGCCCGAAACCAATTGCAAAAGATCTCTTGGCCAGCATCCCTTCTGATGTTGATGCACAACCAACACAAACCCTGCCTCCTCCAAAGCCAAAACGAATAAAAAAGGCTCAACCAAAGGCAAAGCTGCCTCAGATCGATTCTGAGGATACCTTGCCAACCTCCAAACCGGCTTCGAGCGAGAAAACTGCCTCTGTTCCTGCGAAGAGGTCCGCCGAACGCTTCCATCCGATTCTGCAACGACCTCGGGGTCTAAAAAGCCTGCTGCCCTCTAGGCCCCCGAAATTACCTTGGAAGATAAGCCAGTCATGGCCAACGTTAGCTCCGAGGACATCAATGTCGGCGTAGCCCTCAATACCGCTCTGCTTCTCCCCGGCGATCTTGACCGAAATGCTGGGTTGAGCGAGTATGAAAATTACGCTCTGATGCTCCAACGTTCTGTTCAAGTTAGTGTCTTTCATCTGGCACTTTTTTCTTTCTTTCTCATACTTAGAAATTTTCTAATAACTTCTATTTTGTTCAATTTCAGGCCATCCAGCATGCCCATTCTTTCTCTGTTCAATCTTTCGAAAATCGAGAGAAATTGGCCGAGATGAAGAGAGAGTTCTCTGCTCTTCAAAAAGCCAACAAGAGTTTACAATCAAAGATGAAAAAGTTGGAGGACCAAGCCGAGGCTGCAATCAAAGCCCAAACTGACGCCGAAGAGAAGGCTGAATCTGCCGAAGCCATCAAAAAGGTTTTTGAGTCCCAAAGAAAAGAGGCCAATGAGAAGATAGCCCAAGCCGAAAAAGAGCTTCAAGAAGCCTTGGCCACCAAAGAGGCTGAAATCAAAGACGCCGATGAGAAGGCATATGCTCAAGGTATGGCCGACGTCGAGGCTTATGAAATTCAAGTGAAGCAGGCATGCAACAAGGGTTTCACCCTTGGTTGGATATCTCTTCTAAAGAAGCTTAATGTCCCCGAGGACTCGCCCTTCAGAAATGCCAACCTCATTCCTCTTCTATTCCCTCCAGCCCCAACTCCAACTCTAGGTCAATCTGACAGTGACTCTGAATCTGAGGAGGAGATTTTGGTGAGGAAGCCAAAATATGCTGTTGGGGTCAAGTCCCCTCCTCAGAATGAGCAAGTCCTAGACTTGACTCAAGATGAGGAAGGTGATGAGGTTCCCAGAGACGCTGCTCCTGAGAAGGCATCAGCCGACGTCACCATTGCTGATAAGAGCCTTGATGAAACTTTGCAAGAAATTGATGCTGAGCTTACGACAGAAAAGACGGCCGAGGTGGCTTCTCAACAGCCTTCCGAGGACCAAACCCAGCCTGTTGCTGATGCTGAGGAATCTTAATTTCGATGTCTTTTCTTTTGTACTTTGTTTTTCTTTATTTTTGAAACAATGTAAGCCCTCCATATGGCCGATGTGCCCTCTCTTTGTTCAATGCTAATATAACTTTCCTTCACTGAGTGCTTGTACCTTTGTCTTCTTTTGACTGGTTTTGCATGATTCTATACTTAGAATATTCTGCATGTCTTTAACATACTCTTCCTTCTTTGTGTAATCTTCTCGGGGTGACACACCTCAGATAGACAAACTTCTCAGTTTAACTTAACTTGAAAACTTTTAACAAGTGTTGAACATCATACTGGTTTAACTCAACTTGTAAATTACTACAAATTTCAACAGGTGTTTAAACAATAATCTAGGTTTAACTTCGGCTTGTAAATTGCTACGAATTTCAACAAGTGTTTAAACAATAATCTCGATTTAACTTCAACTTGTAAATTGCTATAAATTTTAACAAGTGTTTAAACAATAATCTCGGTTTAACTTCAACTTGTGAATTGTCCACAAATTTCAACAAGTGTTAAACAATGATTTCGGTTTAACTTCAACTTGTAAATTGTCCACAAATTTCAACAAGTGTTAAACAATGATTTCGGTTAACTTTAACTTGTAAATTGTCCACAAATTTCAACAAGTGTTAAACAATGATTTCGGTTTAACTTAACTTGTAAATTGTCCACAAATTTTAGCAAGTGTTAAACAATGATTTCGGTTTAACTTCAACTTGTAAATTGTCCATAAATTTCAACAAGTGTTAAACATCTTTGTCTTCGCTCTATCCCCTAATGTGAACCTGAGTTCCACTTGGGTTCTCATTATTTATGCATTCCAGAAACAACATTATGTATCTTTA
This sequence comes from Camellia sinensis, assembly GCF_004153795.1. NCBI lineage: Eukaryota > Viridiplantae > Streptophyta > Magnoliopsida > Ericales > Theaceae > Camellia > Camellia sinensis. Next base: position 344,515 of record NW_021026286.1, on the reverse strand, counting down.
TCAGTCACAAGTGTTGAAGAATCTTGCTAAAATTTTATTTATGACGTCGACAAAAAATAAGTCATATCTCAATGATAGAAAAATTTCAGGTTACAAGTGTTTCAGGGTCTTGGCAACTCTTTGCCCTCATTATCTTCAAGCCGATATGCCCCATTGCCCAGCACCGAGATGATTCTGTAGGGTCCTTCCCAATTTGGGCCAAGTTTGCCCTCTCTGGGATCCTTCTTGTTGCCAACGACTTTTCTTAAGACGAGGTCACCAATCTGAAATTCCCTTAGGTTAACCTTCTTGTTATAAGCTCTGGTAAGTTGTTGCTGGTATGCTGCGAGTTGAATTACAGCTTTCTCCCTTCGTTCTTCTAGAAGATCTAGATCTCGGGCTAAGAGTACATCATTAGTCCCGTTCTCTACCCCCTGGGTTTTGGTCCCAGGGATGCCGACCTCCAGTGGAATGACTGCTTCTGTGCCATAAGCCGTGGCAAAGGGGGATTCCCCTGTTGTTCTTCTCGGCGTAGTCCGATATGCCCAGAGTACATTGGGTAGTTCGTCTACCCACTTTCCTTTTGCTTCCTATAGCCTCTTCTTTATCCCATCAAAAATTACTTTGTTGGATGCTTCAGCTTGTCCATTGCTTTGTGGAAAGCTTGGGGTTGAAAAGTAGTTCTTGATCTTGAACTTTGCACAGAAGTTCTTGATTAGTTTACTGTCAAATTGAGTTCCATTGTCTGCAACAATTGCTCTTGGAATCCCAAACCTGGTGATAATGTTTTTCTAAATAAAGTTCTTCACGTCCACATCTCGGATCTTGGCAAGAGGTTCAGCTTCTATCCATTTAGTGAAGTAGTCCGTTGCTACCAGCAAGTACTTCCTTTGTCCAGTTGCTTGGGGTAATTGCCCAACGAGATCCATGCCCCATTGGGCAAATGGCCAAGGACTGGATACAGGGTTCAGGTCAACAGCTGGCTGGTGTATCAAAGGTGCAAACCTTTGGCATTGTTCACACTTCTTCACGTAGGCTTCTGCATCTTTTTGCATGTAAGGCCACCAATACCCCTGGGTAATGGCCCTGTGAGCTAGTGATCTGCCCCCAACATGGCTTCCAAAAATTCCTTCATGGATTTCATATAAAAAATCTTTAACCTGTAAAGAGTGTACGCACCTTAAAAGGGGTCCAGTGAAGGATCTTCTGTAGAGGTGTCCCTCTGTTGTTAGACTGAATCTTGCCGACTTCAATCTGATCTTGTGTGCCTCATTGTGGTCGTTTGTCAGCTTTCCCTCTTTCAGGAATGCGACAATTGCGTCCATCCAGCTTGGTCCCATGTCCACACATATTGCTTCATGCTCTGGGGATAGTGGCTCGATGCTCGGGCCCGACAAGTAGTCAATCATTATTGTCCTTGCTTTTCCAGGTTGTACTGCACTAGCTAGGTTGGCCAATGCATCGGCGTGGCTGTTATCATCTCGGCTTACCTGAAGTAGTCGGTAGTTATGAAACAAGGCTGACAGCTTGATGGCCTCCTTTGCATAGGCCGACATTTGTTCATCCCGGGCTGCAAACTCGCATGTTGTCTAGTTAACTATTAGTTGTGAATCACAAAAAACTATTACCTCATCTGCTTGCACTGCTGCTGCCAGCTTTAGTCCTGCAATGAGTGCTTCATACTCTGTTTCATTGTTTGAGGCCTTGAACCCCAAACGAATTGATTGTTCTAGTACCTGCCCATCTGGGGATATAAGCACTACTCCTGCCCCCGCTCCCTGTCGGTTTGAACTCCTATCAACGAACAGTCGAAAAGAGTCGCCGATGTAAATGCTGCAGGGTCTGAGTTTTTCCTTTTTTTCTTTGTTCTTTCGCCTTTGACTGAGCTTCTCCTTGCTTGGTTGGACATCGTTCATCCTGGCTCAACGGAGCCCGATGTTCGATGGATTCTGGTGTGAACTCGGCCACGAAGTCGGCTAGAACCTGGCTTTTAATTACTGTCCTTGGCTTGTACTCCAGGTTATACTGGCCTAGGGTGACTGCCCACCTGGCTATTCTTCCTGTCAGGTCTCCTTGTTGTAGTAAGGACTTCAAGGGGTGCTCTGCTAGCACCATAATTTTATGGGCCTGGAAATAATGGTTCAACTTCTTTGAAGCCATTACTAAAGCTAGTGCCAATTTCTCTAAGGGTAGATACCTTATTTCTGCATCGGCTAGGGTTTTGCTTACATAGTAAACAGCCCTTTGCTCCCATTTTTCTTCTCGGATTAGTACTGCACTTATCGCATGTTCTAAAACGGCTAAGTACAGGAACAGCTCCTCCCAAGTTCTGGATTTGAAAGAACTAGAGCTGTGGTCAAGTACTTCTTCAGGGCGGCCAAAGCGGCTTCGCATTCTTCAGTCCACAGGAAGTCTGTGGCTTTCTTTACCAAGTTGAAGAAATGTTTGCACTTATCTGAGCTTCTGCTGATGAACCTGTTCAGGGCTGCGGCCCTTCTAATTAGCATCTGCACCTGTTTTGCCGACGTCGGGCTCTTCAACTCTAGGATGGCTTTGATCTGATCTGGGCTGGCCTCAATGCCCCTTCTGGTCACCAGGTATCCTAAAAACTTACCAGATCCAACTCCAAATGCACACTTCGATGCATTGAGTCGGAGCTGATATGTTTTAAGGATTTCGAAGACTACTTTTAGATCGGCGAGATGACCCTCAGGCTCCTTGGTCTTAACGACCATGTCGTCGATGTAGACTTCTACTGTTCGGCCAATCAGGTGTTTGAACATTTTGGTTACCAGTCTTTGGTAAGTTGCTCCTGCGTTTTTCAACCCGAAAGACATTACTCTGTAATAGTACAGGCCTTTTAGGGTGATGAAGGTGGTCTTCTCTTCGTCTGGGGGGTACATGGCTATCTGGTGGTACCCCTTGTAAGCATCTAGGAAGCTCATTCTTCCATGCCCTGAAGTGGCATCTACTAGTTGGTCAATCTTGGGTAGAGGAACGCTGTCTTTGGGACAGGCTTTGTTGAGGCTGGTAAAGTCTACGCAAACCCTCCATTTACCGTTCTTCTTCTTTTCCACCACTGTATTGGATAGCCATGTTAGGTAGTGAACTTCTCTAATGGCCCTGGCCTCCAGAAGTCTGTCTACTTCTTTCTCTTCTGCTTTGACGTGCATCAACGTCGGTCTTCTGGCTCGTTGAATTATAGGTTTGGCCGACCTGTCAACATTCAGTTTGTGGCAAGTGACCTCGAGGTCAATGCTAGGAATTTCGTAAGGTGTCCAAGCAAATACCTCAATATTTGCTCTAAAAAAAGTTTCCAACACTTTTTCCTCTTCCTCGGCTAAGCCCAAGCCAAGAAGAAAGAAGCGTTCTTCATTCCCATCTTGGACGAGGATTTTCTTCAGTGCTTCTTCGCTCTTCTCAGCTGGTTCCTTGCTGACGTCTTCTAGGACTTCTACGTCCTCATCTTCAATTTCTGCCTTTTCTGGCTCTCGTATGCTGCAGGTAGATTTCATTGTTGCCATGGAGCAATTCTTCACCTGCAATTGATCGCCTCTGACTTCTTCAATCCCATGCTCTGTTGGGAACCGCAATAGTTGATGTAGTGTTGAGGGAACAACCCCCATTGCATGCAACTATGGCCTTTCCAAGATGATGTTGTAAGGGGAGGCGTATCGATGATGGTGAATTCTGTCTTGATCTTCTTGGTGCCAGCCTGCACCTCCAAGCTTACTGTGTCCCAGTGGCCATGTCGACGTTCCATTGAACCCAACCATTGGTCCATTGGATTGTTCCATATCATCTGGGTGAAGGCCGAGTTCCTTTTAACATCGGATGTACATGATGTCACAAGAGCTACCTTGGTCAATCAGGATGCGTTTCACCTGGCACTCCCTAACCTTGAGGGATACTACCAAGGTATCATTATGCGGATGCTGGACCATCTCTAGGTCGGCTTCAGTAAAGGTTATCATTGGTCCCTGGCACTCTTCTGCCCGATGTCTTTTCTCCCCGACTTGGTAGACATGTTGTAGGTGTTTTACCTTCTGGGTCTCTCATCGGATTTCATTTTCATTGACCTTCGAGTGGATTACGTTGATTACCTGAGGTCCTCCTGCCTGCGGCTGCTGTGCTGGGGGAGGTAGGGCTGCTGGTGCTTGAGGCAACCTTGCCCGTTGTTCCCTTGTGTTGGTCTCATCGACAAGGTCTCTCAGATGTCCTTGTCTCACCAGGTCTTCCAAATGTGCTTTCAGGGCTCTACAACCCTGAGTTGTATGCCCATCTTCATTGTGGTAGGCACAATGCCTGCCAATGTTTCTTCCCATGAACTCTCCTGGAGTTCTCTCTGGCATTCTGAAATAGGGCTGGTTCCGAATTTGATCCAGGACTTTGTGAATTGGGATTCGGAACACAGTTGTTACTACCTGTGTGGCCCTCAATTCTGCTTCTTTTTTGCTTGATCCATTGTTACCTCGGCCTCTCTTCAGCGAGCCGTTTTCTTTCTCTTGTTTTATCTCCTTAGCCCCCGACGTGTCTTCTTCGGCTCTGGCATACTTCTCGATTCTCGCCATGAGCTCTTCCATACTTTTTGACAATGTCTTTGCCAAAGACTTTCGTAGTGGACAGTTATCTTTCAGGCCGTTTTTGAAAGATACGACCGCCACCTCTTGATTACATTCGGGTATTCGATTGAACACCTCATAGTATCTTTTTGCATAGGCCCTAAGGCCTTCATCCTTGTTGATCTTCAGAGCCATCAATGCGTCCACCTTTAATGGCTACAGCTTGTTTGTCACGAACCTGGCCACAAACATCTCGGCTAGGCCTTCCCAAGTCTTCACGCTTCCTTTCGGTAATTTGTGGAACCAATCTGATGCAATCTCCCTGAAGGATGAGGGGAACACTTTGCAGAGTAACAGCTCGTTTCCACTATACAATGCCATTGAGTTCAAATATAGTCCAACATGGAAGTTGGGGTCTGACTTACCATCGTATATTTGAAACCTCGGCATACTGAATCTCTTCGCTGCCTCAAACCTGTCTAATTCCACCGAGAATGGTGTCCTCGGCTTGTCTGGGGAGGTTACCTCGGCGTCGGCATTCTGTTGCTTCCTCTTGAGGTAATCTCTTAAGTCCTCCTTCGTCCGCCCGGGAGCTCGGCTATCTCCTACTTTCAGTCTTTTTGGTGCGCTACTTTCAGCTTCGTGGTGAGTTCTTTTCGACCCTTCTCCATGAGTTGTGTCGAAGCATAGTGTCTGCCCCTGAACATGCCGATGTCCTTTGGGGTCTGCCTCCTTTGTGCGATGCGTCCTCCGTGATTCTTCTCTTCTCGACTCTCTTCGTCCGACTTCCCTAGAAGGTCGGTGAGAGTATCTTTCGCTCCCGTTGTGCTGAGGGGCTATGGGGATGGTTTTCTGCCCTCCCTTCTGGGCATTGGCTGCTGGAATCGGCGTGTCCTGCAGCGGGAATGGTGGCTGCATGACGTTATTTTGCATCATGAAATTGACGACCGACTGCAGGTCTGCCAATTTGTTTGCCATCTCTTTTACCTCTTCGTCCCTCTGTAGGCACCTATCCTTCCAAACCTGGAGGTTGTCCTCGTTGTAGTACCTTCTTTGATCAGGTTTCTTTGGTACGCCGCCAGTCTAGCCGACGTCTTTTACTCCGTGAGCTTACTCATGAGTTTCTGTGTTGGACCTGTCTCCTTCGCCATCAAGGTCAATAGGTCTTCCACTCCCAGTAGGAGTGTCGTCCCCAATCTTTTCCTTTTGTCCGTTACTGGCCATCTATTCTACTTTCTTTCCCACAGACAGTGCCAAATTGTGTGAGTGATTTTCCGATCACACTGCCCAACTCAGTATTCAGCTGGAGAACATTGGCAGAATAGATGACACCTGGCTAACCTGTAACAGAAAGAGAAGATTCCGGCGGTGATTCGTCCACCCGGGGGCACTCCGACAATCAAGTCAGTATATCTCTCAAAGATAATCAATAGTGCTTAACTTACTAGACAGAATATAAATTGCGTACCTTAGACCCATCGGGGGTGCCTCTCTTTTATAGTTAACTCAATCCTTGCTCCACTAGAAGCCTAGCTTTAATGGACTCTTGCTCAGTGCTTATCCTGAACTCTCTAAGAGATAAAGATAAACTCTCTAAGAGTGTTATCCTTATCCATGCTAAAGTCTTTCATCATTCTACGACTCTTGTCCCTTATCCGCTTATCTCGAATTTCGATATCTTCGGAGATAACCTCGGCCTAGCCGAGATAATCTCGGCATCATAACCAGGACACGTGGCACCTCGGCTGACACGTCGGCGTCACCTTGGCCACGTGTTGGTACTCAGAAATATATCCCCACACTTTGATAACACACATTGTACCATCAAATTGTTTTTTAAATAACATGTGCATTGTACGGGTCAACTACTAATTAGCTTCTAAATCAATATTCTATCAAGAAAAAAAAATACAAATCATATTGGCATAGATCTCTATCTGCCTTCCTAATTTTTCCTTTTTTTTTTTTTTGAGGGTTTTTCAGAGTTAAAATTTAGGAAAATTTATTTATAAATCCCATATTTAGGAATGGTGATTCATTTGGTCCCAAGAGTTTTCTTATAGACCAATTAGTCCCATTGATTTTAGAAAGGGAGATTTAATATATTATTTGAAAATTAAATTTACAGTTATACCCTTATTTCTATTATGTTTTCTTTTTTTTATTTCTTTTATTTTTTCTCATTTTATGATAGAAAGGTAAGATACACAATCTATAAGAATAAAATTTGTGATTAATTTTTATATAAGAATCTTTTTTATTTGGAATGACTTGAAATGTGAGATTTTTCAAACATTTCAAAAGGAATACAAAAACTCATTAGTAAGTTTTGAACAAACGTATAATTTAAACTGTAACACTCTAATGTAATAGGATTTGAATTGACGAAACTAAAAATTCAAAATTTATTTTGTTATAAGAGTCAAATTCTAAATTTCTTTTATCTATAATTTTTCCATATATATATATATATATTTTCTGAAATTGAATGACTTCTCACCAATCCGCTAAAAGTTATTGAAATAACAAAAAATTTAGGAAAAATTTACCTATAAATCTCATCTCGGGGAATGGTGACCTGTTTAGTTCCAAGAATTTTGTTATAACCAATTAGTCCCATTAATTTTGAAAAAGGAGATTTAATATATTATTTGAAAATTAAATTTACAGTTATACCCTTATTTCTATTATGTTTTCTTTTTTTATTTCTTTTATTTTTTCTCATTTTATGCTAGAAAGGTAAGATACACAATCTATAAGAATAAAATTTGTGATTAGTTTTTATATAAGAATCTTTTTTATTTGGAATGACTTGAAATGTGAGATTTTTCAAACATTTCAAAAGGAATACAAAAACTCATTAGTAAGTTTTGAACAAACGTATAATTTAAACTGTAACACTCTAATGTAACACTCAAACATAATATTCCGACGTAAGACTCCAAAAAAACTCCTTACTATACTTTTTCCAAACGTAAAACTCAAATGAAACATTCCAAAAAAAACTACTTAGTGTAACACTCAAATATAACACTCAAAAAAAAAAAAAAAAAAACTACTTAGTATACTTTTTCCAAACGTAACACTCAAATGTAAGATTTCAAAAAAAACTTGTTAGTGTATATATATATATATTTTCTCAAACGTAACACTCAAATGTAACACTCCTAAAAAACTCTTTAGTATACTTTTTTGAAATGTAACACTGCAAAAAAAAAAAATGCTTCGTGTAACACTCCAACATAACACTCAAAAAAAATCTTAGTGTACTTTTTCCAATTGTAACACTCTAAAAAAAAATGTGGGATTCTTCGAACCATTCGAAAAGGAGTACAAAAATTTCGTAGTAAGTTTTGTACAAATGTATAATTTCAAATTGTGAGTGTTATGCTTGTGAAAAGTACACTAAGAAATTTTTAAGTATTCTTGTATGTTACATTGGAGTGTTATGTTTTGCATTACATTGATTAGAGTGTTACGTTTAGAAAAAATACACTATGGAGTTTTTTTATGTGTGTTATATTGGAGTGTTACGTTTGAGAAAAGTACACTAATAAGTTTTTTTTTTTTTGTTATATTGGAGTGTTGCGTTTGGGATTACATTGATTAGAGTATTACGTTTGAGAAAAGTACATTAAGGAGTTTTTTTGTATGTTACATTAGAATGTTATGTTTGGAAAAAGTTTGGAGTGTTATGTTATTACGTTTGGAAAAAGCATACTAAGGAATTTTTTAATGTGCTACATTGGACTGTTACGTTATTGGAGTATTACATTGGAGTGTTACATTCTTCTTCGTAATGTGAGATTTGTTTCAGAAAGAGGAAAAATCTAAAACCTCTATAGTGTAATTTCACATTTGGAGAAATCCACTTTTATCCGTAAAAAATAAAACTTAAACGTATAAATGACTACCATTTTGTGTAATTTTCACTTTAAATACAATTTTTGGGTTCATAAGAAAAAAGTGAGTACTAAACAGTTTACAAGATTATATTTTGAGATTTATTGGTGTTTTATCCTAAAATTTATCATTCAAGTCGATGTTCTATTTTTCTAAAGGGTCTGGCTTTGGTCCAGTCCGCCATCGGACTGGACCGTGCTGTTGGGCCCGTGGGGGTCCACCACGGGTCCCGTTTTGAAAATCTGAACCGTTCAATGTGTAGAACTCGTTGAGTACTATATGCCTATGAAAAATCACGTTGATCGAATATCGATAGTTATGTGATCAAATCAGTTTTGTATAAAAAAAAATGGACGGTGAATAAATTAATGGTTGATAAAAAAAACTATTTTGATCACATAGCTATCGATATCCGATCAACATGATTTTTCACAGCCGTATAGTACTCGACGAGTTCTGCACATTGAACGGTTCAGATTTTCAAAACGGGACCCGTGGTCAACGGGACCCGTGGTGGGCCCCCACGAGCCCAACAGCACGGTCCAGTCCAATGGTGGACTGGACCAAAGCCAGGCCCTTTTCTAAATACCCGAAACGTTAATTACTTATATTTTTATTTTTCAGGATCTTGTTATTTTTATTTTCTTAATTTGTAGGTTATTTATTTTTATTTCAATATAATTGCTTTATAAATTTTCTAAAAAAATCTTGGATAAATTACACTTACACCCCTGAAGTTTGAATTTCATACATATCTGTTTTGACGTTTGAGAAATTACACTAATCTCATGTCATTGTAATTATTTAGACGGAATAAAGACATTGAACTCATGCACTCTTTCTTTTCTTGCTTTGCTTTATTTTCTTTGTTTTTTCTTTTCTTTTCCTTTGTTTTACATTTTTTTTCCAATGTAATTTCTTCTATATATTTTTCTACTAGAAGTTGTTGTTTTTTAGATAAGTAAGGGGGTTTGTGGAATAAGATTATTAACCACAGGAATGAGAATGTAATTTTCAAAACGTCAGGGATTGAATGTAATTAGACCAAACCTCAGGAAGGGTAAGTGTAACTTACCCAAAAATCTTTAAGACCCGCTCTAGCCAAGTGCTCTCGCTTTTGCAGGAAATAGAATATAATATAAAATAAATAAATAAGAGAAATCTTTTGAAATTCTTAAAATGCTTCACTTAATTTGACTCACAATGATATATGTCATATTATGTACTAATTTTTAATTTGTTACAAACTCAATTACGTAAAGCCCAACTAGGTGGACAACCTCAGGTCGAGCTTACACTATATAGTAAAAATATATGTGTCATTTGAAATTTGGCTCGACCCAACATCGAGCCTAATCTAACTACAACCCAATAGATATAGACTATTATTTTTTTATTTTATTTTGGGTCTTGAAGGATATTAAATTGTTTAGATCATTTTAATTATGATGTAACATTAACAAAATCCTTTAATAAAATCAGTATGATCTTCTAACAAATATTTTAATATATCAAAAAAATTATATATATTTTTGTCTTTTATAAATTTTTACTTTTTTATAATTAAAAAAGAAAATTATAATTAATATTTTATAAATAGTCGGGCCAATCTGAATTAGGTTACAACTCCTTATCCGAAACTCAGCCTGAATATTAAATGAGCACAAAATCTCAACTCAATCCACCCTTATATTGTTTTCCAAATTCTAAAATAGCGAATTGGGTTAAATAGGTTCGGTGAGCCATCGGGTCATAAATTTGAAGATTTATATTGTGGGTCTCAAGTATATTTTAATTTTTTTTTGAATGGATTTGTTTTGATGAAAAACAAAATCCATAATTTTTTTTTTGGAGAAGTGATTTATTAGAGAAAATAAAAGGACAAGACCAACTTTAGTCCAAGTCTGCATATAAAAAAGCTAAAACCATAACTTGATTTACATCACCACTGAGGCTATCTTTTCTTTTCCCTCTCTTCCTCTTGTGGAATAATAATCCAATGATGAAGAAGACCTTAGACTCCTTCACATTCGTCTCTGTCCTCCTTACTATATTTCTATTCTCAAGCCAATGCCCTGTCACATCTCAGAACGATTTGATAACCAAAACATTTTTTTGTTTTTGAACTGTTGATAAGCAAAACATGCAAGAAGACTTTTGTATGTCAACTCTGAATTTGGCCCTCGAAGTTGCCAAGCAGATATCAAAGGTCTTAAGTCTCATAGCAACTAATGCCTCGCAAGCTAAGACGACCTTGTTCTTAAACAACATCAAGACCATTCTTCAGAACAATCGAAAGTCAATTAGTGCCTTGAGAAAGTGTAGGAAAATTCACTGGGCAATTATGAATAGGTATATTCCAAATGCTAGGGATGCTTTGGGAAAAAATATGCCAAAGTTGCTGCAAAAAACTTGTTCAAAGCTATTGATTTGGGTAATGAATGCCTGAAAGTTTAATAGGAAAACCATGAACAATTTTACAAGGCTCATGGAATATGCTAAAACATGTAACCAACAGTGTGTAGCCCGAATAAGTCTTTCCAAATATGGTCCATAACTTGGTTGATTGGGAGAATCAAACCTGAAACCTAGTGAGAATAAACCCCTAAACCCCAATCCTCAGGCCATTAGGCCAATCCCTTGAGGCTATGAGCATTGCTATTCAAATTAAAAAATCAGACCCATTTTTCAAGTTCAATGTGGTAATCAATTAGAACTACTAAGGTAACATTTTATTTCATATCTTCCTGAATTATCACGTAATTACATCACTTACATATGACTCAATCTAGAAAATGGGTTTAGAAAGCGGGCTTATATATCATTTTTCTTGTGATAAACTTTTTTAGCACGACTTTTTGACTATTTTAGTGTAACTAAAAAAGTTGTCCTTGAGATGATGATGATGATGATTATTATTATTATTATTATTATTATTATTATTATTATTATTTGTAATTGATTTGATAGGTATAAGAGGAAAAATAAAATAATTATGGTTTAGATATGACATTTTATCTTATTGACTAAAATAATATATTTTATCCTAATTGACTAATTGAGTCCCCCAACTCACATTCCAAATGAAGCCTTGCGGGAAGAAATGTGTTTGGTTAATACTTTTACAATAGCATTAATTTATTTATGGCAATGATACATCTCCTAATTTTGGAGCTCTAATTGAGCTCTAATGATGTGGAAATTCAAAAAAAAAAAAAAAAAAATAAATCAAAGCCAAAACATCACATTAATGGATGGGGTCACCTCCTAGAGCTCCTTTAGAGCTCATATTTTAGAGCTTTTAACATTTTTTTCTTTTTTTAATATATATTTTCTTAGAGAATATATAATTTTTTTAAAATCATAATTTTTCTTACAAAATATTTAACACTGATAAGAAAATGTAAACAATTTTCAAAAATTTCATAACTTTCGTACAAGAACAAAAAATAAAATTTTCTCACAAAATGTATTGCTTTGACCAAGGTCATCGGATATTTGGGCCAATCACAAATATTTGTTCATTTCTAGAAATAACCGAACACAAATAAGAAAGTACAATAGATTCCTAACCAATATAACAAGGTAAAAAGCTTTGCTGATCCACCAAAAAAAAAAAAAAAAAAAAAAAAAAAAAAAAAAAGCTTTGCAATATTAATATATTCAATTACTTAACCAAACCCAGCATAGAATAAATTTTGGTGAATTAAAAATGAAATACTGAAAGATTCAAAATTTTGAATCTTGCATGTGGATTAAAGTGGTCAATGTTTACTTCAAACCAAGTCCTTATTAACAAAGACGGTATATTATATAATAAGAAACCTCTTCATCGTGACTAAACAATAAATGAAAGTAAGAACTTGAAGGTCGTAACACCCTACATAATTTAACATCCATTTAACAGTGGAAAGAACTTTCTTCGTATAAAAGTATAACCCAACTCCTTACAAAATATTCTCTTTCCCATTGAACTGTAGGTCTTATTTTCAAGGTTACAAAAGATATATCTCAGTTCAATGTGCTAGAGAAACTTACATTTACATTAGGTCTTATTTTCAAGGTTACAAAAGATATATCTCAGTTCAATGTGCTAGAGAAACTTACATTTACATTGTGTCATTTAATACAAAAGTACAAAACTCAAAAATAAAAGTAGAAGAAAAGAATTCCATCATCACATGACAACTTCATGTTCACAAAAGTTTAGATTCTAAAAAAAATAGAAAGTCTTTTTCTTCTTCTTCTTCATTTCCTGAAAGGTTAGTAAATAGGAATGATCAATTGCCAATAGAGAATAACTTTAACCAAGTATATAAACATTTAATTTAAATATGCATGACCTTTATATACATACCCAAGAGTTCATATTCATTTAAAAAGAAATTTATTACACAACACACAATTCGCATTCAACCTCCACATTTTTCTGTCCTCACACAGATGGCCTGTGGATGCCTCAAACCTTTTCACTTTTGTTGTCCTCACACGAATCGGCCAGTGGACACTTCACAACATCCCCATATTCGTCACTCTCATGCGAACTGGGCAAGTGGACATCTCAAACACATTCTCACATTCGTCGTCCTCACACGAGCTGGGCAAGTCGACACCTCAAATACACTCCATAACATTTACATTTTTCACACATCACCAACAATCACAAGAATTATTCAATTTTACTTATCAATTTTCCATTTCATCAAATTCATAAACAATCCCGTAAGGTTCATATAAAAATTTGGGACTTTTCCATACCAATATTTATTTTCCTTAATTCAAGTATGTTTACTCACTATTTCATAGTTGATTTCATAATCCACAATCAATTTCACAAAAATACTTTATCACACAAGCCTCTATATATAAATATACACACCATTCATCTTGCTAGTTCCACACATCTTAAGATTCACACCTATTTAGACCAAAATAAGAATATACAAGGGGTAAAGGTATTCATACCTTAAGGTTGTATGACAAAAGATGAAGCTTCACTCGATGAGCTTTTGAAATACCACGATCTATTCGTTCTGAAAAAACACAATCTAATCGGTTGAAAATGTAGCTCTTGATGAGGATAACAACTTTAATGAAGGCCCAAAGATCGATTCTTGCTCTTTTTAGATGAAATCTAGGGTTTTCTAAGTAGGGTTTTGGAAAGAGGGCTATTAGAGAGAGAAAGAGAGGGGAGGAGATGATTTGGAAAAGTGTTTGAATTGCAATATAACTCTGCTATCCTGACTACACCGCTCAAGCGAACTTTCCATCGCCCGAACGAAGTGTCAAAATACAAAGGGACTGCTTGAGCGAACTTTCCACTGCTTGAGCAGTAAATGTAAGGTCCTAGAAGTTTTGCAAAAGTACAGTGAAAATACTGGGAGTTCACATTTTACACTCGAGTGACCATTCTTTCGTTCGAGCGGTCTTGCCTGCAAACTTGTGAGCTATTAGGGATTAAAAATCTATGCTCGAGCGACCAAAAGATCGCTCGAGTGGTCCTCCAAAAAAAAAAATTGTTACAAAATTTATGACATATATATAGCATAAAATATTAAGGATGCGAGGTCATGTCATGTGCCTCCTGCTGTTGTTCCCTGACGTGGTCCATATGGTGCCGTTTTATCTTTATTTATTTATTTATTTTTCAAATCCTTTTCTCTCATGGTGTTGTTTGCTGGAGCAAGATATTTGCAATGATATAATATTTTTATTTATTAGTCTATTAAAATTGTTAGTAATGGGCGCCCATGTGGCATGACCATTAAATTTGAATTTGAATCCATATCCAAATAGGTTTTGAATTTGAAATCAAACCTATTTAGGATAACCACTCAAGAAACAGATATTATCAGTTTTAAACTGATATGGATAGATATTATAATATAATATATATCTGTTATATGGTTATGGGTAATCCAAGAGAGAAACAACGTTGAGTCTGTTTTCTACCCATATTCTGACTCTCTCCCAAAAACACAACGATCAAGTCTTTGACACTGTGGTTGGTGTGGGTGATATTCAATCTGTGATATCACTCCACTGCTGGGTTGGTTCATCAAGAAGTTCCCTGGAAGCACGTGATTTATCCAAGAAGGTTCTATCATCAAGAAGGTATGATTTGATTATTTTATCCGCTGCATATTCTGTGTTTACTAGTTTACATTAGCATGTTTGACCCTCTCAATTCTTGCAATATATTCACACTCAATTCGCCTCTCATACAGAGCGATGTGAGTTGCCGGCAGTGAATATACAACAGTGGTGTAATACTAGATGATCTTCCCTTTGCACTCATGCCATTTAGTTTAGGATTGACCGCTTTCCCAGTGATGTCCCTTAAGGCCAAATCATAAATGACCACAGGCAACATACCAAAGTAGCAGAACATCAACCCCTTACCTTATGACATAGCCAAAAGTCACAAAAGGGTACATAAATGAAAGTCATATCAATAATGACACATAAGACTCACACGGTGAGGAAGCAGGGATCCATTCTCTCACCTCATTACTCGATCGCTACGTGTCATTATTGATATGACTTTCATTTATGTACCCTTTTGTGACTTTTGACTATGTCATAAGGTAAGGGGTTGATGTTCTGCTACTTTGGTATGTTGCCTGCGGTCATGTATGATTCGGCCTTAAGGGACATCACTAGAAAAGCGGTCAATCCTAAGCACCAATGCAAATGCAATGCAAAGAAACACACAAGTGTAGTCAAAAACAGATATCAT
>NW_021026286.1:314031-329282 GCF_004153795.1 Camellia sinensis | reverse complement strand
GAAAATACATTAAGGAGTTTTTT
The DNA here is from genome assembly GCF_004153795.1 of Camellia sinensis. Lineage (NCBI taxonomy): Eukaryota > Viridiplantae > Streptophyta > Magnoliopsida > Ericales > Theaceae > Camellia > Camellia sinensis. The sequence goes on along the minus strand of NW_021026286.1, from coordinate 329,259 downwards.
TGTATGTTACATTAGAATGTTATGTTTGGGAAAAAGTTTGGAGTGTTATGTTATTACGTTTGGAAAAGCATACTAAAGGAATTTTTTAATGTGCTACATTGGAACTGTTACGTTATTGGGAATATTACATTGGAGTGGTTACATTCTTCTTCGTAATGGAGATTTGTTTCAGAAAGAGGAAAATCTAAAACCTCTATAGTGTAATTTCACATTTGGAGAAATCCACTTTTATCGTAAAAAATAAAACTTAAACGTATAATGACTACCATTTGTGTAATTTTCACTTTAATACAATTTTTGGGTTCATAAGAAAAAAGTGAGTACTAAACAGTTTACAAGATTATATTTTGAGATTTATTGGTGTTTTATCCTAAAATTTATTTCAAGTCGATGTTCATTTGTCTAAAGGGTCTGGCTTGGTCGCGCAGTCCGCCATCGACTGGACCGTGCTGTTGGGCCGTGGGGGTCCACCACGGGTCCCGTTTGAAAATCTAAACCGTTCATGTGTAGAACTCGTTGAGTACTATTATGCCTATGAAAAATCACGTTGATCGATATTCGATAGTTATGTGATCAAATCAGTTTTGTATAAAAAAAATGGACGGTGAATAAATTAATGTTTGATAAAATAAACTATTTTGATCACATAGCTATCGATATCCGATCAACATGATTTTTCACAGCCGTATAGTACTCGACGAGTTGCTGCACATTGAACGGTTCAGATTTTTCAAACGGGACCCGTGGTCAACGGGACCCGTGGTGGGCCCCCACGAGCCCAACAGCACGGTCCAGTCCAATGGTGGACTGGACCAAAGCCAGGCCTTTTCTAAATACCCGAAACGTAATTACTTTATATTTTATTTTTCAGGATCTTGTTATTTTTATTTTCTTAATTTGTAGGTTATTTATTTTTATTTCAATATAATTGCTTTATAAATTTTCTAAAAAAATCTTGGATAAATTACACTTACACCCCTGAAGTTTGAATTTCATACATATCTGTTTTGACGTTTGAGAAATTACACTAATCTCATGTCATTGTAATTATTTAGACGGATAAAAGACATTGAACTCATGCACTCTTTCTTCTTGCTTTGCTTTATTTTCTTTGTTTTTTCTTTTCTTTTCCTTTGTTTTACATTTTTTTTTCCAATGTAATTTCTCTATATATTTTTCTACTAGAAGTTGTTGTTTTTTAGATAAGTAAGGGGTTTGTGGAATAAGAATTATTAACCACAGGAATGAGAATGTATTTTCAAAACGTCAGGGATTGAATGTAATTAGACCAAACCTCAGGAAAGGGTAAGTGTAACTTACCCAAAATCTTTAAGACCCGCTCTAGCCAAGTGCTCTCGCTTTGCAGGAATAGAATATAATATAAAATAAATAATAAGAGAATCTTTGGAATTCTTAAATGCTTCACTTAATTTGACTCACAATGATATATGTCATTATTGTACTAATTTTTAATTTGTTACAAACTCAATTACGTAAAGCCAACTAGGTGGACACCTCAGGTCGAGCTTAACACTATATAGTAAAAAATATATGTGTCATTTGAAATTTGGGCTCGACCCAATATCGAGCCTAATCTAACTACAACCCAATAGATATAGACTATTATTTTTTATTTTATTTTGGTCTTGAAGGATATTAAATTGTTTAGATCATTTAATTATGAATGTAACATTAACAAAATCCTTTAAATAAAATCAGTATGATCTTCTAACAAATATTTTAATATATGAAAAAAATTTATATATATTTTTGTCTTTTATAAATTTTTACTTTTTTAATATTAAAAAAAGAAAATTATAATTAATATTTATAAAATAGTCGGGCCAATTCTGAATTAGGTTACAACTCCTTATCCGAAATCCAGCTGAATATTAAATGAGCACAAAATCTCAACTCAATCCACCCTTATATTTTTTTCCAAATTCTAAAAATAGGCGAATTGGTTAAATAGGTTCGGTGAGCCATCGGGTTCATAAATTTGAAGATTTATATTGTGGGTCTCAAGTATATTTGAAATTTTTTTTGAATGGATTTGTTTTGATGAAAAAACAAATCCATAATTTTTTTTTGGAGAAGTGATTTATTAGAGAAAATAAAAGGACAAGACCAACTTTAGTCCAAGTCTGCATATAAAAAAGCTAAAACCATAACTGATTTACATCACCACTGAGGCTATCTTTTCTTTTCCCTCTCTTCCTCTTGTGGAATAATAATCCAACGATGAAGAAAGACCTTAGACTCCTTCACATTCGCTCTGTCCTCCTTACTATATTTTCTATTCTCAAGCCAATGCCCTGTCACATCTCAGAACGATTTGATAACCAAAACATTTTTTTTGTTTTTGAACTGTTGATAAGCAAAACAATGCAAGAAGACTTTTGTATGTCAACTCCGAATTGGCCTCGAAGTTGCCAAGGCAGATATCAAAGGTCTTAAGTCTCATAGCAACTAATGCCTCGCAAGCTAAGACGACCTTGTTCTTAAACAACATCAAACCATTCTTCAGAACAATCGAAAGTCAATTAGTGCCTTGAGAAAGTGTAGGAAATTCACTGGGCAATTATGAATAGGTATATTCCAAATGCTAGGGATGCTTTGGGAAAAAATATGCCAAAGTTGCTGCAAAAAACTTGTTCAAAGCTATTGATTTGGGTAATGAATGCCTGAAAGTTTAAAGGAAAACCATGAACATTTTACAAGGCTCATGGAATATGCTAAAACATGTAACCAAACAGTGTGTAGCCCCGAATAAGTCTTTCCCAAATATGGTCCATAACTTGGTTGATTGGGAGAATCAACCCTGAAACCTAGTGAGAATAAACCCCTAAACCCAATCCTCAGGCCATTAGGCCAATCCCTTGAGGCTATGAGCATTGCTTATTCAAATTAACAAATTAGACCATTTTTCAAGTTTAATGTGGTAATCAATTAGAATAACTAAGGTAACATTTTATTTCATATCTTCCTGAATTATCAAGTAATTACATCACTTACATATGACTGAATCTAGAAAATGAGTTTAGAAAGTGGGTTATGTATCATTTTTTGTTTTTGTGATAAACTTTTTTAGCATGACTTTTTGACTATTTTAGTGTAACTAAAAAAGTTGTGCTTGAGATGATGATGATGATGATGATGATTATTATTATTATTATTATTATTATTATTATTATTTATTATTATTTGTAATTGATTTGATAGGTATAAGAGGAAAAATAAAATAATTTTGGCTTAGATATGCATTTATCTTATTGAACTAAAATAATATATTTTATCCTGATTGACTAATTGAGTCCCCCAACTCACATTCCAAATGAGCCTTGCGGGAAGAAAATGTGTTTGGTTAATATTTTACAATAGCATTAATTTATTTATGGCAATGATACATCTCCTATTTTTGGAGCTCTAATTGAGCTCTAATGATGTGGAAATTCAAAAAAAAAAAAAAAAAAATCAAAGCCAAAACATCACATTAATGGATGGGGTCACCTCCTAGAGCTCTTTAGAGCTCATATTTTAGAGCTTTTAACATTTTTTTTCTTTTTTAATATATATTTTCTTAGAGAATATATAATTTTTTTAAATCAATATTTTTTCTACAAAATATTTAACACTGATAAGAAAATGTAAACAATTTTTCAAAAATTTCATAACTTTCGTACAAGAACAAAAATAAAAATTTTCTCACAAATGTATTGCTTTGACCAAGGTCATCGGATATTTGGGCCAATCACAAATATTTGTTCATTTCTAGAAATAACCGAACACAAATAGAAAAGTACAATAGATTCCTAACCAATATAACAAGGTAAAAAGCTTTGCTGATCCAAAAAAAAAAAAAAAAAAAAAAAAAAAAAAAAAAAAAAAAAAAGCTTTGCAATATTAATATATTCAATTACTTAACCAAACCAGCATAGAATAAATTTTGGTGAATTAAAAATGAAATACTGAAAGATTCAAAATTTTGAATCTTGCATGTGGATTAAAGTGGTCAATGTTTACTTCAAACCAAGTCCTTATTAACAAAGACGGTATATTATATAATAAGAAACCTCTTCATCGTGACTAACAAATAAATGAAAGTAAGAACTTGAAGGTCGTAACACCCTACATAATTTAACATCCATTTAACAGTGGAAAGAACTTTCTTCGTATAAAAGTATAACCCAACTCCTTACAAAATATTCTCTTTCCCATTGAACTTTAGGTCTTATTTTCAAGTTACAAAAGATATATCTCAGTTCAATGTGCTAGAGAACTTACATTTACATTGTGTCATTTAATACAAAAGTACAAAACTAAAAAATAAAAAGTAGAAGAAAAGAATTCCATCATCACATGACAACTTTCATGTTCACAAAAGTTTAGATTCTAAAAAAAATAGAAAGTCTTTTTTCTTTCTTCTTCATTTCCTGAAAGGTTAGTAAATAGGAATGATCAATTGCCAATAGAGAATAATTTTAACCAAGTATATAAAATTTAATTTAAATATGCATGACCTTTATATACATACCCAAGAGTTCATATTCATTTAAAAAGAAATTTATTACACAACACACAATTCGCATTCAACCTCCACATTTTTCTGTCCTCACACAGATGGCCTGTGGATGCCTCAAACCTTTTCACTTTTGTTGTCCTCACACGAATCGGCCAGTGGACACTTCACAACATCCCCATATTCGTCACTCTCATGCGAACTGGGCAAGTGGACATCTCAACACACATTCTCACATTCGTCGTCCTCACACGAGCTGGGCAAGTCGACACCTCAAATACACTCCATAACATTTACATTTTTCACACATCACCAACAATCACAAGAATTATTCAATTTTACTTATCAATTTTCCATTTCATCAAATTCATAAACAATCCCGTAAGGTTCATATAAAAATTTGGGACTTTTCCATACCAATATTTATTTTCCTTAATTCAAGTATGTTTACTCACTATTTCATAGTTGATTTCATAATCCACCATCAATTTCACAAAAATACTTTATCACACAAGCCTCTATATATAATATTACACACCATTCATCTTGCTAGTTCCACACATCTTAAGATTCACACTATTTAGACCAAAATAAAGAATATACAAGGGGTAAAGGTATTCATACCTTAAGGTTGTATGACAAAAGATGAAGCTTCATCGATGAGCTTTTGAAATACCACGATCTATTCGGTTAAAAACGACGCTCTTGATGAGGATAACAACTTTAATGAAGGCCCAAAGATGATCGATTCTTGCTCTTTTTAGATGAAATCTAGGTTTTTCTAAGTAGGGTTTTGGAAAGAGGGCTATTAGAGAGAGAAAGAGAGGGGAGGAGATGATTTGGAAAAGTGTTTGAATTGCAATATACTCTGTTATCCTGACTAGACCGCTCAAGCGAACTTTCCATCACCCGACCGAAGTGCCAAAAATACAAAGGGACCGCTTGAGCGAACTTTCCACTGCTTGAGCAGTAAATGTAAGGTCCCAGAATTTTGCAAAAGTACAGTGAAAATACTGGGAGCTCACATTTTACACTCGAGTGACCATTCCTTTCGTTCGAGCGGTCTTGCCTGCAAACTTGTGAGCTATTAGGGATTGCAAATCTATGCTCGAGCGACCAAAAGATCACTCGAGTGGTCCTCCAAAAAAAAATTGTTACAAAATTTATGACATATATATAGCATAAAATATTAAGGATGCGAGGTCATGTTGTGTCCCTCCTGCTGTTGTTCCCTGATGTGGTCCATATGGTGCCGTTTTATCTTTATTTATTTATTTATTTTTCAAATCCTTTTCTCTCATGGTGTTGCTTGCTGGAGCAAGATATTTGCAATGATATAATATTTTTATTTATTAGTCTATTAAAATAAACACAAAAGAATGTTTATATATGTGGGCATACATAATAAATTAATTTAATTAAAACTTATTAATTTAAGTTATATTTTTATAGTATGATATAACTAAATTATTATTCATTACAACATTTTCTAGTTTAGTGACATTTGTAAGTACCACAAAACTATTCTTCTAATTGACATTTTTTGGTCTTGTGACATTTTGAACAAGTGCCACTTCTATCGGTGCCACGGTAGATACTTGCAAGTGCCACTGCACCATCATGGCTAAAAACTTTCAATGACATTTTAATGTCATGGTAAATATTATTTGTCGCACTATCAAGCGCCATTAAAAAAAGAGTTAGTGACACTTGTAAGTGTCATTACACCATCAAGACTAAAACCTTTCAGTGACACTTTAATGTCATGGTAGGCACTATTCGTGACGCTATCAAGTGCCATTCATGACGATAATTTGTTGTAGAACAATTTGATCCGCTCTTGTGGAGACTCGAACCACCAACCTTCCGCACCTATAACCTTATACATCACACTCTTCCCACTACACCTCTATAAACCACATGATTATATATGCAACATATATTATTTATATAGTACATACATCCATATTAATATAAAAAGTATATGTATAACATAATTATTTTATTGAACATAATTTATGTAAAATAAACTATTTACTACCAAAAAAAAAAAGACCACTTTTGGCAACTAAAAATATTTTTTTAGTCGCCAATTCTTATACTTTTGGTTACTAATTGTTTTTTTAGTTGCTAAAAAACTTAACTTTTGTCGACCAAAATCGGATTTGGTCGTCGAAGATGCACTTTCAGCTATAAAAATTTTGGTCACCAAAAAATTTTATTCTCGCCTTAGGATTTTAGTTCTCCCGCGCTAAAAAATGACCACTTTTGGCGACTAAACTTATTTTTTAGTCGCCAATTGTAGACTTTTGGCTACTTAAATTTTTTTTGGGCACAAAAAAGCTTTACTTTTGGCTACTAAAATTTTTTTAGTCGGTAAAACCCATATAATCAGCGACCAAACTTATTTTTAGTCGCAATTGTAGACTTTTGGCTACTAATTTTTTAGTCGCCAAAAAGCTTTACTTTGGGCTACTAAAAATTTTTTAGTCACTAAAATCCATATAATTAGCAACCAAACTTAGTTTTAGTCGCCAATTGTAGACTTTTGGCTACTAAAATTGTTTAGTCGCAAAAAACTTTACTTTCGGCAACTAATGCGTTTTGGTCGCTGAAAGCTATACTTTCAGCGACCAAATTTTTTTGGTCAGGAAATTTAGTCGCCGAATATGCTTTTTCCTGTAGTGTATATTGAGTTTAATTCATTTATTTTTAATCATTTACTTGCATTTTAAAAATTAAAAAAATATATTGTATTTTTTGTTTTTTCAAAAATGTCATTATAAGCTGGAAGTTTTTGGCTTAGTGGCATTTCTCAAAATGCTATAAAATATTTGTTTATGACACTTTTCACCTAAGTGCCATAAAAAAGTAACTTGCACCTACCTAGTGTCCTGACATTTTTTAAAAAATACCATTGCAACTAAAAGTTTAGTGGCATCTGTTGGTAAATGTCACGAACATAATTTTTTGTGTCATTATTTTTTGTCATTATTTTATAAAATGTCATAAAATTGATGTGACATTTCTTTGTTGAAATGCCACTAGAGCCTTATATGTTTTGTGGCGATTGCCGGTTTTTCTAAAACATTTAATGCCAATTTTTATTTTTGTGGCATTTTCTAAAAACATGCTACTAGTGTAGTGTCACTAAAGTATAAATTTGTTGTAGTGACATTTTTGTTGTAGTGAAGTGACACTTTTTTTAATTGAAATGCCACTAGAGCCTTGTATGTTTGTGGCTCTATGACATTTTTCTAAAAAATGCCACCAAATATTCTTTTTGTGACATTTTTTAAGAACATGCCACTAGTATGGTGTCACTAAAATATGTTTTTGTTGTAGTGTTGTGACACTTGTTCATTGAAATGTTACTAGAGCCTTCTATGTTTGTCGTTTTGTAGTATTTTTCAAAAACGTGCCACTAAATATCATTTTTGTGGCATTTTCTAAAAATATACCACTAGTGTAGTGCCACTAAAGTATGTTTTTGTTGTAGTTTTGTGACATTTGTTCATTGAAATGTCACTAGAGCCTTTTATGTTTGGCGTTTTGTGGCATTTTTTAAAAACGTGCCACTAAATATCATTTTTTGTGGCATTTTCTAAAAATATGCCACTAGTGTAGTACCACTAAAGTATGTTTTTGTTGTAGTGATTTTATATTATAAATGTCACAATATATTTTAAAATAATTTTAGGGACTATTTATTATATGATTAAAAATTAAATATAATATATTACAAACACGTGGTAACATTTTAGTTAAAATCATAAACATTCATGTCATTTAGCAAGAATACATAAACACTCTTTGAATATTTTGTGAAAAGATGATGGCCACATCCTCGACTTTAATAAATATAATTGTCAATATTTATGTGTATTTTTATATATAAATACATATAAAATTACAGATAAATTACAAATACAACTCTTAAGATTTATTAAAAATATTAATTTTTTTCCTCATATTTGAAAAATTACACTCCACGCCTTGCAGTTTTTAATCATATAACAAATGATCCCTTTTGTATTTGTAATTTTCAAAACATGAAATTTATTTATTTATTTTTATTTTTTTGTGTGTGACAAACCTCAAAAGGTATATTTATAATTTACTCTAAAATTATTTGAAAATATATTGCGACGTTTATAATGTAAAATAATGATTTTAGTTATATCATACTATAAAAATATAACTTAAATTAATAAGTGTTAATTTAAATTAATTTATTTATGTGTACCCATATATATAAACATTCTTTTGTGTTTATTTTAATAGATTATTGCAAATATCTTGCTCTAGCAAACAACACCCTGAGAGAAGAATTTGAAAAAATAATAAATAAATAAAGATAAAATGACACCGTATGGGCCACAATAGGAAATAACAGTGGCAGCCACACAGTAGTGACCCCGTATCGCTATGTGACAATTCAATGATCAGAAACATGTACAACTTAAAAAGCATCCTCAATTTGCTAAATATACCGAAATGATATTTTCAAATTGTCATTCCAGGATTTATTTTATCTTTTTTTGGATCGACACAAAGAAGTAATAATTTATTATAAAAAATATTAGATTTTATGAAAGAAATATTAAAAAAAATTTCAAGAAACCTTTAAAAATAATCTAGTGCAGTAGGTAATGAAATAAAAAAGAAGTCCTTTAAGTTTTCAAAATTTATAAAATGACCCTAACTTATTTAAAATAGTTTTATAGTTAGCCTTCAATTTTAAGCTTTAAGGTAATTTCTTATAAAACCCGGCGAACTACGCATTAGACTTCTTCACACTAACAAAATTCAAAAGAAATTTTTAAAAGAAAAATGTTTGGGTACTCTAAATTATGAATTCTAAATAAGTTTTAGGGGACGGTTCCACCCATTGATGTGATGTTTTGGCCTTAGGGGGAGTTTTTTTTTTAAAATTTCCACCTCATTAGTGCTCAATTAGAGTTCCAAAATTAGAGGGATAAATCGTTGCTGTTTCTAAAATAGAGCTCCCTAATAGCTAGCTGCTCAAACCAACACCCACAAAAACTCCTTTGGAACAAGATCGAAGCAGAGTTGGCAATTGATGTCTCGAAAATCCAAGGGTAGATGTTCCAGGATCAAACTCTAAAAACTATCATTAGAATCTTCAACCTCACACTGATTTAAGGGTAGATTCCAACTGGCCCATCCCATAGCAGCCCCTAAAACAACATAATAACAACAATTAACCAAATAAAATTGCGTTTGCCCTCTTGAAAATTGATTATTGTTTTGTTTGGTTTTATCTGATTTTTTGAAAATTAAATTTTTTTATTGAGCTTTCGGTCCAAAAATCCAAAATCAAACTTTCTTTGTCAAAAGATCCAAGCGCAAAAAAACTTTGTCGACATAGTGCATACCCGTGCCTGAAGGCACAGTGTAAGTAATGTTAATATCACATACTTTACAAAAATTAATTAAAATAAATCAATTCAAAATGATAACAATTTCATTGCTACGGAAATCAATTGTAATAAATTAATTCAAAATGACAACAATGTCATTGCAATATAAAACTTCACACATAAATCGAAATAGCAAATTACAGTTTTGGCAAATTTCATAATTAAAGTTTAAATAGCAAATATATAATATAAAAATGTTGTGTACAATATAAGCAAAGATATTCACGCCAAAATAACACATGTATAGTGAGTTAGAATGGGACAACCTTCAATAAAAGAATGTATCTAAATTAGTATTATAACTGAGTAACATTTTCACTTTTATCAAATTTCAAAGCTTCAAGAGATGGTGAATGAATATTTTGGTATAAAAGAGTAATCATCCTAGCTTTAAAAATAAATAAATAATTAAATAAAAAATTAATCATTCAGTTTAGAATGAAAGAATCAACCATCAACACACATAGAAAAACAGCACAATCCCAACATTTGCAAGGTGGATTAGTCACCTGCAACAAAATCACTCCAATGCTTGAATTCACTTTAAAAAATCAATTAAAAGAAATCATAACTGGAAAAATCATATTAAAATACCTTTGAAAAACAGAGAAATCAATAACTATGAATTAACAGGAATTGATCATATGATCAAGTACCTTTAAATTTAGTTCCCAAGTCTCTTGATTAGTGTATATCATGACTTGTGACTTCACATGTTACTGCTTAATGAATATAAATATGAATTGTATCGGGAAAAAAAATGAATATGAATTGCTAAGTATAACACTTCTTTCTTTTCTTTTTTCAATTCAGCACAAACAATTTAACAATTTAGATAATACACGAAAACAAATGAAAATAAGTAATTACATTTAATTAGGAATCCCATTATAGGCAGGCTCATGACAAAAAGGTTTGCCCAATTAATTATTATACAACAATTTACTCAAAATTCTCACTATCATTGTTTTTCTTCAATATACTCATCACAGCAAAAGAAAGCGTAATGAGAAACTCAATAAAAAAAAATTCAAAGATGTTACCTTCTGCAATATCATGGACAATTGCCACTTTTATACACCTGAAATTTGAAGGAAAAAACAAATTTAAAAGTTAAAGTCAAAATATATCACTCTAATTGAGTGCCAAGGATTCACGAAAACAAAACAATTTATGTTGGTGACGAGAAGAGATCGAACAATTTATGAGTAATAAATTTTAATATTACAATTTATTGGGTAGTGCCTCATGAAACGATTAGAAGACTTTTTAAAATTCAACAATTAGAAGGCCTAACCATAAACTGAAAATTACCAACACCTCAATAAGATAAAAAAACTGGAATGATTGAAGAGATCGTACTTAAGTGCTCAAAGTTGTGATTTAAAACAGTCCCTACAAAAACCATGCACGTTGTATAAAAAAAACTTGAATGTGGCTTATATATTTATTTATTTATTTTTAAACTTGGAGTGTCGTAAGCACATGTGGTTCTTTTATGATGAAATCATGAAACTGTCCTATTTATATCCAAAAGACAATATAAGTTGATTTTACTATTACCCAATACTATCAATTTAACTGAATTGAATCAATTTGACAAAGACATGAGTTATTGCACATTGTTTCCTATACATTTTGTTAGTTTCTTTAGACCAAGAATCAAACCATCTAATTCAAGCAATCAATTAAAACCACACTTATAATAATATAAAATTCTAAACCAGCCAATATCAATAATATAAAATTTAAGCTAAAGATGCACTGTTTTATGTCAATATCAATAACTTGCCAATCAATAATACCAAGAACAAAAAGATATTAGATTCCACAATAAACATAGTTAAATCATTACACTATGAAAAAAATAGAATTTGAAAGTAGACTAACAAATAGAAGGCTTCTCTGTTAAACCAACTGATAATGATGAAATTATAAACAATCAATTAGAGGATTCTACATAAATAAGAAGGCTTTTGTTTATGAGATTAATCAAAGATTGAACAGGATGATACTACAAATCCAAATAATTAAGTTATGAAATTCAAAACCAGTTATCCGGGAAAAAAAAAATCAAATATCTATTATTAGCACAAAGAAGCCATGAATTTGAATCTTAGTAAATAAAAACTCTGGCTCAACTTTTATAAGTCTAAAACAAATTATGTAACACTTGTATCCTTTAATCTATTGGAGGGTGTATTTAATTCTTTTATTTTCTTTTTGGAAGTCTTTGGAGTTGTTGTGTCTTGGTTTTGGAGGAGTACAATTTGATTTAAACACATTGGGATTGTTCGTTCACGCTTGTTTACGTTGAAAAGTTCTTTGGAAATTTAGAAATTTTGTTCTGGAGTCGACCCTTGCCTTCATAGGGGTCAACACCACCTTGTTGCCTTACTCTTAGTGCCTCTGTTGGTTTTTGGGATCGACACCGGTAGACACCCCATTTTTGACCAACCTTAAGACTTAGACGTCATCGATTGAGCGCTTGGTGATGACGCATGTTGTGCTCGTTCTGAGGTTACAGAGTCTCGGATGAGAGCCTTGCCTTTGGACCTCGGGACTCTTTTGTACTTTGCCTCAGTTTGCGAACCAGGTTCTGTTTTCTCTTTTCGAAGGAAGAGAGAGGTCTCGCAGACCGTCTCTCAGTAGCCGTAGGCTACTTTTTGTGGTCGTAGACCACTATTCCCGTTTGGAGACTAGTTTCTGATTTTCGGAGCCGTCAGCCGTGCACCTCGGTTCAGGACCGCTCAACTTTCTCCGTTTGGCACGGTTTTTGGAGACTTGAACCTTTTGAACCTTTCGGAGGCACTTCTTTCTTGAGGAAGCTTGAACATTTTGAACTTTCGTTTTAGCTTCTTAAGGAAGCTTGAACCTTTTGAACCTTCATTTTAGCTACTTGAGGAAGCTTGAACATTTTGAACCTTCGTTTTAGCTTCTTGAGGAACCTCGAACCTCTTGAACCTTTGCTCTAGCTTCTCCAAGAAGCTTGAACCCTCTTGTTTATCTATAAGAGAGGGCCTCCGTATCCTTTAGAGAGGTTGAAAAAAAAATTGTCTAAGGAAAAGCACATATATCTCTCTATATCTCTACGTTCTAAACTTAGAAAGGGTGTTTGTTCTTGGCCTTTAACACCACACCTCATAGCCACAGACCTCCACCATTGATCTAAGGTTCTTGGAGGGTCTTGAGAGGTCTCAAAGAGCTAGTTTTTGGTCCAAGAGGCTGCTAGTTTTGCTGAAGCTACAAGGGTAACACACTATTCCCTCTTTTAAGCTTTATTTTGCTCCATCTTTTAGCCATACTTGCAAGCATAACTGAAAAAAGTCTTATTTTGAGGCCCTTAACATGTTTGTTGAAGATCATTTTTACATTGGGGGTCATCTACCCCTTTGCATGCTTCATTTTACTTTGTTTTGAGCCATGCTTTAGAGCATTTGTGTTGGCCTTTGTTTTGCATTTTAGCCACTGAAATCCAGTGGATTTTTAGTGGCTAGCATGCTGTTTTGAGTGCCAAAATCAGAGAGGGGTGACCCTCTCTCTCCTTGTTTTGTTTTCTAGCATTTTTGGCCTTACAAAGGAGCCCTTATTTGCATGCTTCCAAGCCATGTTTCAGGCCATTTTCGATGAGTTTTAGGACCTGCATAGGCTCTATCCAGAGCTTGTTTTTCCATATTGGATGTCCATCTTGCATGTGTAGAATAACCCTCTTCATAGCATATCAAAGGAGCATCTCATTCCTGCAGGCATTAACCATGTTTCAGTGGGTTTTTGGGCTTTATTTGACATGTCATACCTCTGAATTTTGCTGGTTTAGTGGTCTCTTGATTGCCTCACATGCTTGTAGTGCAAATCCTCTTTACTAGCTTACATTGCATGCTATTTTGGCCTTTGATTCTAGCACTTTTTGGCCATGCCTTAAACTGATTTTGTACATGTTTTGGACTGCCTTAGCTTTGTTTTTGGGCCTCATGGTCGAATGATGTTTGCTATGCATGGTTGTAGTTCAATACCCTTGCCTAGCTTTGAGTTTTGAATCCTATTGCATGCGTATTTTGAGATGTTTCCATGTTTTGGCATCATTGTGAATCATATTTCAGAGCTTAAATGTATGCCATATTCCCATGTTTTCCACTCTTTAAATGTGTTTGAGAGTTATGCATGAATACCTCATTTTTGGACCATTGCATGAGCTTCATTTCCATGCTTTGCGAGCCATCATTTTAGTCCATATTTGCTACTATTTTGGCCTGCATAGGGACTGTTTGGGGCTGGTTTGGCCATTTGAGTATTGCTTTGCATGCTTATAGTGTAATCCACTTCACTAGTTTCGGTATTTGGGCCATCTAGCATGCATTGTGTGAGGTGCTTGCATGATTCAGGAACATATTGCATGTCATTTCAGAGCTAGAAAATTGTGATTGTATGCCATATTTCATGCTTATCATGCTTTGGTGGAGTTACACTTTATGCCTTAGGTTTAGTCCCTTGTATTTGTGCATATTTGCATGTGTGTTGTTGCTTCATTTTCATCATGTATGGCCACTGATTTGAGTGTGGCTGTGGCCCATTCACTTTAGTTTAAGTCCATCCTGCATTATGTATGCCATATCTATGTTGTCGCATGCTTGATCGTCGCATTGCGTATGCCTTGTTCATGTCTTCGTGCATGTCCATCTTCGTATGTGCATTGCGTATGCCGTATAGTTCATGTGCATTGAGTATGCCATTCTTAGTATGCCATTCTTAGTTCATAGCATTGTGTATGCTAGTTGCATGTTTGCATATTATCCCTCGCATGCTAGCATGATTAGGTTGCATTGCATTTAGGGTTGCATGCTAGTCGTATTGTGTATACCATGTATATTGCATTGTGTTTGGAATAGGGTTTAGTCCAAACACGGGAAATGAGGGAAGTTTCGTACTCCAAGTGACGAAACGTGCCCCGATTCTCGGTCGCCAACACTCCGGATTACCCATGATGGAGTTTAGGCTTTGTTGTGTTTATATGTGCATTCATTTTACATCGAGTCGTGCAATCCGACTCCTCGGCCATCATGCATCGAGATGCGTGATTGGTGGCACGAGGAAGGCACTTCTTTCTTGAGGAAGCTTGAACATTTTGAACTTTCGTTTTAGCTTCTTAAGGAAGCTTGAACCTTTTGAACCTTCATTTTAGTTTCTTGAGGAAGCTTGAACCTTTTGAACCCTCGTTTTAACTTCTTGAGGAAGTTTGAACCTTTTGAACCTTCGTTTTAGCTTCTT
>NW_021026286.1:287156-314006 GCF_004153795.1 Camellia sinensis | reverse complement strand
GGATGACCAAACATGCGAGCATAAGTATGCTAATTGAAGCGTGCCCTAAACTAACCATCATAAGCTGGTAAATAAAAGGGAGAAAAGACGTGAGGTTAGAAGACATACATCACACACACGCACACTTATTACAACATTGCCCTCTCTCGGAGGGTCCGAATGAATAGTAACAGAATAAACTAGCTAATTAAGCTAATTAAACTAATTATTACACAACATAATTAATTAACGAATTAACTAAGTAAGTAAGGAAACTAGCATGCAAATTAAACAAAATGGACTGCCTCAGCTCTGTTCTGAATGATAGGGATGCATGCATGCTCAAGCCGCCTTGTCGGGAAATCCATCGTAATGCCCCGATTTGCCTCTGTTTGTAACTGGTCCCAAAACAATGTACAAAGCTCCAGAAGGCTGCTGACTAGTTTTTGCTGCTGGTTTCCGGTTTGCTGCAACAGAGAGCGGGAAAGGGCCATGGCAAAGTTATTTTCACATATGTGTGCATGACCACTCTCCCATCATTGCACAAGCTCCAAGGAGTATAGTCTTCGATCCTCGTGCCACCAATCACGCATCTCGATGCATGATGGCCGAGGAGTCGGATTGCCCGACTCGATGTAAAATGAATGCACATAAACACAACAAAGCCTAAACTCCATCATGGGTAACATCCGGAGTGTTGGCGACGGATGCGGAGGCACGTTTCGTCACTTGGAGAGTGGCTATCGGAATAACTTCTCATTTCCCGTGTTTGGACTAAACCTATTTCAACAATGCAATATACATGGTATACACAATACGACTAGCATGCAACCCTAAATGCAATGCAACCTAATCATGCTAGCATGCCGAGGGATAATATGCAAACATGCAACTAGCATACACAATGCTATGAACTAAGAATGCATACTCAATGCACATGAACTATACGGGCATACGCAATGCACATAGAAGATGGACATGCACGAAGACATGAACAAGGCATACGCAATGCGACGATCAAGCATGCGACAACATAGATATGGCATACATAATGCAGGATGGACTTAAAACTAAAGTGAATGGGCCACAGCCACATCAAATCAGTGGCCATACATGATGAAAATGAAGCAACAACACACATGCAAATATGCACATACAAGGGACTAAACCTAAGGCATAAGTGTAACTCCACCAAAGCATGATAAGCATGAAATATGGCATACAATCACAATTTTCTAGCTCTGAAATGACATGCAATATGTTCCTGAATCATGCAGCACCTCACACAATGCATGCTAGATGGCCCAAATACCGAAACTAGTGAAGTGGATTACACTATAAGCATGCAAAGCAAATACCAAATGGCCAAACCAGCCCCAAAACAGTCCTATGCAGGCCAAAATAGTAGCAAATATGGACTAAAATGATGGCTCGCAAAGCATGAAATGAAGCTCATGCAATGGTCCAAAAAATGAGGTATTCATGCATAACTCTCAACACATTTAAAGAGTGGAAAACATGGGAATATGGCAATACATTTAAGCTCTGAAATATGATTCACAATGATGCCAAAACATGGAAACATCTCAAAAATACGCATGCAATAGGATTCAAAACTCAAAGCTAGGCAAGGGTATTGAACTACAACCATGCATAGCAAACATCATTCGACCATGAGGCCCAAAAACAAAGCTAAGGCAGTCCAAAACATGTACAAAATCAGTTTAAGGCATGGCCAAAAAGTGCTAGATCAAAGGCCAAAAATAGCATGCAATGTAAGCTAGTAAAGAGGATTTGCACTACAAGCATGTGAGGCAATCAAGAGACCACTAAACCAGCAAAATTCAGAGGTAATGACATGTCAAATAAAGCCCAAAAACCCACTGAAAACATGGTTAATGCCTGCAGGAATGAAGATGCTCCTTTGATATGCTATGAAGAGGGTTATTCTACACATGCAAGATGGACATCCAATATGGAAAAACAAGCTCTGGATAGAGCCTATGCAAGGTCCTAAAACTCATCGAAAATGGCCTGAAACATGGCTTGGGAAGCATGCAAATAAGGGCTCCTTTGTAAGGCCAAAAATGCTAGAAAACAAAACAAGGAGAGAGAGGTCACCCTCTCTGATTTTTGGCCTCAAAACAGCATGCTAGCCACTAAAAATCCACTTGGATTTCAGTGGCTAAAATGCAAAACAAAGGCCAACACAAATGCTCTAAAGCATGGCTCAAAACAAGTAAAATGAAGCATGCAAAGGGTAGATGACCCCAATGTAAAATGAATCTTCAACAAACATGTTAAGGGCCTCAAAATAAGACTTTTTCAGTTATGCTTGCAAGTATGGCTAAAAAGATGGAGCAAAATAAAGCTTAAAAGAGGGAATAGTGTGTTACCCTTGTAGCTTCAGCAAACTAGCAGCCTCTGGACCAAAAACTAGCTCTTTGAGACCTCTAAGACCCTCCAAGAACCTTAGAATCAATGGTGGAGGTCTGTGGATGAGGTGTGGTGTTAAAGGCCAAGAACAAACACCCTTTCTAAGTTTAGAACGTAGAGATATAGAGAGATTATGTGCTTTTCCTAGACAATTTTTTTTTTCAACCTCTCTAAAGGATACGGAGGCCCTCTCTATAGATAAACAAGAGGGTTCAAGCTTCTTGGAGAAGCTAGAGCAAAGGTTCAAGAGGTTCGAGGTTCCTCAAGAAGCTAAAACGAAGGTTCAAAATGTTCAAGCTTCCTCAAGTAGCTAAAATGAAGGTTCAAAAGGTTCAAGCTTCCTTAAGAAGCTAAAACGAAAGTTCAAAATGTTCAAGCTTTCCTCAAGAAAGAAGTGCCTCCGAAAGTGTTCAAAAGGTTCAAGTCTCCAAAAACCGTGCCAAACGGAGAAAGTTGAGCGGTCCTGAACCGAGGTGCACGGCTGACGGCTTCCGAAAATCAGAAACTAGTCTCCAAACGAATAGTGGTCTATCGACCACAAAAAGTAGCCTACGGCTACTGAAGAGACGGTCTGCGAGACCTCTCTCTTCCTTCGAAAAGAGAAAACAGAACCTGGTTCGCAAACTGAGGCAAAGTACAAAAGAGTCCCGAAGGTCAAAGGCAAGGCTCTCAATCCGAGACTCTGTAAACCTCAGAACGAGCACAACATGCGTCATCACCAAGCGCTCATCGATGAACGTCTAAGTCTTAAGGTTGGTCAAAAATGGGGTGTCTACCGGTGTCGATCCAAAAAACCAACAGAGCACTAAGAGTAAGGCAACAAGGTGGTGTTGACCCTATGAAGGCAAGGGTCGACTCCAGAACAAAATTTCTAAATTTCCAAAGAACTTTTTTCAACGTAAACAAGCGTGAACGAACAATCCCAATGTGTTTTTAAATCAAATTGTACTCCTCCAAAACCAAGACACAACAACTCCAAAGACTTCCAAAAAGAAATAAAAAGAATTAATACACCCTCCAATAGATTAAGATACAAGTGTTACATAATTTGTTTTTAGACTTATAAAAGTTGAGCGCAGAGTTTTTATTACTAAGATTCAAATTCATGGCTTCTTTTGTGCTAATAATAGATATTTGATTTTTTTTTTTCGCCGGATAACTGGTTTTTGAATTTCATAACTTAATATTTTGGATTTGTAGTATCATCCTGTTCAATCTTTGATTAATCTCATAAACAAAAGCCTTCTATTTATGTTAGAATCCTCTAATTGATTGTTTATAATTTCATCATTATCAGTTGGTTAAAACAGAGAACCTTCTATTTGTTAAGTCTACTTTCAAATTCTATTTTTTCATATGTGTAAATGATTTAACTATGTTTATGTGAATCTAATATCTTTTTGTTCTTGGTTAATGTGATTGGCAAGTTATTGATATTGACATAAAAGGTGCATCTTTAGCTTAAATTTTATATTATTGATATTGGCTGGTTTAGAATTTTATATATTATAAGTGTGGTTTTTTAATTGATTGCTTGAATTAGATGGTTTGATTCTTGGTCTAAAGAAACTAACAAATGTATAGGAAACAATGTGCAATAACTCATGTCTTTGTCAATTGATTCAATTCAGTTAAATTGATAGTTATTGGGTAATAGTAAAATCAACTTATATTGGTCTTTTGGATATAAATAGGACAGTTCATGATTTCATCAATAAAAGAACCACATGTGGCTTACGACACTCCAAGTTTAAAAATAAATAAATTAATTATATAAGCCACATTCAAGTTTTTTTTATACAGACGTGCATGGTTTTTTGTAGGGACTGTTTTAAATCACAACTTTGAGCACTTAAGTACGATCTCTTCAAATCATTCCAGTTTTTTATCTTATTGAGGTGTTTTGGTAATTTTCAGTTTATGGTTAGGCCTTCTAATTGTTGATTTTAAAAAGTCTTCTAATCGTTTCATGAGGCACTACCCAATAAATTGTAATATTAAAATTTATTACTCATAAATTGTTCGATTCTTTCTTCGTCACCAACATAAATTGTTTTGTTTTCGTGAATCCTTGGCACTCAATTAGAGTGATATATTTTGGATTTACTTTTAAATTTGGTTTTTTCCTTCAAATTTTCAGGTGTATAAAAGTGGCATTGTCCATGATATTGCAGAAGGTAACATCTTTGAATTTTTTTTTATTGAGTTTCTCATTACGCTTTCTTTTGCTGTGATTGAGTATATTGAAGAAAAACAAATGATGAGTGGAGAATTTTGAGTAAATTGTTGTATAATAATTAATTGGGCAAACCTTTTCTGTCATGAGCCGTGCTAATAATGGGATTCCTAATTAAATGTAATTACTTATTTTCATTTGTTTTCGTGTATTATCTAAATTGTTAAATTGTTTTGTGCTGAATTGAAAAAAGAAAAGAAAGAAGTGTTATACTTAAGCAATTCATATTCATTTTTTCCGATACAATTCATATTTATATTCATTAAGCAGTAACATGTGAAGTCACAAGTCATGATATACACTAATCAAGAGACTTGGGGAACTAAATTTAAAAGGTTACTTGATCATATGATCAATTCCTGTTATTCCCATAGTTATTGATTTCTCTGTTTTTCAAAAGGTATTTTAATATGATTTTTCCAGTTATGATTTCTTTTAATTGATTTTTTTAAAGTGAATTCAAGCATTGGAGTGATTTTGTTGCAGGTGACTAATCCACCTTGCAAATGTTGGATTGTGCTGTTTTTCTATGTGTGTGTGATGGTTGATTCTTTCATTTAAAACTGAATGATTAATTTTTTTTTAATTATTTTATTTATTTTTAAAGCTTAGGATGATTACTCTTTTTATACCAAATATTCATTCACCATCTCTTGAAGCTTTGAAATTTGATAAAAGTGAAAAATTGTTACTCAGTTATAATACTAATTTAGATACATTCTTTTTATTGAGGTTGTTTCCCATTCTAACTCACTTATACATGTGTTATTTTGGCGTGATATCCTTAGCTTATATTGTACACAACATTTTATATTATATATGTTGCTTATTTAACTTTAAATTTTATGAATTTGCCAAAACTGTAATTTTGCTATTTTCCGATTTTGTGTGAAGTTTTATATTGCAATGACATTGTTGTCAATTTTGAATAATTTTATTACAATTGGATTTCCGTAGACAATGGAATTGTTATCATTTTGAATTGAATTTTTATTTTAATTGAATTCTTTGTAAAGTTGTGATATTACCTTACTTACACTTGTGGCCTTCAGGCACGGGTACTGTCACTATGCTCGACAAAGGTTTTTTTTGCGCTTGGATCTTTTGACAAAGAAAGTTTTGTTTTGGATTTTTGTGACCTCGAAAGCTGAATAAAAAAATTTAATTTTCCAAAAATCAGATAAAAACCAAACAAAACAATAATCATAATTTTCAAGAGGGCAAACGCAAATTTTATTTGGTTAATTGTTGTTGATTATTTGTGGTTTTAGGGGCTGCTATGGGATGGCCAGTTGGAATATCTTTAGCCCGTTAAATCAGTGTGAGGTTGAAGATTCATTAAAATGATAGTTTTTTAGAGTATTTGATTCCTGGAAACATCTACCTCTTGATTTTCGAGGACGTCAAATTGCCAACCTCTGCTTCGATATTGGTTCGAAGGAGTTTTTGTGGTGTTGGTTTGAGCAGCTAGGCTATTAGGGAGCCTCTATTTTAGAACAACAATTGATTTCATCCTCTAATTTTTTTAATTCTAATGAAGCACTACATGAAGTGGAAATTTAAAAAAAAAAAAAAAAAAAACGTCCCCCTAAGACGCAAAAACATACATCAATGAGTGAACCCACCCCCTAGAACTTAGATTTAGAATTCATAATTTAGAGCACCCAAACATTTTTCTTTTTAAAAATTCTTTGAGTTATTGTTTAGTTAATGCATAGTTTCGCGCAGGTTTTATTAAGAATTACCCTAAAGGCTTAAAATGAAGGCTAACCTATAAAACTATTTGTAAAATATAAGGTTAGGGTTCACTTTTAAAATTTTGAACTTGAAATGAACTTTCTTTCTTTATGTTCATTACCTACTACATTAGATTTTTTTAAAGGTTTCTTATAAATTTTTTTTAAATATTCTTTCATTAAAATTTTAATATTTTTATAAATAATTCATTACTTGCTTTGTGTCTAATACCAAAGTAAAAGATAAAATAACTTCCTGCAATGACAATTTGAAAATATCAGGCGGTATATTTAGGCAAATTGAAGGATGCTTTTTAAGGTTGTACATGTTCTCTGTCATTTGAATTGTCATAGCGGATACGGGGGTCACTACTGTGTAACTGCCACTGCTATTTCTATTTGTGGCCATACTTCATTTATCTGTCTTGCATGCACCGGGCTCGGCGCATCATACCAACTGCATTTTATTTCAATTTCGAGTTGAATACATGTATCAGTTATTGCATTTCATATGCCATTTTAGAATAGCCGAGCCTATCTTAGTTGCATTTTTGCATGTGTTGCATCAGGCATTTCAGTATAGTTAGGATTCATGCATGATTTCTAATTAGCTTCTTTCTTTGGCATGGAGTACTCGGTAAGTATTTATGCTTTAGCATCCTTGCATGCATGTGAGTGACTGCCATGATAGAATACTTACCATGAGGCTATTTGCTTATGTGATATAACTGCCTGAATGCCTGTGGGTGAAGGTTGGGTTATTTGAATTGGAACAATTCACCAATTGAGAGTTTTAAGCTCACTTGAGAGTGGCAAAATCTTGTTTTCTTAAGCCCACTTGAGAGTGGCAAATCCACGTCTTAACCTACTTACGAGTAGCACTATCAAACCATCTTTCAAATAAACAAACATGAAATGTATTGTTCCAACTCGAACGATCCAGTCTATATTTGTATGTTGTGTGCATCACATAGTAATTCTAGATTAATAACCGGAATAAGAGCACATAATGTTTTCAAAACTCGATATCATGGTTAGTAGAGGCCGATCTTTAATCGGGCGAGCGGGGGTGCTCACGTAGTGACCTTCCCCAATCGTACCCAAGTTCTCGAGCCGAGGCAAATTTGGTGATGACAGACACGTGGCCTTAGGCACGAGTCAGGGTTTTCTAAATTCTCCCAAAATAAAATATTTAGGTGGCGACTCTGTATTTGGCAAAGCAGTCCATGTTTGACACTTCTTTCTAAAAATTTATTTTTCAAAACGATTTGCCGGATTTGGACTCTTTGATGATTCATCGGACTTGCATTGCACTCCGCGAGATTAGATACAGGACCGTGACATTGAGTCCTGAACTGTAGTAAGCCCAAATGAACAAAACGGGATTTCTCCCGGGACATTCGGGGACGTCTATAGTTTCTGGCGACTTTGCTGGGGATTTAGAGAACTTGACTCGAACTCATGATATCTTGTTTTGATTACACTTATGTGTTTCTTTGCATTGCATTTGCATTGGTGCACCTAGGACACTGTGTTTGCCATCTGTTATTCCTGAACGGTTTGCCGGAGGCTCACTTTGAGAAGCGTGCCATAAGGCTAACCGGTTACGGGCTCTGCCACGATGGGAACACAAACCCCGGTTTTTACCGGGGCACCCCTTTTGACCATTCGACCTAGTGCATATCGGAATCCATAGTGACTATCCCAAACTAGGACATGTTGCTCACCCGATTATAGGTTGTTTGAAACCGCTGCGTGCGTAGTGAAACCCTAGCTCCTGACAAAATAGAACAGGGAAACCCTACCCTAACATAGGGGTGTTTTGGGCTCTCGCTTGCTTACTATGTGCTTTTAGAGTGCGTCTCTACAGGAATGCATATATCAGTTTGCAAGTTTGGGTATCAGGCCTGCAGGCATCGGTATCAGCGTTTTGAGAATTAGTTACATCTGCAGGTATCAGATTCATTTTTGGGGCAGAATTCAGTGGAGAGCACAGTCATTTAGCTTTGTTCATATCTGTTCTGGTGAAATTGGGCTGAGATGCTGCTTGTTTTCTCTTTTGCTAGGTAGTCTTGGGAACCATAGCTTCAGAAGGTTTCGATATCCCCCGGGTACATTGGACTTGTGCTGATAGACTTTGTCAGGTTAGAGATTCAGTTCAAGGGCAATCAGTGTTCCTTTGCCAGAGACAGGGTAAAAAGGCCAGTCAGGCACAGATCATCAGTTCAACAATCTTCAGATCAGTGATCATTATCCACTTCACCTGTGCGCAGTTGGTCTGAGATATCTGTTTCCATCTCAGAAAGGGGATACACACTTATTTAGTTAGATCAGCAGTTTTCAGTTAGCATGGAAGAGATGATGTGTCAGCTTCAGGAAAGTATGAAAACCATGCAGCAGGACGCCGTTCGTTAAGCAGAATTTTCCAAACAACAGGCCGAGGTCATGGCTCAAGAGGCAAAGTTAATTGCTAGGCTACAACAGCAAACCAGAGCATCCGCTTCATACCAAGCTTCTCCCCCACCAAGAGTGCCAATACTCGGGAAGACAGCTAAAGTCCAGGAAAATACGGACATTCCAATAGGGCCGGCTCCGCCTCCAATCCTACCCCAACTATCCAAAGCACAGACCAACCTGTCGGATTCTCCCTTTGAGTTCGAGGTGGACCCCACGGCACTAAAAGTAAGCAAGCTTGAAAAGTTATTCAAGAAATCTCAGGGTGTGAAGTCCATTCCGGACATAGAGGATGGATACACCGATTCGGCGGTGACATTATCGGACTGGTTCAAGATGCCACATATCGATCATTTTGATGGTTTTGGATACCCAATGGTGCACCTCTACCTATTTTTTGATATCCTGAGGCCAATGGGTTTGACCACAGCCCAAAAGCTGTCACTCTTCGGCTGAACCATGTTTGGGATAGCCGCAATCTGGTATGCGAAATTGGAGGACTCTGTGAAACAAAACTGGGAAGAGCTGGCTGAGGCCTTTATTGCTCAATCCTCCTACAATACACAAATCGAGGTCACAACTCGTGATCTCGAAGTCTCCCGCCAAGAGCTAAAGGAGAGTTTCTCAGAGTTCGTGGCGAGATAGAGAGCAAAGGCCTCAATGATGACTACAAGGCCTTCCGACTAAGATCAGATCAAGATGATTGTTTAGAATCTACATGGCAGGCTGTTGCAAAAGATGGTCATCTTACCTCTGTTTATCTTTCTAGCCCTTCATGAAATAGGGGTTCAAATCGAGGATGCCATCAGACAAGGAATCTTTATGGAAAATGATGAGCCTTTGTGGAAGAATGTTGTTTGCAGTTCCAGTGCTACTACTGATGGTAGCACAGTTGCAAAATGCTCAGAAGTAGACTTTATCACCACTTCCCTCAATGGCCAAAAACCCGCCACTTCAAATCGGCCCCAAGCCCGAAAGTTTAATCCTCTTTACATGAGTCTTTCTTGAGCTTTGAAAAAGCTGCGAGAAGAAGGGCACCTAGAACTCCTAGAACCCCAACCCATTCCAAATCCTCTTCCATCAAGATATGACCTAGCTAAATACTGTGCCTATCATCAATAACACGGTCATGATACGAACCGTTGCATCCACCTCCGTCATAAGATTCTGGTCTTATTGACGAAAAGACCTAGCTCCACCCAAAGGACCTCAGGTTAGTATTGACTCGTCACCTCCCCACCTCAACCTCATCCATATACTACCATCCACCTTCGACCCCAGCATATACATCACCCCAGCCCATCTACCTAAGCCTGAGGTGTTCATTCCGGAGAGCATGGACTTATGCATGATGGGTGCACCTGAACTCCAGTCATCTCAAACCCGTGAACCCACTACTTCTGAGTTGATGAGAATGATTGAAGATCTTCAAAGAACTGTGACAGATCTGGCCTCCGGGACATTGGCTCCATCATTGGCCACATCACATGCTAGGAGTTTCACAACAAAAGGCTCCCCAATCTTGGGACAGGTTGTATTGGAAGAAGGCTAATCCCTTGGCAAAGTGGAGGCTAGTGGTAAGAACAAGGTAGGGGCAGGCATTGATCCCCATGAACACCTTCTGTGGGTTGTGGAGGCTTTGAAAGCGGAAGGGCTAAACAAATAGCAAGTGCTCGCAGTTGTTGCAAAGATTGTGGAGGATACTTTCGTCACTCAGAATGAGAGCAATTTGAAGCAAGGGGAAAATCAGGAGGAGGGTCGTCGTACCAGAAACGATCTTTTGAGCTCTAATCCTACATTCGGAAGAGATCGGCAAACCAGGCCAGCACCTGCCAATCCCTTTGCTGGTGCGTCCAACAAAAATCCAGAAACTTTGAAGTACCAACCCCGAGGTCAGAGGGTCTTTCATGCCCTCTATATGCCTTTGTCCAAAGCTCTCCAAATCCTTGTTGGACAAGGCCATCTCAAACCCCTTGAGCCTCGGCCTCTCCCGAATCCTCTTCCGGCTACGCATGATGCTGCCCAGTACTATGCCTTCCATCAATAAACCGATCATGGCACCGATACTTGTTTTCGTCTTCACCACGAAGTGCAAGATTTGATTGACAACGGGGTCATTGCCGCTCCAAGCTCGGCAAAGTCTATCGGCATTGGATCGGTGAACTTGGGGGATAATGTGACCATGTGATCGGGGGATGAACCAGCTGTGGGTGGCGCTCGATTTACTCCAGACGTGGGAATGGCACGCATTGTTTTGAGCAATATGGAAATACTAGTTTTTGTACTTTCTGACTTGGGTATTGGGTCAATTTTGTTGTTTTGTATATAGTCAGTCTTTTTGTACTGAGTCAGTCGAGTTTGTCTCATTGTAGTGAGTCAGTCCTGTTGCGTTGGAGTTAGGTGATTCCGGGGGTGTTACCTCGGACATCACTATCTTGTTTTGTGTTTGTCTTTTTGCTTTCTTTTGAGTCTGTTACTGCCTTGGAGCCAGTTATGCCAACAGATCTGAATGAAACAGCAGTGATTTTCACACTCTTGTGTTTGCTTCTGCCATGCGCCAGTTGTGCCAGAAGTTTGAATGAAATGGCAGTGCATTTCACCTGCTCTTTTGTGCCTTTAAGTCATTGTATTGACCTAAATTTTTCAAAACTTTTCGAACAATGTGTTAAAAACAAAGAGGAAGGAATTCCTCAGGATTTGTAAAAATTTGATCAAGTAAGAGAAAAAGAGGCATGCTAATCCCTTAATGAATGAGATCATGTTTGTTAATGTGAGTATTGAGAAGAATCCTAGCTTGATCCGGATTGGTTCTGCATTGTCTTCGACGCAAACGATTAGTCGCTTTCTTAAAAGATTTCAAAAAATGTTTTGCGTGGTTCTACAAAGACCTGTGTGGAATCACTCTTGAGATTGTGCAGCTTAGGATCGCTCTCAGCCTCGAGACTCAACCCCTTTGTTTCCAAACCTTGAACCTTAATTCAGAATGTTCAAACGGTCAACCACAATGTAAGGCCCGTGTGGCCGAATCAGAAGCAGTCCATGAACTAGGGGCAAGAATATCAGATGTGATCAAAGGAAACCTGCGAAGCTAGATCAAAAGCAGCCCTTGAACTAGGGGCAAAAATGGTAGATGTGCTTGAAGAGTCAAAAATGGGGTCATTGCTCAAGCTAATAAAGATCGGCAAGAATGCCAAATCCTAGAAGAGAGGAAAGAAGAAAGTATTGCTAAAGGATAATCGAGTTCCTATCCACAACACTAGGGGCAAATTCAGCCCCCCATTGGATGGACTCCTGCATCGTCAGCGAACAGTAGCCATTCTCCTAGATTCAGATCACTTCAGGATCTCAAAACCATTTGACATGGACAGAGCTACACTTTTACCCTTGAGAGGCTCGCTGGGCCGAAAACCCAGAAGGGCGACCCAGGCAAAAGTTAGATTAAGAAAAAGAACAAAAAGAACAAAAAAAATAAAAATAAAAAATGCAAAGAATAAAAAAAAAAGAAAAGAACAAAAATGAAGAAAATGAAAAGAAAAGATGAAAAAGAAAAACGAAGAAAAGAAATGAAAAGAATTGAAAAGAAAAGAAGAACAAAGCTCGCAAGGTTGAAAAATCAGAAAGGGCGGCCTTGGAAAAAGTTAGAGCGCAAAAGGAGAGGTTAATACCTGAGTGCACCTTAGCCCCCGAACTACGCAAGACTTGATTCCCATGTTTGGGATACGTAGGCAACTTCATTCTGAAGTCCAGCCGTAAAACACTTCAAATTCGACTGTGTCCATGTGACGGTTCTGGTCTTTGTCTTCTCTGTATCCGAGAATTTGGTTGTAATTGTCACTGTGAGGACTGGTTGCCATGTGCTGCAGCGCTATTCAGACTAGGGACAACTTTCCGTTGCCGTGCAGTGCTGCGGTGCTATTCAAACTAGGGGCAACTTTCAGTTGCGATGCAGTGCCATTCAGACAAGGGGCAATTTTTCATTATTTTGGATTTGAGGTTGTGCATCTCAAGAGTAAATTATGTGCTCGTTGAGCAGTGGCCATTTGTAAAAACAGTTTTGAGAATTTTTAATAAAGTTGACTAATTTTCTCGAAAATTACTCCATTTTTCCAAAACTGGACCATTTCTTGGACCCAAAAAGGAAATTTTTCACTGCTCCTAACCTGACTTGCATGATTTCAAATCAGAAAATCGAACAAGCATGTTAATCTAACTCTCATTTTTGGTCAAAATTGCTTTAGTAGAAAGCCAAAAACAAAAAATGGTCAAAATGATGAACTAGGGACACAGTTGAGCCAGGTTTTCTGTCTTTTTCCCATTGCCAACATACTCACCAAGAAGGGCACTCATACCTGCTGGAAAAGGGTACCACTGAAGCTAACCGCAAAAGGGCAGAAAGCTCTCGCATCCTCTAAGTAGCGAGGTATCGAGCCAAGTGCGAAGCACGAACTGGAATGGATCAAGATATTCCACTCCCTCATCTGGATAGATCTGATCACGTCCAAACTCTCCAACAGAACATCGTCAACCGATGTCAGCTGCAGATTTGCTACACACCCAGTTATAGCGCACCCCCTCTGTCGGAGAAATTCACTGTTGTGAACAAGAACAAGAAGATGGTAGAATACTAGGGGCAAAAGCCCATAACTTCCTACTTATCCATCAACCACCCAAGGGAGGGAGAAAAAAATGAGAGATTGAAGAATAGAGAGATGTGCGCTGAGAGAAAAAGTGAGAAAAAGGGCTTTTTCAGAAAAACAGAGCTTGAGGGTCGAGTGATGTAAGAATCACAAGTGAGAAAGGGTGGGAAACAATACCCGAAAAAACTGGCTCCTCGTGCACCGAGAGGTCTCTTGCCTTTATAACACAGCTGAGTGTTGTGTTTGTGTGTTTTTGTTTGTTTCGAGTCTTGTTTTGAGTCGTTTGAGTGTCAATAGATGTGTTTAGGTTGTTTTACCTTGTTTTTCCCTTGTTGAGTCGTGTTTAGGTTGTTTTCCCTTTGTTAAGTTGTGTTTAGGTTGTTCTACCTTTTGTTTTCCATTGTTGAGTCGTTTTGGCTGTGGTCAGTTGTAGGCTCAATACCCGGTTGAGAACCCTTTTCTCATCTCGCTTTCAAAAAATCGTTTTGTGCTCAGAGTGCCGTGTTATTCTCCAGATTTGTGCAAAACAGAATTTGTTCTTTCATAAAACCGCAGGGTTCAACCCAGGTCATATGAGAACAGTAAAAACCAGGGCCCATCTGAAGCTATGAAAGTTCCGGGCTGCAAAGCAAAAGAAAAGAGGGAAAATTTGGAGCGCCTAAGCTTGTTTCAACTTCTGCAAGTTCTGTCACTACATCCCATATGTTCAGAAAGAGCTGTGTGCCCAGATAACAGAGTGCTGTGTTTCAAGCCGCGTGCTAAATGAACAGAATATTGTGTTGTGAGCCGCGTGCCAAACAAACAAAGTGTTGTGTTGTGAGCTATGTGCCGAATAAACCGAGTACTGTATTATGAGCTGTGTGTTCAGAGTGAGCAGTGTGCTGTTATGGGCCGTGTGTTCAAAATGACCAGAATACTGTGTTATGAGCTGTTTGTTCAAAAGAAACAAAGCACAGTGTTACAGGCTGTGTGTTCAGAATGAGCTGTGTGTTGTATGAGCTGTGTGTTCAGAGTGAACAGAATATGGTGTTGATTGTTTCAAAGCCATAATGGCAATCAGATATGCTCTTCCTGAGTACCATTCCCTGCCGAAGGCATCTTGGCTGTGTTCGCAATGGGTTCCTAGGGAAAGTTATGAATATGATCAGGATGAAAAACGACATTTGTGGTTTCTACATGCAGATGTTACTCTTTGTCAGCATTTCAGAACCTTTATACTGTGAGTTGAAGGTAAGTATTCGAAGAACACAAGAAGAGATCCCCATCAGAGTAAATCGGTTTACCGCCACTCACTCCATGAGGTGCTTTCTAAAGTGCCGCTTCGTCTGTTTATTGCATTCCCTAAACATCATGCTCTACATTGCTTGTAACATGTACTGTATCATCACACTTATAGCGTTCATTTGCATCTTGTGTTATCTTGTATCATTTATCCTTTTACGTCGAGCTGCGTTTAGGATCGTTGTCCTCCAGGACTTTCTCAGGTTGCGCCGAGCACGCACTTGATAATTGTTGGACCTCCTCTCACGATTTCAGCGTGGTTTGAGTGTCCTGTTCCTTTTGCGATTTCAGCGTGTTTGGAATTTATCTCAGGACGCCTGATGCGCGGACCTGGGCGGGTTTTATCTCAGGTTGCGTTGTAGACGCGCTGGGCGGGTTGTTGGACCTCCTCTCACGATTTTAGCGGGGTTTGAGTGTCCCATTCCTTACGCAATTTCAGTGTGTTTGGAATTTATCTCAGGACGCCTAATGCGCGGGCCTGGGCGGGTTGTGTTGGACCTCCTCTCACGATTTCAGCGTGGTTTGAGTGTCCCGTTCCTCACACGATTTCAGCATGTTTGGAATTTATCCCAGGTTGCGTTGTGTACGCGCCTGAGTGTTTTGTTTTCGGACCTCCTCTCACGATTTTAGCGTGGTTTGAGTGTCCCTTTCCTCACATGATTTCAGCGTGTTCGGAATTTATCCCAGGTTGTGTCGTGTACGCACTTGGGCGTTTTGTTTTTAGGCCTCTTCTCATGATTTCAACGTGGTTTGAGTGTTCCTCTCCTCACACGATTTCAGCGCGTTTGGAATTTATCCCAGGTTGCGTCATGTACGCGCTTGGGCATTTTGTTTTCAGGTCTCTTCTCACGATTTCAGCGTGGTTTAAGTGTCCCTTTCCTCACACGATTTTAGCGTGTTTGGAATTTATCCCAAGTTGTGTCGTGTACGCGCTTGGGCGTTTTGTTTTCGACCTCCTCTCACGATTTTAGCGTGGTTTGAGTGTCCCTTTCCTCACACGATTTCAGCGTGTTTGGAATTCATATCAGGTTGCGTTGAGTATGCACCTAGGCGGTTGTTTTCAGGCCTCTTCTCACGATTTTAGCGTGGTTAGAGTGTCCCCTCCCTCACACGATTTCAGTGTGTTTGGAATTTATCTCCGGTTGAGTGGAACGCCCTCCTGATTGGTTTTCTTTGTTCTTCCTCCTCTCACGATTCCAGTGTGGTTGGAGTGCATTACCCCATTTGCATCTATTGCTCTATCTGTTACATCCGTTGCATCATATCTGTTTTATTCTGGTCTAGGAGACCTTGAATCCTGCGTCTTTATTTGCACTGTCTTGTGCACTCCCTGGTCTAGGAGACCTTAAATCCTCTAAAGGTGCAATTCCTTTGGTGTTTGTCGTGCCCGAACGACTTCTGGTGGTCTAGTATAGCCACCTGCCTGTGTTTGCGGTGAGTTCCTAGGAGACCAACTGAGATGGTGGAAACTAGAGTTCGAATGGCTTATGCCTAGAACGCAAAGGTTCGGGATTTCCGAGACTAAAGTCTGGTTTAAATACCCAGGAGTATATCCTCGGGTTGAAATCTGTATGGCAGCCCCATAGATTGAGATAGCATGTGTATGCACTTCAATTCTGGATGCTGAATCAACCTAGTCTGTCACCCTGTTAGAGAATAGGGAAAGCTGCGACCATAGTCAGGGAGAAGGGTAGTACCTGCGGTTCAACCGAGAAGAAGGGAAAGGTCCCCAGCAGCATGAGGTAGGTCATTGCCAATTGCCCTTGTAAGGTACCTTCACTTCCTAGCTATTACATTGCATTGTATTGCATAAATCCTGAATTGTCAAACCGGCTTCGCTTAGCGTATAAGTCCAAATATCAAACAGGCTTCGCGTAGCGTATAAGTCCAATTTTCAAACCGGCTTCGCGTAGCATATAAGTCCAATTATCAAAATTTTCCTACATAACATTTTGCATTTTTGCCCCTGCCTGCGGGCACATCTCTTTGTTTCGTTGCATGATCATAAGTTATGACCGGCTTTGTGCATGTCTCTTGCATTTTGCCCCTGCCTGTGGGCACATCTCTTGTTTATCTCGCCTGTTTGTCTAAGTCTTCGGCCTCGTCAAAAATGGGTCATCTCTGAGCTTTGACATTCACTCCCGTCACTTATGACTTTCGAGTTCTGTCAAAGAGGGGCAACTGTAGACACCCTATTTTTGACCGACCTTAAGACTCAAACGTCATAGATTGAGCGCTCGGTGATGACGCATGTTGTGCTCATTCTGAGGTTACAGAGTCTCAGCTGAGAGCCTTGCTTCCAAACCTCGGGACTCTTTTGTGCTTTGCCTCGGTTTGCGAACCAAGTTCTGTTTTTTCTTCCCGAAGGGAGGGAGAGGTCTCGTAGATCATCTCTCAGTGGCCGTAGGCTACTTTTCGTGGTCGTAGACCACTGTTCCCGTTTGGAGACCAGTTTTCGATTTTTGGAGCCGTCGACCGTGCAGCTCGGTTCAGGACCGCTCAACTTTCTCCGTTTGGCACAGTTTTTGGAGAGCTTGAACCTTTTGAACCTTTTGGAGGCACTTCTTTCTTGAGGAAGCTTGAACATTTTGAACTTTCATTTTAGCTTCTTAAGGAAGCTTGAACCTTTTGAACCTTCATTTTAGTTTCTTGAGGAAGCTTGAACCTTTTGAACCCTCGTTTTAACTTCTTGAGGAAGTTTGAACCTTTTGAACCTTCGTTTTAGCTTCTTGAAGAAGCTTGAACCTTTTGAACCTTCGTTTTAGCTTCTTGAGGAAGCTTGAGCCTTTTGAACCTTTGTTTTAGCTTCTTGAGGAAGCTTAAACCTCTTGAACCTTTGCCCTAGCTTCTCCAAGAAGCTTGAACCTTTTGCTCTAGCTTCTCCAAGAACTTCTCCAAGAAGCTTGAACCCTCTTGTTTCTCTATAAGAGAGGGCCTCTCTCTCATTTAGAGAGGTTGAAAAAAATATTTGTCTAAGGAATAGCACATATATCTCTCTATATCTCTACATTCTAGGCTTAGAAACGGTGTTTGTTTTTGGCCTTTAACACCACACCTCATAGCCACACACCTCCACTATTGATCTAAGGTTCTTGGAGGGTCTTGTGAGGTCTCAAAGAGCTAGTTTTTGGTCCAAGAAGCTGTTGGTTTTGCTGAAGCTACAAGGGTAACACACTATTCCCTCTTTTAAGCTTTATTTTGCTCCATCTTTTAGCCATACTTGCAAGAATATTTGAGCTTCGGTGTAAACTGAAAAAAGTCTTATTTTGAGTCCCTTAACATGTTTGTTTAAGATAATTTTTCCGTTGGGGGTCATCTACCCCCTTGAATGCTTCATCTTACCTTGTTTTGAGCCATGCCTTAGAGCATTTGTGTTGGCCTTTGTTTGGCATTTTAGCTACTGAAATCTAGTGGATTTTCAGTGGCTAGCATGCTGTTTTGAGTGCCAAAATCAGAGAGTGGTGACCCTCTCTCTCCTTGTTTTGTTTTCTAGCATTTTTGGCCTTACAAAGGAGCCCTTATTTGCATGCTTCCAAGCCATGTTTCAGGCCATTTTCGATGAGTTTTAGGACCTGCATAGGCTCTGTCCAGAGCTTGTTTTTTCATATTGGATGTCCATCTTGCATGTGTAGAATAACCCTCTTCATAGCATATCAAAGGAGCATCTCATTCTTGCATGGATTAACCATGTTTCAGTGGGTTTTGGGGCTTTATTCAGCATGTCATACCTCTAAATTTTTCTGGTTTAGTGGCCTCTTGATTGCCTCACATGCTTGTAGTGCAAATCATCTTTACTAGCTTACATTGCATGCTATTTTGGCCTTTGATTCTAGTACTTTTTGGCCATGCCTTAAACTGATTTTGTGCATGTTTTGGACTGCCATAACTCTATTTTTGAGCCTCGTGGTTGAATGATGTTTGCCATGCATGGTTGTAGTTCAATACCCTTGCCCAGCTTTGAGTTTTGAAGCCTATTGCATGGGTATTTTGAGATGTTTCCATGTTTTAGCATCATTGTGAATCATATTTCAGAGCTTATATGTATGCCATATTCCCATATTTTCTACTCTTTAAATGTGTTTGAGAGTTATGCATGAATACCTCATTTTTGGACCATTGCATAAGCTTCATTTTCATGCTTTGCGAGCCATTATTTTAGTCCATATTTGCTACTATTTTGGCCTGCATAGGGATTGTTTGGGGCTGGTTTTGCCATTTGAGTTTTGCTTTGCATGCCTATAGTGTAATCCACTTCACTGGTTTCGGTATTTGGGTCATCTAGCATGCATTGTGTGAGGTGCTTGCATGATTAGGGACCATCTTGCATGTCATTTCAGAGCTGGAAAATATGTGATTGTATGCCATATTTCATGCTTACCATGCTTTGGTGGAGTTGCACTTTGTGCCTTAGGTTTGGTCCCTTGCATTTGTGCATATTTGCATGTGTGTTGTTGCTTCATTTCATCATGTACGGCCACTGATTTGAGTGTGGCTGAGGCCCATTCATTTTACTTTAAGTCCATCCTGCATTATGTATACCATATCCATGTTATCGCATGCTTGATCGTCACATTGCGTATGCCTTGTTCATGTTTTCGTGCATGTCCATCTTCGTATGTGCATTGCGTATGCCGTATAGTTCATGTGCATTGAGTATGCCATTCTTAGTTCATAGCATTGTGTATGCTAGTTGCATGTTTGCATATCATCCCTCGCATGCTAGCATGATTAGGTTGCATTGCGTTTAGGGTTGCATGCTAGTCGTATTTTGTATGCCATGTATATTGCATTTTGTTTGGAATAGGGTTTAGTCCAAACACGGGAAACGAGGGACGTTTCGTACTCCAAGTGACGAAACGTGCCCCGATTCTCGGTCGCCGACACTCCAGATTACCCATGATGGAGTTTAGGCCTTGTTGTGTTTATATGCGCATTCATTTTACATCGAGTCGTGCAATCCGACTCCTCGGCCATCATGCATCGAGATGCGTGATTGGTGGCATGAGGATCGAGGACTACACTCCCTGGAGCTTGTGCAATGATGTGGAGAGTGGTCATGCACACATATGTTGAAAATACTTTGCCATGCCCCTTTCTCGCTCTCTATTGCAGCAAACCGGAAACCAGCAGCAAAAACTGGTCTCCAGCATTCTGGAGCTTTATACAGTGTTCTGGGACCTGTTGCAAACAGAGGCAAATCGGGGCATCGCGGTGGATTTCCCGACAAGGCGACTTGAGCATGCATGCATCCCTATCATTCGGAACAGAGCTGAGGCAGCCCATTTTGTTTAATTTGCATGCTAGTTTCCTTACTTACTTAGTTAATTCGTTAATTAATTAATGTTGTGTAATAGTTAGTTTAATTAGCTTAGATTAGCTAGTTTATTCTGTACTATTCATTCGGACCCTCCAAGAGAGGGCAATGTTGTAATAAGTGTGCGTGTGTATGATGTATGTCTTCCAACCCCACGTCTTTCTCCCTTTTATTTACCAACTTATGATGGTTTGTTTAGGGCACGCTTCAATTAGCATACTTATGCTCGCATGTTTGTATCCATTTATCTGTCTTGCATGTACCGGGCTCGGCGCATCATACTAACTGCATTGTATTTCAATTCCGAGTTGAATACGTGTATCAGTTATTGCATTTCATATGTCATTTTAGAATAGTCGAGCCTATCTTAGTTGCATTTTTGCATGTGTTGCATTAGGCATTTCAGTATAGTTAGGATTCATGCATGATTTCTAATTAGCTTCTTTCTTTGGCTTGGAGTACTCGGTAAGTATTTATGCTTTAGCATCCTTGCATGCGTGTGAGTGACTGGCATGATAGCATGCTTACCATGAGGCTATTTGCTTATGTGATATAACTGTCTGAATGCCTATGGGTGAAGGTTGGGTTGTTTAAATTGGAACAATTCACCAATTGACAGTTTTAAGCTCAATTGAGAGTGGCAAAATCATGTTTTCTTAAGCCCACTTGAGGGTGGCAAATGCACATCTTAGCCTACTTGCGAGTAGCACTATCAAACCATCTTTCAAATAAACAACACATGAAATGTTTTGTTCCAACTCAAACGATCCAGTCTATACTTGTATGTTGTGTGCATCACATAGTAATTCTAGGCTAATAACCGGAATAAGAGCACATAATGTTTTCAAAACTCGATATCATGGTTAGTAGAAGCCGATCTTTGATCGGGCGAGCGGGGGTGCTCACGAAGTGACCTTCCCCAATTGTACCCAAGTTCCTAAGCTGAGGCAACTTTGGTGATGACAGACACGTGGCCTTAAACACGAGTCAGGGTTTCATAAATTCTCCCAAAATAAAATATTTAGGTGGCGACTCTGTATCTGGCAAAGCAGTCCATGTTTGGCACTTTTTTCTAAAAATCAATTTTTCAAAACGATTTGCCGGATTTGGACTCTTTGATGATTCATCGGTCTGGTATTGCACTCCGCGAGATTAGATACAGGACCGTGACATTGAGTCCTGAACTGTAGTAAGCCCAAATGAACAAAATGGGATTTCTCCCGAGATGTTCGAGGACGTCTACAACACCTGAGTTCCTAGGGTTGACCCTTCTCTTGCTGTTTTGTTCTGGGTGCATTCTGAAATAAAGGGTTGACACCACTGGTTCCATGGGTCGACCCTTGTCCTCTGCAGATATTAGTATCTCAGCTTTTCTTCCTGAAGGGTCGAACCCTGTGAGTAAATTTCCAAATTTTTGATTCGGTTTTGGGCCTTACTTTTGGGGGTTTTGAGTTATTCTTTTCACTGGCCTTGGGGCTATTATTCTATTATTACCTTGTTACTATAAATAGGCTTCAAACACTTGTTCGTTTCACTTTTCCTCCTCTTTTCTCTTTCTACATCGTGAGTTCCTCTTCTCTCTCTCAAAACTTAAACTTTTTTCACTTAGATATTTAGATTTACTCGTCTAGAGTGATCTTTTCACTTTGGTCCTTTGAGAAAGATTGTAGATCTCGTCAAGGACTTCCCTTTGGTCCGAATAGTTTGTGGTATCATCGCTGGTGATTTTTGGGTTGTCTTCTCTTCACTTCAAGAGGTAGGGGTTTCTAGTTCTCATTTAATACTCTCATTTATAGATAGATTTGTGATATTTTCTTATTATAAGTACAAAATTTATATTTTTTAGCATATTGTGATAAATCATGGTATTGAGGGTTTAGGGTTTGAAATGTTGGGGTTCACTTGTTGGGTTATGATTATGGGCTTATGAACTTGGGTGTATAATTAATAGAAGAGTTGAAAAAAAAATTGTTTGGGTGAAAAACTTTAATCTCTCTTAAAACCCTAGTTTGGTACATGAAGACGATTGATGGTTTTGCCTAAAGTGAAAGTAAAATCATGAAATTGAAGTGTTAAATTGCATATATACAAGTTTAATTGAATTTTGGGAGTGTTTGGAAATTTATGTAAAAATTGCGATTGAACTCTTATTGTTGATCTTTTAAACTATGTTATAATATGAAACCAAATTTAGGTAAATGAATTGTTAATGGTATGGATGATATGAGATTTGTGATAAAATGATGAAGTGAATATTTAAGAATTTCATTGTGTTATGTTGAATTACATTGAGTTATGTTAAATTGTGTGAAGTCTAAGTTGGGTTAAGATGAGTGTGAGTAATGATAAATGGGAGATTGTGAAATATGACAGTGTTACATGAAGGAATTGTATCAAAGAAATTAATGTTGGAGGTTTAATTTATAGCCTCGTGTAGTAATTGATAATCAATGTGTTGTGAAAATTGAATTTGAAGACTTGATAATAATATGAAAGAGTAAAGAAATAGTTAGAACCCAAGAATTGTGAACACTTTAAAGATGAACCTTTATGCCTCTATGGATGTGCTGTTATATTTTTGTAAGGAAAACGGTGGATGACTTGATGGATAATAGAAAAGGTGGTGGAACATAATGTGTACTTGTTATGTAAATGGAATTTTATCATATAGTGGATGTGTTTTACGAGAATAATGGAACAAATGTGTTATGGGAATAATGGATGATGTGTCAGCTTTGCCTACTAATCACAATGACGATTGACTCGAGAAAATTTATGGAATGTAATTTCGTTTCGGGGTTCCTTTCCCGCCGTATTTTGAGCCGGCCAAGTGTAGCGCTTAAAAGAGGTTCTGGCTTCCTTCCGGAGTAGCGCCTAGTAAAACGTGTGGTATGTTGGGATATGTTGTGGTTCTGCGTTCTTTCTAGCTTGTTACCGGTAAAGCGTGAGGTTCCGCATTCCTTCTGGCTTGTGATCGATAAAGCGTGAGGTTTCGTATTCCTTCCAGCTTGTAACCGGTAAAGCATGTGACTCGTGGAGATGACTTGTTAATGGATCCAGTATTTGATATGACATTAATTGAAAGAATAGAAAATGAAATGGTAATTGGATTAGAGGTTGGTGATGATGAACTCACTGGATTGCTTGTGACTATAAGGGAAGATTATGAGTTTTGTTTTGTAAATAATTGAGAAATTGAATTAAAAAGGGGTTTGTTATTCTTGTGTTATGTTTGAACTCTAATTAATAATGTAAACATTAATGTGATGTAATTGTTAGACAAGTGGAAGTTAAGTGTATGAGGATTGTCTTTTGAATATAAAGGAAATTTGGATTTTGGTGTTATGTAGTTATAGTAATTGGAAATAGTATAAGGGAAAAACGAAAATGAAACAAGGAATAGTAAAATGGAAATGAAATGAGTAATAATTTGGAATCGGGTTAATAAATTTAAGATGATGTTCTTTCTTAAGTGTACTTGTTTTCAAAGAGAATTTATGGCTTGTTAATGATGAGAGACTACATATATGACAAGGAGTTTTCTTAAATGTTTAAATGAAATTTTAAGAAAAAGATAGTCTTCGTATAATATTTTGAACTTATAAAATGTCACCCCACTATATGGTATCACCCTACATGCATGATCATTTCTATCTGAGTGTTAGTTATTGATTTAGAACTATGAGATTCCTACTAGGCATTAGTGCTCACCCCTGTTGTTTTATCTTTTTATAGGAAGAAAGTTTGGATTCATAGTTGAAGAGTTATGAAGTCCATAAGTCTGTGTGTGTAATTTCGTTGTGGATGTGAAGGAAGTAATTGTTGTATATTGATATTTGCATTTATTTATTTGTAGCTTTTCAGTAGGAGATTGGCATGTATTGTTGTCATTGTAATATTCATTGAGAGAGAGAGAGAGAGAGAGAAAGAGAGAGAACTTATATGATTGTATTTTTATTACTCAAGGGTAATAGATAATTGTAAAAAAAAAAGGGACCTAATTTAAAGGCTTTGGTAATGTTTCTGAGTAATTAAAAATTTGAGGCATGACAAAATGGTTGTACTTGTTGAACAAGCTGAAAAAGTGAACAAACACAGCATTTCAAATTGAAAGGTTATGGAGAAAAGCGAGAACCCCAACAGAGATGTCAGTCAAGACAGAAGCCAAATTCCAAAAATATCTAACTATTTCGGAAGTTAATAGCCGACTAAGGCTTTTTTGGGGGGGGGTAAACTACTGCCAAGTAAAAAATAAAAATAAAAAAATTGAAGAAAAACATGCAGCTTTCTCAATGGAATGCAAACAGAATGGATTGCAAATAGATAACACAAAAAGATTTCAAAATAGATAGGAGATACTCACGTTCAATAATGCAATGAAGGGTTTTTAATGGAGTTGTCAAATGTAGCTAGGGTCTTAGAGATGTCAATTGGTCTTCAATGGAGGTCAATGGGTCTTCATTATTTTTTCAATGGGTCATTTTCATACATATGTGGAAGAGGGCTTCGATCGAATGGGTAAAGGTGTGTGGAAGGAGGGTTTAGGTGGTGTGTGTATAAGGATATGAGTTAGGGTATAATTGGAACATAAAGTGTTTAGAATGAGAACAATATTCAATAACCAAATTAAGAAATGTGTGCACTAAGAAATGATGCGCACTAAGGTAAATAGAATTTCCTATTTATTTATGATGAATTGACTATTATGCCCCTAAAAGTAATACATATGCAGTTCGTTTAGTTTTTGTCAGAAAATGTAACTCTCGTTATCTATTAGACCAAAGTGATACAAAATAAAAAATTTAGGAGTAAAATCGAGCTGATTAAAACTACATAGATGAAAATGACATGGAGAAAAAATTATAGGGATTATCAATGTAATTTGTAATATTTTTTTATTTGTTTTATTGGGATTTACAACCTTCTTTAAAATAGTATATGACAGTCATAAACTAGCAAGACTACACTATTATATGT
The DNA here is from genome assembly GCF_004153795.1 of Camellia sinensis. Taxonomy (NCBI): domain Eukaryota; kingdom Viridiplantae; phylum Streptophyta; class Magnoliopsida; order Ericales; family Theaceae; genus Camellia; species Camellia sinensis. The sequence goes on along the minus strand of NW_021026286.1, from coordinate 288,956 downwards.
AGGGTGATGCTGCAACTAACCATTTTTATGACCCTTAATTATGCACTAATGACTAGGCACGATGATATGGTGATGATCTGGAATAAAATAATATTTTTTTAGATGACATGGATTTTTTTTTTATAATCACAATAATAATATTTTAAATTAAAATACAAAATACTAATTATTTAAAAAGTTGCATTAAGATTTTGCTTTTGTATGCCCACCTTGCTTCGTCTACTGCAAATACTTTTCAAGTCTTTTAATGAGTAGAAAGCATAATCTCTCACTCTTGGTGAATTTTACTTCTGCTTGTGTTATTACTTTCAGACCTCTAGAAAATTAAAAGATAGTAGAAAAAGTATATATGGAAATGGAAAACTTTTGTTGAATACTTGAAAAACTATAAAGATTACAAGAAAAATAGAAAAAACACTTTTGCTCACTTATAAAACTCAGCTTCTTAACTCTCCTTCTACAAGACCTAGGTACACTTCAGATGGTAGAATAAAAATTGAGACCACCAATCTTTCATCCCTAAAAAGAGCACCACTTGGGTGGGATTCCACGTAATCATCCACCTCACCTTTCCACTCACCAAACAATCCAACTCCTCTTTTCACTATCTTCAAATTTCATAAACCACAAAGTGGCCCTAAACTTTAGTATAATTTAAAATTTAGTATAATTTTTTTATAGTTAAGTTTTTAAGCTTAAGTATAATTTTGTGTAATTTAGTTTTCACTTGTAAGACATTGTGAGATTCTCAATCTTGCTATTAGAACCTAAAAATCGAATCTAGGAAAAATTTAAAACATGAAAATTCAATGTTTGATCCAAGATATAATAGATGTAAAAATTGTATACATCTTGATCACGGAAATAATAAAACTAAAACCATAGGACATTAAATAGTCTAATGAATATGAGTATGGAAATTTTAAATATTTGCAAAAATCAAAATATATCATGATTATTGAAATATCTAAAGAGTTAAGAAAAATAAAAGAAATCTCTTAAAAATCAAAAGAAAGTTTTATTAAAATATTTATGAGTAAAAAATTTCATGAGATTGTTTACTCATATCTTCATTTATTTTTTGGATTATTTCTTCTATTGCTTTTTGTAGTTTCTCTCCGTATAATCCTCGTTCCACTAATTTCGTATTTAATGTCATGGAGAGATTATCAAAAGAAACCATTTTTAGGCGTTGGTGGTCTGCGATCAATATTTTTGATGAAGATCTATTGGCAATAGGGATATACTTATTGTTATGTGTCATATTATCTCTTCATCAAAACTTTCTTATATACGAGATTCCTGTACACTTTATTTGTCGATGATAGCCCAAATTGGTGGTTTCAATCTTTATTCTTGAATGGTGATGCTACATCCCAGAATTTCTACCCCTAATGGTGCACTAATGACTAGGCACGATGATGTGGAATAAAATAATATTTCTTGTGGGTGATGTGGATTAATCACAATAAGAATATTTGAAATTAAAATACAAAATATTGATTATTTAGAAAATTACCTTAAGCTTTTGCTTTTCCATGCCCACCTTATTTCGTCTTCTGTGAATACTTTTCAAGCCTTCTAATGAGCATAAAGTGCAATTTCTCCCTCTCAGTGAATATTACTTCTACTTGTATCATTACTCTCAGACCTTCAGAAAATTAAAAGACATTAGACAAATTGTATATGAAAATTAAAAACTTTTATTGAATAGTTGAAAATCTACAAAGATTATAAGAAAGATAGAGAGAACAGTCTTACTGATTTATAAGACTCTGTTTCTTGACTTTATTTCTACAC
>NW_021026286.1:260968-275900 GCF_004153795.1 Camellia sinensis | reverse complement strand
CAGACTCAAAATCACTCAGCCCTCAGGCTCGGTTTTTTCTCTCAAAACCCTTCTGCTCACTTTTCTTTCATTGCACATCTCTCTGTTCTTCAATCTCTCATTTTTTATCCCTCCCCAGATATGGTCGGTGGATAAACAAGAGGTGGTGGGTTTGTGCTCAACACTGCCAGCTCACAGCTATTTCTTCTGGTGACATTTAGTCGATGCCCTGGATGAGGGAGTGGAGTGTCTTGATCCATTCCAATTCGTGCTTCGCACTTGGGTTGATACCTCGTTGCTCGGAGGGTGAGAGAGCTTTCAGCCCTTTATAGATAGTTCCAGTTGTGCCCTTCTGGCAAGTATGCTGGCGATGGGGGAAAGACAGGACGCCTAACTCAACTGTGCCCCTAGTCCATCTGCCGCAACCCTCAAACCACAATACCAGCAGTGGAATAGGCGCGTACACAAAAGTCTCAGATCCGTGCTTCGACGTGAAAAGTATGGGCACATACCAGACCAAGCTTAACATGGAAAGGCGCAAGCCATAGCTGGATGTGATGCGACAAATGCATGCAAGCCACAATGCAACATATACAAATATGCAATGGAATGGAATATTTACAATGGATAAGGCCTGCAGCCCAAATCGTATCTTGCCTAAGAAAAGAATGGACACAAACAGGCCACGTCTAACACAAAAAAGGTGTCGCAACCCTCAAACCACAATACCAGCAGTGGAATAAGCGCGTACACATGCAGAACTATGCTTCGACGTGAAAAGTGTGGGCACATACCAGACCAAGCTCAACATGGAAAAGCGCAAGCCATAGATGGGGGTGATGCAGTGAATGCATGCAAGCTACAATGCAATATTCACAAATATGCAATGGATGGAATATTTACAGTAAAATGCATGACATATGCAATATTTACAGTGAAATGCATGACATATGCATTATATATAATGAAATGCATGACATATGCATTATTTACAATGATGTATGACATATACATTATTTACAGTGAAATGCATGACATATGCATGTGTGCTTTTTGTTTTGTTTTTTGAATGCACGACAATGCATGATGAAGGGAAAATGCATGATAATGCATGTTTTTTTTTTGTTTTTTAAATGCAAATGATGCATGTTGTTTTTGTTGTTTTCCTTCTCTCTTTTTTTTGAGATGCAAATGCATGATGATGCATGATTTTGAAATGCGCGACAACGCGCAGCTTTTGAGATGCATGACAATGCAAATGATCTTGGAATGCACGACAACGCGCGGCTTTTGAAATGCATGTGAACTCGAATATGCGACGACGTGCGTCGCTTGAAATGCATGCAATGCATGTGGACCCGAATGCGCGACAACACGTATTGCTTGAGATGCACGATAATGCATGTGGACAGTGCACATCAATGAAAGTTGTGCTTGTTACGACGTGTGTATGCATGCAAAAACCAAAGGTCTTGCACCTTTAGAGAATCTAAGGTCTTCTAGACCGAGCGTGTTTAAGGTCTCGCCAGACTGAGCGATTTTGAATGCGCGACAATGCACGTCGCTTGGAATGCATGATAATGCAATATATTTACAACGGAATGCATGACATATGCATGCGAGGTGTGTATGACGATGCGCGACAAGGATCATGCCTAACAAACACCGAAGGTCTTGCACCTTCAGAGGATTTAAGGTTTCCTAGACTGAGCATAGTTAAGGTCTCACTAGACCGTACGTGTTTAAGGTCTCGCCAGACCATCTTGCGTTACGATTAGGGTGGCGCCTGTTTGGCCACGCTGTATGGATACATGAGCTCAGCTTCCCGTGGCAACGGACAGTTGCTCGGGGACTACTGGCGAGTTTGGGAGGTACATTTGCTTCTTCTGTTTTTCATTTCTGCTTTCCATTACCTGTACTCTGTACACTGCACACACTGCGGTCTGCTTCACACCAACTGTATACTGCACACACGGCACACATATACCCTGTTTTTCACTAACTGTATACTGCACACACTGTACACTCTACACAATACACTGCACAATACACGACTCCGTGATTTCTGCTTTATTCTGCATTCTGCTTTATCTGATAAGCATACTGATACATACTCTGCACTTGTGGGTCTACGCCTACTTTCCGAGGCTCGCGCCAGTGCCTGACGAGGAGACCCCTCTTGTTGTTCCATTCTCTCGACGCTTCGATGTGAGGTGTGTGCGGAGACCACGGGAGATGTTCATATTCTTCCGCCGTTATTTCGACAACATCACCCCCGTAGAGGTATGTTTAGAACTTGCAGTTCATTTAAGCTTCGCTTTGCACTGTATTTTCTGATAATAGTAGATAACAAACTGTATGCCATTTATAGATCACCTGGCAGCCTTGGGCTCCATTGCCAGCTGGGATTCGGGAGTGATTTGCCGGTGCGGAGGAGACTGCCCGCTTCAGGCTTCTACTAGAGGGCCCTGTCTGTCAGGCCTAGTACCTGGGTAAGCGCTTCTTGCGCCAGACCCTGGGTTTGTCAGAGCAGATAGTTCCAGCTCCGCCCCCTGAGCATATGAGGGACACCGAGAGGTTCACTCCCGAGCAGATGGCTGATTATACGATCGGCTGGGATTCGATACATTATAGAGGCATAGGTGACTACACAGAGTACGTCCGTACGTATATCATGCGGCCTTTGAACAGTGGCCGTCAAGCTAAAAGAGAAAGGTCGGCGGTGCCAGTGGCTGGAGCAGGGGCAGGTACATCGAGGATAGCTCGAGTCCGTGGCAGGAGTGGAGCTCGGAGAGGACGGGGGGCTAGTTGGCCAGCATTGCCCACGGCGATGACATGCAGAGGGCGGGGTGGGGCGACTTACCAGATCCCCATCGCTCCTCCTCCGGCTGATCATGAGTTAGTCAGTTTCTACGACTTGCCTCCGGTATGTACTACTGTATTTTGCATTTTGCACCATCATTTCATTTCATTTCTTTTCGTTTGATATTCCGCAGAATATTGATACTTCTAACACTTGTACAGGCTTCCTCCGAGTACACTCGCCAGTCCTTGGAGTTGACTGCTTCGGTGATGGGGATATTCCAGCAGAGCCTTGATCTTCTAGCCATGTACAGTATTCCGGTATGTTCTTCTGACCACGGTCTCCAACCATACATAAACTGTTTCACATAATCTGATGCATTGCCCTGTTAACACAATGCTCAATACACTGCCCTCATGGCATCTGATACACTGTAGCCGACAGACTATTCACAGCATTACTCACGACATTCATACACTGCACTCAGTCACTGCATTCTGTACCGTCATATTGCTCATAGCATTCATACTCTGTACTCATACACTACATTCTGTACTGATACTCTATTTTGCGTAGCATACTGATACGTCTGTAATTTGTACTTTTCAGCCTCCATTCCTGATTCCCGCTGCAGGAGGTGCTCCAGCTGGACCTTCGGTTCCTACCCGAGAATGAGGAGATAGCAGAGTATACCCCCGCACCAAGGCAGGGCGCACTCATGTTGGGAGTAGCTTTTGGGCGCCAGTTCCAGATGACGACGAGTCCGAGGCGGAGGCAAAGGCAGAGGCGGAGTCATCTGAGGAGGAGACCGGAGATGGCACTGACTCGGGCTCAGATGACGACGCTGATGATGATGCTCCTGGACCTTCGTCCAGGAAGAGGACGAGGACGGACCTCTAGGCCTGAGACCATTTGACATTGATCCAGATTTTTGCTGTCTTTCTTCTTCTTGTTTTGCTTTTGTTTTTGCTGGTAGCTAGAGTACCTTGTACTGCCGCAGGCAGGTTTTTGTTTTCTCTAAAACTTTGTACTGGAAAAAAAAAATGGTGAAATGAAACAAACTTTCTGTCTGAAAAAGTGTTACATTTGTACATTTCATACTTTGCATCGCATTGCATCATATTACACCTCAATGTAAATGAGATTGATCTTTTGTCCGAAAATCAAACACTTGTATTGCAATAACCAGGTAATGAACCAGTGGACGGAAAAACAATTTAAATAACCCACTGCTCAGTCCGAACACTCGGCTCATACTCTGCTGGGGATTAATCTGCATACAGTGAATCCTGAACAAACAGTCCAATCTGAAAAGACGGAATACAAAGGTGGGATTGGCTGAAGTTGAAGCACACTCAGATGTAATCCGAAACCCAAAAGCTTCAGAGAGGCCCAGGTTTTTCTGTTCACACTTATCGGGGGTGGACCCTGCAGTTGTATGAAAGAACCAAATCATGTTTTTGCACAAATATGGAGAATAGCACAGCACTTTGAGCACAAAATGATTAATTTTTGAAATTGAAGAAGGGTTTTTCAAATCGGGGTAGTGAGCCTACAACTGGACACAACGAGAACGACTCAACAGCGAAACAAAAAAGGTAAACAACCTAAACACAACGAGACACACTCAGAAAAGACTCAAAACAAAGGTTGAGGTAAACAAAACAAAAGACACGACATACAGACGTGTTAATGAAGACGAGGGACCTCAGATCACGAGGAGCTAGTTTCTCTGGGTATTATTTCCCACCCGTTATCATTTGTGTGATTCTCACATCACTCGGCTTTCAGGCTCGGTTTTTCTCTCAAAACCCTTTGGCTCGCTTTTTCTCTCAACTTACACCTCTCTATTCTTTATTCTCTCATTTTTTTATCCCTCCCCAGGGTGTTTGATGGATGAATAAGAAGTTATGGGTTCACATCCGATACGGTTAGCTCACGGCTATTTCTTCTGGTGGCGTTTGGTCGATGCTCCAGACAAGGGAATGGAGTATCTTGATCCGCTCTGATTCGTGCTTCGCACTTGGTTCGATACCTCGTTGCTCGGAGGTTGAGAAAGCTTTCAACCCTTTAATGACAGCTTCAGTTGTGCCCTTCTTGGCAAGTATGCTGATGATGAGGGAAAGACAGGAAGCCTGACTCAACCGTGCCCATAGTTCATCATTTTGACCATTTTTTGTTTTGGTTTCTACGAAAACAATTTTGACCAATATGAGAGTTAGATTAACATACTTGTGCGATTTTTTATTTGAAAATCATGCAAGTCAGGCTATGAGCACTGAAAATTTTCCTTTTTTGGGTCCAAGAAAATGGTCCAGTTTTGGAAAATGAAACAATTTTCGAGAAAATGGTCAACCTCAGTAAAAATTCTCAAAAACTATTTTTGCAAACGGTCACTGCTCAATGAGCGCAGAACTTACTCTTGAGATGTACAACCTCAGATCGGAAGGAAAACTGCCCCTTTTCTGAAGGACACTGCATAGGAACGGAAAGTTGTCCCTTGTTTGAATGGCACCGCAGCACTTTGAATGGCAACGAAAAGTTGCCCCTTGTCTGAATGGCACCGCAGCGCTTTGAATGGCAACGGAAAGTTGCCCCTTGTCTGAATGGCGACTCATGGCAACGGAAAGTTGCCCCTTGTCTGGATGACGCCGCAGCATATTGTAAACAGTCCTCCTTAGTGATGATCACAACCGAACTCTCGGATACAGAGAAGACAAAGATGGTCAAAACCAATATATAGACACAGTCGCTTCGAAAGTGTTGGGGGCTGGACTTCAGGATGAAGCTGTCTACGTATCCCAAACATGGAAATCAAGGATGATTAAAACCATTATATGGACTCAGTCGCTATGAAAGCGTTGGGGGCTGGACTTCAGGATGAAGCTGCCTACGTATCCCAAACATGGGAATCAAGCCTTACATAGTTCCGGTTAAGGTACACTCGTGTATTAACCCTCACTTTTTTATGCTCTAACTTTTGCCAAGGCCGCCCTTTGCGGGTTTTCAACCTTACGAGCTTTGTTCTTCTTTTCTTTTCCATTCTTTTGTATTTTCTTTTCCTTTTTCATCTTTTCTTTTCATTTTTTCTTTTCCTTTTTCATCTTTTCTTTTCATTTTTTTTTTCCTTTTCCTTTTCCTTTCTCTCTTTTTTTTGCATCTTTTTTTGTATTTTTCTCTCGCTCTAACTTTTGCTTGGGTCGCCCTTTCGGGTTTTCGGCCCAGCGAGCCTCTCAAAGGGTAAAAGTATAACAAGTCCATGCCAAATGGTTTTAGGATCTCGAAGCCATCCGTATCCGGGAGGGTGGCTGTTGTTTTGACTTGCAGAAGGATCCATCTTCGGCTTTTCAAGCACATCGGACACTTTTTGCCCCTAGTTCGAGGGGTGTTTCTGTTCTAGCTTTGCGAGCTTCTTCTGATGAGGTCTGATTTTCTTGATCTGACTTTCTTGGCCTCTTGTTCAAAGGCTGCTTCAAATTTGGCCACGCAGGCCTCATGTTGTAGTTGATCGTTGAACATTCTGAACTAAGGTCCAAGGTTTGAAAGTAAGGGCTCAAGTCTTGAGGCCGAGAGTGATCCTAAGCTGCACAATCTCAAGATCGATTCCACACAGGTCTTCGCAGGACTGCGCAAAACATTTTGTTTTTGAAATTTTTTTTTTTAAAGAAAGTGACAAATCGCTTGCGCTGAAGATAGTGCGGAACCAATCTGGATCAAGCCAGGGTCCTTCTCAGTACGCACGTTAACAAACATGATTTCATTCATTAAGGGCTTAGCATGCCTCTCTTTCTCTCAATTTGATCAAGTTTTTGCAAAACCCGAGGAATTCCTTCCTCTTCGTTTTCATCACCACAGTGTTCAAAAAGTTTTGAAAAAACTTAGGTCAATACAATGAGTTTGGGGTGCAGAAGAGTGAGTGAGATGCTTCGCCGTTCATTCAAATGCTCTAGCACAACTAGCTCAAAGTACCGATAAGCACGAGAACATGATAGTCGTAGCTGTTTCATTCAAGATTTCCTGGTTGCAACTGGCTCCACAGCAGAGACAGACTCAAAAGAAAGCAAAAGGATAATTACAAAACAAAACGGTGTTCGAGGCAACAACCCCAGAATCAGCTGACATTCTATACAATGGGACCGACTTGACACAACAAGACAAACCCTTTAAGCAAAAAGACTGACTTAAGACAATGAGATAGACCCAAAACAAAACAAAGAACTGACTCGACACCCAAGCCAGAAATTACAAAACTGCATTCGCAAATGCTCCTGAGAGTGCGTGCCAAATGCCATATCTGAAGTATGCCGGGCGCCGCCCGCAGGTGGTCCAAGCCCTGATCACATACTTGTAGTATCCTCGAAGTCCAACAACTCAGCGGTTACAGACTTTGCTGAGGTAGGTGGGAGGATGACCTCATTGTCGATCAAATCTTGCACTTCGTGGCGAAGGCGGAAACAACCGTCGGTGCTGTGACTGGTTTGCTGGTGATACGCGCAGTACAAGGTAGCATCATGTGTGAGAGGAAGATTCTTCGGTAGAGGTCGAGGCTCGAGGGGTTTAAGATGCCCCTTTTTATCCAGAATTTGAAATGCCCTGGACAAAGGCATGTAGCGAGCGAAAGACTCTGCGCCCTCAAGGCAGGTACTTCGAAGTCTGAGGGTTCTTGTTAGACGCACTAGCGAAAGGGTCGGCAGGCACTGCCTTGGCTTTCTGATCTTTCCCTGGTGCAGGGTTGGGAGCGGAAGGAACTGTCCTGGCCTGACGGGGCCTATCCTGATTTTTTGCTTGGCTTGAACTGCCTTCAGTTGGAGTGGGGAAAGCATCATCCACAGTCTTAGCCATGAATGCGAGTACTTGTTGCTTATTCATCACCCCGGCTTTTAAAGCCTCAACTGCCCACAGCAGTTGTCCAATGGGATCAGCATCTGTTCCCACTTTGTTCTTACCTCTAGCCTCAGCCTGATCGAAGGTTTGGGTTACTACATCAGAGCGAAACCCGATTGTTGTTGACATGTCATTGCTGTAGCTGGAGGCAACCTTTGGTTGGCTGAGCTCGATCACAATCCGCCCCAGTAGCAGGGGCTCCTGTGGTACAAAATTCCTGACATATGATGTGGCTGGTGGCGAAGTCGACATTCCATAGGCGAGATCAGCCACAGACCTCTGGAGGTCACCAATCATTCCCATTAATTCGAACGTGGTGGGCTCACAAGCCTGATACAACTGGGGGGTCCAGATCGGGTGTGCAGCAGGCAACTTGGGCAGATGCGGTACATCAACATTGGTCTCATCCTGCAAGATGATCCCTTGGTCTAACGTGGCTGCCATAACCACAATTTCCTCTGAACTTTGGGTCATCATAAGTCCGCTGAACTGAACGGTGACTGACAGATCAGATATCTGTCTTGCCTCAGCGAAGGAGAACACTGGCTATTCTATACTAAATCTCTGAACCTAAATCTCTGAACTGAAAGGGAAAACAAGCAGCATTTTAACCCAAGCGGAGCAGACATAGCTGAATAACTGTACTCTACTACTGATCACTGTTCTACAAAATCACTGCCCCAAAGACTAAATCTGATACCCGCAGATATAACTGATTCCCCAAAACACTGATACTGATGCCCTCAAGCCTAATACTCAAACTTGCAAACTGATATGCACATTCCCTGTAGAGATACACTCTAAAAGCACATAGCAAGTAAATGAGAACAAAAACACCCCTATGCTGGGGTAGGGTTTCCCTGTCCTATTTTGTCAGGAGCTAGGGTTTCACTACGCACGCAGCGGTTTCAAACAACCTATAATCGGGTAAGCAACCTATCTTAGTTTGGAATGGTCACTATGGATTCCGAATATGCACTAGGTCGAATGGTCAAAAAAATGGTGCCCCGATAAAACTGGGGTTTGTGTTCCCATACTGGCAGAGCCCGCAACCGGTCAGCCTTATGGCACGCTTCTCAAAGCAAGCCTCCGGCAAACCACTCAGGAATAGCAGATGGCCAACATGGTGTCCTAGGCGCACCAATGCACATGCAATGCAAAGAAACACATAAGTATAGTCAAAATAAGATATCATGAGTTCGAGTCAAGTTCTCTAAACTCCCCAGCAAAGTCGCCAGAAACTGTAGACGCGCCCTTGGGCCTCATGCTAGAATTCGGACTCGATTTGTGTCGGTTCTTAATCTGATCTCACAATGTGCAATGTGAGATTGATAAATCACCAAAGAGTCCAAATCCGGCAAATCGTTTTGGAAAACAGATATTTGTAAAGAAGTGTCAAACATGGACTACTTTGCCAAATACAGAGTCGCCACCTAAATATTTTTTATGAGGGAATTTAGGAAACCCTGACTCGTTTGCCTAAGGCCACGTGTCTGTCATCACCAAAGTTGCCTCGGCTCGGGAACTTGGGTACGATCGGGGAAGGTCAGCTATGAGCACCCCCTCTCGCCCGATCTGAAGATCGGCCTCTACTAACCATGATATCTAATTTTCAAAACGTTATGCATTCTTATTCTGGTTAATTAGCCTAGAATTACTATGTGATGCGCGCAGCAAAACAAGTATAGACTAGATCGCCTAATTTGGAACAGAGCACTGCATATCCGTTTGTTTGGAAAATGGTTTGAAATTTGCTACTCACGAGTAGGCTAAAACACGGATTTCAATGAGTTATTCCAACTCAAGCAATTCAACCTTCACCTACAGGCATTCAGGCAGTAATATCACGTAAGCATATAGCCGCATGGTAAGCATGCTGTCATGTTAACATTCACACTCATGCGAGATGCTAAAGCATAAATACTTACATCGTACTCCGTGCCAACACAATGAACTAGTTAGTAATCATGCATGATGCTAGTTCATGTTAAACTGGCTAATGCATCGCATACAGAATGTCACTAGAATAGGCTTGGCTAATCTATGGATGGCATGTGAAATGCGACAGATGGCATGTATTCAAGTTAGATTTGAAATACTTATGCAATTAGCATGACGCGCCGAGCCCGGTGCATGCAATACTAATGAATGATGCACGCATGCATAGCATAAGGTATGCTAAAGTAAATATGCCTTAATACTAACTATCAAAAGTAGGTAAGTAAAAGGGAGAAAGAAGTGGGGATTGGAAGACATGCACATACGCACCCACACTTATTACAAATTCGCCCTCGCTCGGAGGGACCAAAAGAATATACAAATTAACTAATCTACAAACTAATTAATTATTATAGATCACCTAACTAGTAGAAAGTAATAAACAGCCTCGGGAAGAGGGTCCGATGCATGCGTGCTCGGGTTTGCTCGGAAATCCGTCGCCATGCATAAGCTGCCTCTATTTTCCCTGCTCTGCTCCTCTGAAAATTGCACAAGTTCCAAGGTGTGCTCTATGGACATTGTGGATCACCACCGACCAAGTGGAAACACCATCAACCATGTCCGGATGGTCATCGACCATTGGTTGAGCTCTCAACCAAATATATTTGGTCGATCGGCACTCCATCCAGTTGACCGGCCAAATTTTCCTGCAGAACTTGTTTTGACAGCAGCAGAGGGCAAAACAAGGCATGGCAATGCATTTCAAGCAAATGTGTGCACCAACACATCCCTTATCATGTTCATGACTCAAAGGGGTATGGTCCTTGATTCCCGGACCACCAATCGCGCATTTCAATGCGTGATGGCCCAAGTAACCAAGTGTGCATTTTGATATCAAATGAAATGCAATGCACATAAACAAACAAATGAGGCCCCAACCTCTATCACTTGATTGAGAGGCAAGGCATGCATGCCAATGCAATGCAACCTATACATGCGAACTAAGTATGCAACATGGCAATGCAAACAAGCATACAAGGCATGTGACAATCAAGCTAATGACAAGTATGCAAGGTGTAATGTGGATGTTCAAGCATGCAAACAAGCATGTGATAGGCTAGGTATGCCACAACATGCAAGGCTAATGGACATGCAAGATATGATGCAATCAAAGCATGCGGAGTGTAAGACATGTAACAACATGTAAAGAGTGGACTTAGACTAATTTAGGCCCCAAAAGCTATGAGGATGGGGCCAAATGCACATACAAGCATGCATGCAAATGGACCAACACTTAAGCATCAAAGAGACAACTTTTAAGCACACTTAAAAGAAGATAAACATGGACACATTGCATGCATAGAAAGCTCTGAAAATCATGTTATAAAGGTGCTAAACCAAGTAAACGAGGCAAGCTAAACATGCAACAACGGTCCAAGATTCAAGGAAAGCCTAAGAGGGCTTAAACCATGGCTAAGTCAAACAAGCCTCACAAGGCTAAAAGGACTTAAAACAGGTCCAAGGCAGACCTAAACAAAGCTAAGGACACACCTAGATGGCATCTAAGTGGTCTAGGCATGCAAGCATACAAAAGAGGCCACACATGGAGCATAAGATGACAATCTTGTAAAGCATTAAAGGGACATCAAATGCAAGCATACAGGCATACCATAAGGACTAAAATGATGCTATAAGTAGTGCCAAACCACTGAAATGATGCAAGGATGGCATGCTAGAGGGGTCACTGCTCAAGGCATACAAGAGAGTTTGCATGGTAGCTATACAAGGCAAAGCATGGATGACTCAAATTACCAAAAACAGTCCCTTGGAATACTAAAACAAGCATAAAAGCTTTACAAAGCTATGGAATACTAAAACAAGCATAAAAGCTTTACAAAGCTAGGCCGAAATTATGCTAGAACAAGGGTTAAAACCTAAAGCATGTTAAGGCAAAAATATGGCATTACAAGACATGTATGGAAAGCAAGCATGGTGTGTCTAAACCAAGAAAAAACAGAGGTAATACATGGCAATATAAGCACAAAAACAGCTAAGGCATGACCATCATACACTTAAACAAGATGCTCACACATGAGGCAAAAATGGCCCTTTTCAAGGACAACAAGGAGGGGGGTGACCCTCTCCTTCTTAGGACCTTAAAGCACCATCCTCACCACTGAAATCCCTCAAGATTTCAGTGGTGAGGAGGCCCAAACAAAGTGGTCTCGGAGCTCATCAAAATAGTACAAAAATAGGGCCAAACAAGGCCTAAGAGGGGTCAAACACCCCCAAACGACAAAGCAACCATAAACAACTATGTTAAGCACTCAAAATCAAGACTTTTATTAGTTATATACAAAGTCTAAAAAAAGTTGCAAGATTGGTTATGCAAAAATGGGAAATAAAGGGTGAAGTTCTTACCTTGATGACCCTCTTCACAAACAATGTTCCAGTTGGTTCTTCAAGCTTGAATCCACTCAAGAACACCAAGAACAGCTCTCTGGCCCCTCAGAAACCAAGAGAAGGTGTAACTCTATGTGTTTGTGTGCAATAGTAAGACTAAAACACCTTAAAGCAAAAGAGAGAGAGATATAGAGATAGAATAGCTCCAACTATGAACTAACCCTAACTCAGAGCTCCCTCTGTATTTTTTTTGTGTAACCCTAATGGAGGGAGAAGAGGCTCCCTCTTATAGAGCTCACTCTTGCAAAGCTTCTCAAGTAAGCTAGTCAAAAGGGAGATCCCTCCATACACGTGTATGAAGGGGAGCAAAGTGGGTGCCAGCTATCACAGCTGGCACAAAATATCTGTCAAAAGCAGATGCACAGTGGTTGGCCAGCCAAAAATGTAATTTGACCAAAATAGATGGCCGACCGACCATCTAGAGTGCCGACCGACCAAATATTTGGCCGATGGCAACAAAACCCAACCGGTGGCCTCAAGCCATGGCCAGTGATGTGTTTTAATGGCCAACAAGCCATTCTGTGCCCCTCAAAGGCAAAACACAAGTGTTTTGTGCAAAACCAAACACAAAACAGTCGAGTCGAGAGATCCTGAGGCAGGGGGCGTGGCCGAGACCTCCGGGAACTCAAGACGAACACAAACATGGATGATCACCGAGTGTTCAAATGGTGACGTCCAAGTCTTGAGGACGGTCAAAAATGGGGTGTCTACAGCATGTTTGGCTGATTTAAGACCAAACTTTGACACAAGATTTTTGGCATACTTAGTATGAGAAACAAACATACCCGAAGGAGACTGTTTAATTTATAGACCTAAAAAATAAGACAACTCTCCCATCATGCTCATCTCAAACTCATGTGTCATGCAATTCGAAAAATATTTCACAAAATGATCAGCAGTGGATCCAAACACAATGTCGTCAACATCAATTTCAGCTACAAGAATATGAGACTTAGTATGTTTCACAAATAAATTCTTATCCACACTACCCCTTTGAAAGTCATTATCAAGAAGAAAGGTAATAAGTCTATCATACCAAGCCCGAGGGGCTTGTTTCAATCCATACAAAGCCTTGTCTAACTTGTAGACATGATTTGGACATTTAGGATCTTCAAACCCTTTTTGTTGCTTAACATATGCCTCTTCTTTCAAGTACCCATTCAGAAAGGCACTTTTCACATCCATTTGAAACAATTTGAAACCAAGAAAACATGCAACACCAAGTAAAATACGAATAGATTCGAGACATGCAACTGGGGCAAATGTCACATAATAGTCAACACCCTCTACTTGTGTGTAGCCTTGAGTAACCAACCTGGCTTTATTTCTAACCACAATACCATTCTCGTTAGATTTATTTTTAAAGATCCACTTGGTACCTATCACATTCATGTCTCTAGGTCTGGGAACTAGAGTCCAAACATTGTTACGTTCAAATTGACCTAATTCTTCATGCATAGCATTGACCCAACTATCATCTATCAAGGCCTCTTTAAAATTCTTAGGTTCAATTAATGAAACATAACGCATATGCGATACCTCATCCCGAATCTGTCTTCGGGTTTTCATTCGATTTGATATACTTCCAATCACCTGTTGAGCTCGATGATTCAGTTTCACCCTTGCTGATGGTTTGAACTCAGGACTTGTGGTGACAGAAGCATCAGGAGTGATGTCTCTTTGTGCACTCTTTGGACTCTGACTTTACCTGTGAGGATGGTGTTGTCTCAACTTCTTGTATTTGGACCTCAGCTTCTTTTTTACTTTGTGGTTCAGTATCCAGGATTGGAGACTCACCATTGTCATCTTCAATTGTCGCTGGAGTAGGGGAACCTGTGTCATCTATAACCACATTGATTGATTCCATTAAAGAAGAGGTCCGCAGGTTATAGACTCGAAAAGCCCTACTAGTAGTTGAATACCCTAGAAAAATACCTTCATCACTTCGGGAGTCAAATTTGCCCAAAGGCTCTCTATCTTTGAAAACGTAACACTTACTCCCAAAAGTTTTGAAGTATTTTACATTAGGTTTCAAACCCTTCCACAATTCATATGGAGTTTGTAAAGTGCCGGGCCTTAAATACACGCGATTTATGACATAAACAGCAGTATTTATGGCTTCGGCCCAAAATTTTGGAGGAAGTTTCTTACTAAGGAGCATGACCCTGGCCATTTCTTGAACAACCCTGTTCTTCCTCTCAACAACTCCATTTTGTTGTGGAGTAATAGGAGAAGAAAATTCATGCTTGATTCCATGCATATCACAAAAATCCGAAAACGAACTATTTTCAAACTCACGACCATGATCGGTTCGGATTCTTATGATACGCCCAATGGAAACACCCTGTTCATTTTGGATTTTAGGGACTAAGGCCTGGAAAGCATCAAACGTATCAGATTTTTCCCTTAAAAAATTTACCCACGAAAATCGAGTAAAATCATCAACAGTTAAAAAAATGTATCTTTTACCTCCGATGCTTTCAGTGCGAGTAGGACCCATTAAATCCATGTGAACCAATTCAAGAGGACATTTGGTTGTAAAGCTGTTCACCTTTTTATGAGGAGCACGGGTTTGCTTGCCAAGCTGACATGGTCCACACACATGGCTCAAAGTCTTACCTAGTTTAGGTATTCCCCTCACAAGCTCTTTGTTGACTAACGGTGCATAACAATGCAGGTGGAGCGTGCATAACAATTCAACTGGAGCGTGCATAACAATGCAACTGAAACATGCATAACAATGCAAGTGTAATATGCATAACAATGCAAATGAAGGTGCGTGACAACGCAAGTAAAGTGTGCATAGCAATGCAAGTAAAGTGTGTGACAACGCAAGTAAAATGTGCATAACAATGCAAGTAAAAA
>NW_021026286.1:166408-237596 GCF_004153795.1 Camellia sinensis | reverse complement strand
GCCTAGGACACCGTGTTTGCCATCTGCTATTCCTGAATGGTTTGCCGGAGGCTTGCTTTGTCAAAGCATGCCATAAGGCTGACCGGTTGTGGGCTCTGCCAGTGTGGGAACACAAACCCTGGTTTTTACCGGGGCACCCTTTTGACCATTCGACCTAGTGCATATTCGGAATCCATAGTGACCATTCCAAACTAGGACAGGTTGCTTACCCGATAGGTTGTTTGAAACCGCTGCGTGCGTAGTGAAACCCTAGTTCCTGACAAAATAGGACAGGGAAACCCTACCCCCAACATAGGGGTGTTTTGGCTCTCACTTATTTGCTATGTGCTTTAGAGTGTGTCTCTATAGGAATACGTGTATCAGTTTGCAAGTTTGGGCACCAGGCCTAAGGGCATTAGTATCAGTGTTTTGGGGAACCAGTTATATCTGCGGGTATCAGATTCAGTTTTTTGGGACAGTGATTTTGGGGAACAGTGATCAGTAGTAGGGTACAGTTATTCAGCTATACTTGTGTCTATTCTGATTGGGCCGAAATGCTGCGTGTTTTCTCTTTCAGTTCAGAGATTTAGTATAGAATAGCAGTGTTCTCCATTGCTGAGGCAAGACAGATATCTGATCCGTCAGTCACCGTTCAATTCAGCGGACTTATGATGACGCAGAGTTTAGAGGAAATTATGGTTATGGCAGCCGTGTTAGACCAAGGGATCATCTTGTAGGATGAGACCAATGTTAATGTACCGCATCCGCCCAGGTCACCTGCTGCGCGCTTGATCTGGGAACCCCAGATGTTTCAAGTTCGTGAACCTACCACATTTGAGTTAATGGGAATGATCGGTGATCTCCAGAGATCTGTGGCCGATCTGGCCTATGGAATGTCGGCTTCGCCACCAACTGCACTGTATGCCAGGAATTTCATACCACAAGAGCCCCCGCTACTGGGGCGGATTGTGATCGAACTCAGCCAACCAGAGGTTGCCTCCAACTACAGCAACGACGTGTCAGCAACAACCAGGCTTCGCTCTGATGTAGTAACCCAAACCCCTGATTAGGCTGAGGCTAGAGGTAAGAACAAGGTGGGAACAGATACTGATCCCGTCGAACAATTGCTGTGGGCAGCCGAGGCTTTGAAAGCCAGGGGGATGAATAAGCAACAAGTATTCGCAGTCATGACTAAAGCTGTGGATGATGCTTTCCCCACTCCAACCGAAGGCAGTTCAAGCCGGGCGAAAAATCAGGATGGGCCCCGTCATGCCAAGACAGTTCCTGTCATTCCTAACCCTGTACCAAGAAAAGATCAGAAAGCCAAGGCAGTGCCTGCCGACCCTTTCGCTAGTGCGTCTAGCAAGAACCCTCAGACTTCAAAGTACTTGCCTCGAGGGCACAGAGTCTTTCATGCCCTCTACATGCCTTTGTCTAGGGCATTTCAAATATTGGCTAAAAAGGGGTATCTTAAACCCCTCGAGCCTCGGCCCCTCCTGAAGAATCTCCCTCTCTCGCATGATGCTCCCTTGTACTGCGCGTACCACCAACAGTCCGATCACAGTACCGACGGTCGTTTCCGCCTTCGCCACGAAGTGCAAGATTTGATCGACAATGAGGTCATCCTCCCACCCACCTCAGCAAAGTCTGTTACCACTGAGTTGTTGGACTTCAAGGATACTGCAAGTATGTGATCAGGGGTTGGACCACCTGCGGGCGGCGCCCGGTGTATTTCAGATGTGGTGTTTGGCACGCACTGTTGGGAGCATTTGCGAATGCAATTTTGTAATTTCTGGCTTGGGTATCGAGTCAGTTCTTTGTTTTGTTTTGGGGTCTGTCTCATTGTCTTGAGTCAGTCTTTTTGTGTTGAATCAGTCCCATTGTATAGAATATCAGGTGATTCCGGGGTAGTTGCCTCGAACACCGTTTTGTTTTGTAATTACCCTTTTGCTTTCTTTTATGTCTGTCTCTGCCATGGAGCCGGTTACAACCAGGAAATCTGAATGAAACAGCTGTGGCTATCATATTTCCGTACTTATTGCTACTTTGAGCTAATTGTGCCAGAGCATTTGAATGAAACGGCAGAGTATCTCACTTACTCTTCTGCACCTCGAATTCATTACATTGACCTAAGTTTTCCAAAACTTTTTTAATACTGTGGTGATGAAAACGAAGAGAAAGGAATTCCTCAGGATTTGCAAAACTTTGATCAAATTGAGAGAAAGAGAAGCGTGCTAAGCCTTTAATGATTGAAATCATGTTTGTTAACGTGAGTACTGAGAAGGGCCCTAGCTTGATCCAGACTGGTTCCGCACTATCTTCGGCATGAGCGATCTGTCGCTTCTTTAAAAACTTTCAAAAACAAAATGTTTTGCGCGGTCCTGCGAAAACCTGTGTGGAATCGCTCTTGAGATTGTGCAGCTTAGGATCGCTCTCAGCCTAAAGACTTGAGCCCTTGCTTTAAAACCTTGAACCACAATCTGGAATGTTCAACGATCGACCATCAAGAGAGGCTTGTGTGGCCAGATTGGAAGCAGCCCTCGAACAAGAGGCACCAAAGTCAGATCAAGAAGATCAGATCTCGTCGGAAGAAGATTGTGAAGCTAGAATAGAAGCACCCCTCCAATGAGGGGCAAAAATGTCCGATGTGCTCGAAAAGCCGAAAATGGGCCCTTCAGCAAATCAATACAATAGTCATTTTCCTGGACTCAGATGACTTCAGGATCTCAAAACCATTTGACATGGGCTTGTTACACTTTTACCCTTTGAGAGGCTCGTTAGGCCGAAAACCTGGAAGGGCAACCTAGGCAAAAGTTAGAGCAAGAGAAAAATACAAAAAAGGAGAATGCAAAAAAAAAAGAAGACAAAAAAAATGAAGAAAATAAAAAGAAAAGATGAAAAAGAAAAAGAAAATACAAAGAATTGAAAAGAAAAGAAGAAGAAAGCTCGCAAGGTCAAAAACCCGCAACGGGTGCGTTGGCAAAAGTTAGAGCCTAAAAAGTGAAGGTTAATATCCTAGTGTACCTTAATCGGAACTACGTAAGGCTTGATTCCCGTGTTTGGGATACGTAGGCAGCTTCATCCTGAAGTCCAGCCCCCAATGCTTTCATAGCGACTAAGTCCATGCAATGGTTTTTAATCATCCTTGATCCCTATGTTTGGAATATGTAGGCAACTTCGTCCTGAAGTCCAGCCCCACGCACTTTCAAAGTGACTGTGTCCATATATTGGTTTTGAACATCTTCGTCTTCTCCGTGTCCGAGAGTTTGGTCGTGATCGTCACTAATGAGGACTGTTTACAAAACGCTGCGGCGTTATCCAGACAAGGGGCAACTTTCCATTGCCGTGAGTCGCCGTTCAAACTAGGGGCAGCTTTCCGTTGCCGTGCAGCGTCCTTCAAACAAGGGGCAATTTTCCATTGCCTCCGATCCGAGGTTGCGCATCTCGAAAGTAAATTCCGCGCTCGTTGAGCAGCAGCCGTTTGCGAAAATAGTTTTTGAAGATTTTTACTGAGGTTGACTATTTTCTCGAAAACTATTTCATTTTTTCAAAACTGGACCATTTCTTAGACCCAAAAAGGGAAAATTTTCAGTGCTCACAGTGCAACTTGCGTGATTTTAAATCAGAAAATTAAACAAGTATGTTAATCTTACTCTCATTTTGGTCAAAATTGTTTCAATAGAGAGCCAAAACAAAAAATGGTCAAAATGATGAACTAGGGGAACAGCTGAGTCAGGCTTCCTGTCTTTCCTCCATTGCCAACATACTTGCCAAGAAGGGCACAACTGAAGCTGTCATTTAAGGGCTGAAAGCTCTCTCAACCTCTGAGCAATAAGGTATCAAACCAAATGCGAAGCATGAATCTGAAGGGATACTCCGTTCCCTTTACCTGGGGCATCGACCAAACGCCACCAGAAGAAACAGCCGTAAGCTAACCATGTCGGGCGTGAACCCACAACTTCCTATTCATCCATTAAACACCACGGGGAGGGATAAAAATGAGAGAATAAAGAATAGAGAGGTGTAAATTGAGAGAAAAAGTGAGCCAAAGGGTCTTGAGAGAAAAATTGAGCCTGAGGGTCGAGTGATGTAAGAATCGCAAATTAGAAAGGGTGGGAAATAATACCTGAAGAAACTAGCTCCTCGTGATTTGAGAGGTCTCTCGTCTTTATAACACGTCTGTGTGTCGTGTCTTTTGTTTTGTCTACCTCAACTCTTGTTTTGAGTCTGTTTTGAGCGTGTCTCGTTGTGTTTAGGTAGTCTACCTTTCTGCTTTCGCTGTTGAGTCTTTTTCACGGTGTTCAGTTGTAGGCTCAATACCCCGGTTTGAAAAACCCTTTTTCAATTTCAAAAATTAATCGTTTTGTATGCTCAGAGTGCTGTGCCATTCCCCACGTTTGTGTAAAACGTGACCTAGTTCTTTCATAAAACCGTAGGGGTTCAACCCGGGACACTTGGAAACAGTGAACATATGGGTTCTGGATTGTATCTAAGTGTGTTTCAGCTCCAGCAACTTCCACCTTTGTCTTCCGTCTTTTCAAATTGGACTATTTGTTCAGGATTCGCCGTGTGCAGAATGGACTAAGTACTGTGTTATGGGCTGTGTGTTCAGAATGAGCAATGGTTTGTTTGAGTTGTTTTGCTGATTGGCCGGTTCATTATCTGGTTATTATAATACAAGTGTTTGATTTTCAGACAGGAGATCAATCCCATTTACATTGAGGTGTAATATGCAATGTGATGCAATGTATGAAATGTACAAATATAACACTTTTTCAGATAAAAAGTTTTGTTTCATTTCATCATCTTTTCAAGTACAAAATTTTGGAGAAAACAAAAACCTGCCTACGGCAGTACAAGGTACTCAAGCTACCAGCAAAAGTAAAGCAAAATAAAAAAGAAGAAAAGCACCAAAAATCTGGATCAAGTGGTCTCAGGCCTACGGATCTGTCCTCGTCCTCTTCCTGGACGAAGGTCCAAGAGCATCGTCATCGACACCGTCATCTGAGTCTGTGCCATCTCCGGTCTCTTTCTCGGACGACTTTAACTCCGCCTCTGCCTCCACCTTGAACTCATCATCATCGGGAACTGGTGCCCGTGAGCTACTCCCGACATGAGTACGCCCTACTTTGGTACGGGGGTATACTCTGCCATCTCCTCCGGCAAGAATAGAAGGTCCAGCTGGAGCACCTCCCACGGTAGGGATCTGGAAGGGAGGCTGAAAAGCACAAACGGCAAACGCATTAGTATGCTACAGAATGCAGTTGTCTGAATATAGTGTGTGAAAACTGTGAGCAGTGTATCAGTGCAGAATGCAGTTGTCTGAATACAGTGTGTGAAAACTGTGAGCAGTGTATTAGTACAGAATGCAGTGTATGAATACAGTGTGTGAATACTACGAGCAGTGTGTCAGTGCGGAATGCAGTGTACGAGTACAGTGTATAAATGCCGTAGGTAGTGCTGTGAACAGTCTGTGGGCTACAATATGTCAAATGCCGTGAGGGTAGTGTATCCAGTGTCGTGTTGTGCATCAGATATGAGAAACAGTTTATGTATGGTTTGAGACCGCGGTTAGAGAAACATACCGGAATGCTATAAATTGCCAGAAGGTCGAGGCTCTGTTGGAGCATCCCCATCACGGAGGCGGTCAGCTCTAAGGACTGGCGAGTGTACTCAGAAGAGGCCTACAAAAGCGTTAGAAGCATCAGTATTCCGCGGAACATCAAACGAATTGAAATGACTGTACAGAATGCAAAACGCAGTAGTATATACCGGAGGTAAGCCGTGGAACCCGACTAACTCATGATCAGCCGGAGGGGGAGCAATGGGAATCTAGTAAGTCGCCCCGCCTTGTCCTCTGCATGTCATCATTGTAGGTAGTGCTGGCCAGCTAACCCCTCGACCCCTTCGAGCCCCGCTCCTACCATGGACTCGAGCTGTCCTCGACGTCCCTGCCCCTACTCCTGCTCCAACTACCGGTGCCTCAGGCCTCTCCCTCTCAGCTCGACGGCCACCGCTCAGAGGCCACATAATGTACGTCTGAACGTACTCTAAGTAGTCGCCCTCGCCCCTAAAGTCCTCCGCGTCCCAGCCGATCGTGTAATCGGCCATCTCCTCGGTAGTGTACCTCTCGGTGTCCCTCATATGGGTAGAAGGCGGACCCGGAACTATCTGCTCTGGCAAACCCAAGGTCTGGCATAAGAAACACTCACCCAGGTACCAAGCCCGACAGATCGGGCCCTCCAGCAAAATCCTGAAACGTGCAGTCTCCTCTGCACCAGCAAATCGATCTCGAATCATCGCAGGCAATGGAGCCCAAGGCTGCCAAGTGATCTGTAAATGACATGCAGTTTGTTATCTACTGTTACAGAAAATACAGTGCAAAGCGAAGCTTAAATGAACTACAAGTTCTAAACATACCTCTGCGGGGGTGATGGTGTCGAAGTAGCGGCGGAAGAAAATAAACGTCTCCCGGGGCCTCCGCACGCACCTCACGTCAAAGCGGCGCGAGAACGGAACGACGAGAGGGGTCTCCATGTCTGGCACTGGGGCGAGTCTCGAAAAATAAGTGTAGACCCACAATTACAGAGCAAATACCAGTATGCTTATCAGATAAAGCAAAATGTAGAATAAAAGCAGAGTGTACAGTGTGTGCAGTGTACAGTCAGTGTAAAACAGAGTATATGTGTGCTGTGTGTGCAGTATACGATCAGTGTGAAATAAACCACAGTATGTGCAGTGTATAGAGTATAGGAAATGTAAAGGAAGAAATGTGAAAAACAAAGAAAGAGATGTACCTCCCAAGCTCGCCAGTAACCTCCGAGCAACTGCCCACTGCAACGGGAGGCTGAGCTCATGTACTCGTAGAGTGTGGCCAAGGCTGCCCCACCCCAGTCATAGCGCAGGATCCTGGTCACGTCCACCAGAGCGCTCAGCAAGCAGAGGGGCACGGTGTTCGCCCGATCGACGAAAATGGTGGTCCCTAGCAAAAACATGAGGAAGCCGCGTGCGTACTGCTCCTCCCCTACCCGAGTGGTCGGCGCCTGATCCCGAAAATGGCTTTCGAACCACGAATATCACACATATCCTACCCGAGCGAGTGACGGCTGAGTGCCAAGCAAGTGTATCTGGGCAGCGTACCACTCATCCATGTCTGTGTCGAAGGGGATCGGATCACCCCCTACCCCGATGCCGGTGAGCATCGAGAAGTCATAGGGAGTCATCATCATGTCTCCCGCGACAGAGAGGTGGAATGAATCGGTGGTGTCGCACCACCTCTCCGCTAGAGTAGCAAGGAGAGGTCTGCTCGCAGTAAGCCGAGAAAGTCCTCTGCAGAAGGCGCCGAAGCCCGCTTGATCGACAATGTGACGGACTACGTCTGGTAACTCCATGTACCAATCCCTGGCGGCAACATTCCCATACCCGCAGACAGTATGTGAATTTCCCTGTTTCAAAAGCAAATAGTTGTGAAGCAATATAAAATGTACAGTTTTGAAGAGTATTCAGAATTGGTGGTAATATAGCGTGTGTGCAAGTTTTCAGGTTCAAACAAACATCGGGTGCCGGTGTGCTCGCAATGAACTATAACATGTGATGTGCCAGTGTGTTTGAGTGGTTCAGGGCAAATTTAGTGTGTGCATGTGTTTGATTCAAACAGGTATGAGTTGCAAGTGTGTTCACAGTCAACTACAGCATACAGTGTATCGGCGTATCCGGGCTAAGTAGTTAAAGAACAGAATCAACTATGGCAGTTAAGTGTTCTACATTGCGAAAAATGAAACGGGGAAGAATATACCTCGGAAGCGCCGAAGGACATATGAGACGTCGGCTCGCGCAAAAGAAGCTCCTGTGGCACGCCCTTGTCGAAACTCCTGAACTGGCGAAGACTGTCAGGAGGTAGCACGTGAATCGCCGGCCGGTAGGTCGCCGGGTTGAACGGGCGGACGCTCAAGGGGAGGAGCTTAGCCTCTGGGTCCATCTCGTGATCCGAGGGAGTCCCGCCTCGTGGAATATCATCCGCCATGTCAAAAGTGGTGTGAAGGTGGCCGGAAGAGAGAAAATCGGGCTAGAATGCGAAGAGTCAACGGAAAGTCAACCCTGGGAGGGCAGAAGATGGCCGGAAAAGCCAGAATGTGGAAAAAGCACAGAAATCGAGGAAAACTTGGGGAAACAAACCCCAAGAGGCGAAAATCGAAAAAACTACACCGAAACGAAGCTTCGATCGGATGAAAATGTTCGAAACGTGAAGAACTTCGCGAATCAAACAACGAAACGGGCGCGAGAATCAAGGAAAATGGAGAATGGAGGCTCGGGAATACTCTAGAGAGAGGGGGGAAGGAATTTCGGCCAAGAGAAAGTGAAAAGAATAGGGCTAGAGGCCCTATTTTATAAAGCCCATGCCGAAATGGCCAAACTGTTCCGACTCAGCAAGATTTGGCCGGTCAACTAAATATTTAGCCGGTGTAATGTTTCTTTGGCCAGTGAATAGCCGGTGACGTCCTCTGATGGCCGGTGAGCCTCCTACGCCTTTGTTTGGGTCAGATATGTGGTTTGGGACCTTCATTGCTCAAGACAGTGCAAGACAGTGCATTCCTGAAGCTCAACCGGCCCCTGTTTTGACCTCGGACCGTGTCTTCTGTGTGCGGCACTCGAATATGTGCAAGGTGTATCCTTCTTGTATCCTTTTGTCTCTTTCTAGATTCGAAAGTTACCCCGCATACGTTGCTTCGCAATGCTTCGTCATGAACATGCGTTGATTATACGTACTTTCATTCACATTGATATGCATCTTTCATTTGCATTAGTTCACTTGCATATGTCATGCATCCACGGTCTGGCGAGACCTTAAATCTGCTCGATTGCATTTTCATGCATTTCAAGCGACTTGCGTTGTCGCGCATACCATGCAACATGCATTTCAAACATAAAAAAAGAAAATGAAAAGAAAAAAAAAAACCATGCAATATGCATTTCAAAAAAACAAAAACGAACATGCATCATTTGCAAAAAAGAAAACAAACAAAATAAAACAACAAAAACATGCATCATTTGCATTTGAAAAAAGTGCATTATCATGCATTTTCCCTTCATCATGCATTGTCATGCATTCAAAAAAACAACAAATAGTGCATATGTCATGCATTGCATCGTAAGTAGTGCATATGTCATGCATTTATTGTAGATAGTGCATATGTCATGTATCCCTTGTATACATTGCATATGTCATGCATTTCATTACAAATAGTGCATATGTCATGCATCACTGTAAATATCGCATTTACACCCATCCGTTGCGTATTGTATATATGGCATTGTAGCTTGCATGCATCCACTGCATCACATTCATCTACGGCTTGCGCCTTTCCTTATTGAGCTTGGTCTGGTATGTGCCCATACTTTTCACGTCAAAGCACAGTTCTGCATGTGTACGCGCCTATTCCACGCTGGTATGCTGGTTTGAGGGTTGCGGCACCTTTTCTGTGTTAGACATGACTTGTCCGTGTACATGTCTTTCCTAGGCAATATATGTTTTGGCCCGCATGCCTTATCTACTGTATCCATTCCATCCACTGCATATTGTATATATGGCATTGTAGCTTGCATGCATCCATTGCATCACCTTCCATCTATGACTTGCGCCTTTCCTTGTTGAGTTTGGTCTGGTATGTGCCCATACTTTTCACGTCAAAGCACAGTTCTGCATGTGTACGCGCCTATTCCACGCTGGTATGTTGGTTTGAGGGTTGCGGCACCGTTTCTGTGTTAGATGCGGTTTGTTTGTGTACATGCCTTTCCTAGGCAAGATACGGTTTGGCCTGCGTGCCATATCCATTGTGTATATTATATTGTAGTGTAATTTTTGCGTCCAGCATTTAGGATCATTGTTCTTTCATTAGCGGGTCATTCCCCCACCTATGTCAATCCACCCAATTATTCGTTCTTTTGTCCGTCTACATCATTCATAGTTCTGCATGTGTACGCGCTTTGAGGGTTGCAGCACCTTTTCTATGGTAGACGAACTTTACATCTCCATCAATCTATTTGACATTTGTGTGGTTTTGGACCGCTTATGATTAAGTCATGATTCAATTGCATTGCATATCGTTTGCATTGTTTATACATAGTTTTATATGTTTTGCATATTATTTGCATTATTTTTACAGTTGTTTTGTAATTTTGCATATTATTTGCATTACATTAGATTCAATCGCATATCATCGCACTGTTTATGCACCCCTTGGTCTAAGGAGACCTTAAATCCTACATTCACGTTGTCGCGCAGCTTTCGATTGCATTGTTACGCATGTTGCTAACGATATTGTACCTGTTGAGTTTTCTTTCTCTTTCAAGCACGATATTGTATGTACGGTTCATTTGAAGCTGGTGCAACCAGACGGGCCGTGCAGGTATTGTATCCTCCGAGTGAGACGTATCGAGAATTGTATGATTCTCTTACATCCTTTCTGTATTGTAATGTAGTTGGATTTGTGTTTCCTAGCTTAGAACTGTCGCATGTTATGCTTCGTTACAGCTTTCTTTGCATGATCATAAGTTATGCTCGGCTTATTGCATTTTCAGTTGCATTTCGCCCCTGCCTTCGGGCGCATATCTTTATTATCTTGCATGTTTGTCTAAGTCTTTGGCCTTGTCAAAAATGGGTCGTCTCTCAGCTTTGACACTCACTCCCATCATTCTTATGACTTTTGAGTTCTGTCAAAGAGGGGCAACTATAGACACCCCATTTTTGACCGTCCTCAAGATTTGGACGTCACCATTTGAGCACTCGGTGATCATCCATGTTCGTGTTCGTTTTGAGTTCCCGGAGGTCTCGGTTACGCGCCTTGCCTTAGGATCTCTCAACTCGACTATTTTGTGTTTGGTCTTACACCAAACACTTGTGTTTTGCCTTGAGGGGGGCAGGGAATGGCTTATTGGCCATCCCCACACTCCACCGGCCGTGGCTTGAGGCCACCGGCTGTGTTTTGTTTCCACCGGCCAAATGTTTGGTCGGCCGGCACTTTTTATGGCCGGCCGACCATCTATTTTGGTCAAATTGCATTCTTTGCCGGCCGACCACTGTTCATCTGCTTTTGCAGATATTTTTGTGCCAGCTGTGATAGCTGGCACCCACCTTTGCTCCCCTCCATACACGTGTATAGAGGGATTTCAACCTTGTTAGCTTGCCTTGGAAGCTTTACAAGATTGAATCTTCTATAAGAGGAAGCCTTTTCTCCCTTTTTGAGGGTGAGACAACATTTTTCTAGAGCTTTGAGTTCTAGGGTGAGGGTTTGCATATCCTCCATCTCTCTATCTCTCTCTCTCTTGTGTATTAGTGTGTGTTTTGTCTTACTTTTGCACATAAACACCTAGTCTTACACCTTTTCTTGGTTGCTGAGGGGCCAGAGGTCTATTCTTGGTGTTCTTGGGTGGTTTTGAGCTCAAAGAAGCAGCTGGTCCACCATTTGTGAAAAGGGTCTTCAAGGGTAACATTCTTGCTTTTTTTTACCCCATTTTTGCATAGCTTTTTTGACTACCTTGCAACTGTTTTTAGACTTGGTGTATAACATATAAAAGTCTTATTTTTTTCTACTCTAAATAGTTGTTTAAGAGTGTTTGGAGCTTTGAGGTTTTTTGACCCCTCTTAAGCCTTGTTAGGCTCCATTTTTGTGCATTTTTTGTGAGCTTCGGGACCATTGTGTTTGGGCCTCCTCACCACTGAAATCTTGAGGGATTTTAGTGGTGAGGATGGTGCCTTGAGGTCCTAAGAAGGAGAGGGCCACCCCCTCTCCTTGTTGTCTTTGAAAAGGGCCATTTTAGCCTCTTGTGTGAGCATCTAATTTAGGTTCATGTTGGCCATGTCCTAACTGATTTTTGTGCTTATTATGTCATAATATAGCTCTATTTTTACTTGGTTCAGACACATCTTGCATGCCTTGCATACATGTCTTGTAATGCCATGTTTAGGCCTTAACATGCTTTAGGTGTTGACCCTTGTTCTAGCCTGATTTTGGACAAGCTTTTTGGAGCTTTTGTATATGTTTCAGTGTGCTTTAGCTATTTTCAGTTGCTTTGGTCATGCTTAACATATTTTGCATAGTTTCTTTGCATTTTGGCTTGTTAGCCTTAGGTATGTGAGTATGTGGCATGCTTTACTTGCCTTGTTCCAGTGGTTTGGCACCACTTCGAGCATCATTTCAGTTCTCATAGCATGCTTGTATGCTCACATTTGATGCCCCTTTAATGCTTTATAAGGTTGTTGTCTTATGCCCCTTGCTTAGGCCCTTGTGTACACTTGCATGTTTAGGCCACTTAGATGCCATCTAGGTGCACCCTTAGCATTGTGTAGGTCTGTCTTGGACCTGTTTTAAGCCCTCTTAGCCTTGTGAAGCTTGGTTGACTTAGCCATGGTTTAAGCCTCCTTGGCTTGCCTTAAGTGCTTGGACCATTATTGCATGCTTTGCTTGTTTTGATTATTTGGTTTGGCACCTCTCTTTCATGATTTTCAGAGCTTACATTGCATGCTAATTGTCCATGATCATCTCTTTTAAGTGTGCTTAAAAGTTACCTTTTGATGCTTAGGAAGTGGATCATGTATGCATGCATGCTTGTATGTGCATTTGGCCCCATCCCCATAGTTTATGGCCATTGTTTTAGACTTGTTTGAGGGCTGCCTAAATTAGTTTAAGTCCATCCTTCATGTGTTATAGCATGCTTGCCTCGTGCATTGTTGCATACTTGGCCTATTACATGTTGTTGCTTGCTTGAAATCATGATGCATTTGGCATGTATTTCATTGGTCAAGTTGCTTTGCATTGTTCTTATGCTTAGTCCACTTTATATGTTGTTGCATGTTTGCCACTAGCATAGTTGTCACATGCCTTGCATGCTCATTTTGTATACTTAGCCTCCACGTCTAGGTTGCATTCCGTTTGCATGCATGCTTCACCTCTTGAGTTGAGTATGATAGAGGTCGAGCCCCTTTGTTTGATTATATGCATTGCATTCTATATCAAAATGCATACTTGGTTTCTTGGGCCATCACGCATTGAAATGCACAATTGATGGTCCGAGAATCGAAACCCATCCTCCTTTGTGTCATGAATATGATAAGGAGTGTGGTTGGTGCATACATTGCTTGAAATGCGTTGCCATGCTATGTTTTGCCCTCTGCTGCTGTCAAAAACAGATTCTGCAGGAAGCTTTGGCCGGCCGGCCATCTCTAGTGTCGACCGGCCATTCATCAATGACTGATAGCTTGAACAAGTGGCCGGTGATCATTCCCTTTGGCCGGTGACCAATTCTATTAGCCGGTGGTGTTCCACAGCACTCAGAGAAGCAATCCTGGGACTTGTACAGTTTTAAGAGGAGGATAATAGTCAAAGCAGAGGCAACTTGTGCATGGTAATGGCTTTCCGAGCGGAGCCGAACACGCATTGCATTGGGCCCTCTTCCCGAGGCTGTTTACAGTTTTATTAGATTAATTAATTTGATAACTAGTTTAATTTGTCTGTAATCTCCATTTTGGTTTCCTAAACCACATTGTCATTACACACACCAAACTTAACTCAGAATACTCATGTATATCTCCGGTCTTCATAATTTATAACTTTTAGCTAAGGGTAACTTTAAAAATTAACATTAATTACTCTTGGTGGACCAATAACAAATTTCCATGTTCAAATTATAATCGCATCAACTATCCCAAAACAACTAGTCACAATCTCTATTGAATCATAACATTCTCACAATTTCATCCAAAATTAGTTTCTCTATGAACACTAATTTGTTAACACAATTATTTATTATCTTGGTAAGCAACCATCTACTACACTTAAATGCATCAACAAACAACTCCAAAACAATTGACCCTACTAGTCCTAAAGGCATTCAAAACTAGCCTACATATCTCCTTTAATACTCATAACACAATTTCATAAGTCAATATTTTCCATCACTAGAAATTTAATCACACAGTGCTACTTGAATCGTATTCATTCTCATCCCAAAATTCTTTACACACTTCGTTCTTCTAGAGCTTGTTACAAGATTCTAAACTAGATAAACTCTCTGAAAAGCGCATCTCTTACTGCACCCTAAAATTTCTTTCATGTTAAGACCACACACATTTCTAAATACATACCAAGCTAATTGGCCTAAGACCCAACACAATCCTCATAAATAGTCAATCGAACAGTTAGAGCAATCCAACCACAATTAACTTAGTCCATCCCAAAGAAATTTGGAACTAGCTTTTACTTATTTTGACATCATTAGTCTAAGACATTTTGTTTTAAGTCGCTTCACTTATCATTAAAGCCTCAACACTGTGCTACTACAACAAGTCTAATTTCTAACTACCTTTACCTCCAAATCCTTTATATAACTCACTTCCACAATTTGATGTAAGGATTTAGAAATAGCTACTCCTTATAATAACAAATCATTTACTGTGCATCATAGTTTCCACCATTTGAAGGTCATACTTACACACACAATTCTACAAAAACCATTTAACTTATGATCCAATGTAAATTCTAAATCATCTTGATCCATCTATCTAGCCCTAGTAGTCTATCCCACTTCTCTTCCTAGGAAGAAACATCCTCAAGGTAGAGACTAAATCAACTCACAATTTAATACTTAGCACAAATTCCCACACGTTGCATTTGAGTTAAACATACACCTATACATATATCTAAAGCACATAAGGCAAACCACGTAAGCACATAGTCACATAGAGCACATATAGATCACTCTTCTAAGATATCAACTTGTCCCATGGTGTTCAAAGACTTCCAAGTAGAAAAAGCATTGATCAAGTGCCTTTCGAAAATGATTTTGATGAATGCAATAGGCATAGGTTGTATCCTAGAAACTTAACCCCATACTCACATAACCACATAAACACACAAAGCATGCAAAACACATAAGCGCCCTATCCTAGCTAGTAAACCTATTGTGACAAAAGTCACTTCCTCACTAGCCTAAGGTATTCAAACCTAGTTAGCTTTGATACCAATTTGTAACGCCCTGAGAAAACATCTCCCAAATCCTGTTCCTTTATCTCATTCCACATAGATACAAATAATAGATAAAGAAATAATAATACAATTCCATAACACTCCTTCCTGTTAGGTTTTTATTCTTGGCAACCCCGTTTGACAAAACTCCTTTAAGTTGTATTTGCTATCGCACTTTTTATTTCAGTGAGGCTATGAGTTTTTAGATGCGAATCCAACCTGAATTATGCCTTGCAAAGAAGTTTGTGATGTTAATACTTTCAAGATTGCCACTTCGTTGATTATAATGGGGATTGAGCTGCTCGGTCAGCTTGCGGGGGTCGAGGGGGCAGTGCCCCTTGGTGGGTCCGGGGTAGCGCCCAGGCGGGGTCGAGGGGCAGCGCCCCTGAAGCAAAATGCAAAATTGCATTCAAAGTTTCCTGTCCGCCCTTGCTCGCTCGAGCGATGGAGTTCTCGCTCAAGTGAAGGCTGCGTCTGTGTAAAAACCTGAAAGAGATGATTTTACGCTCGAGTGCAGGTTGTTTGGCTCGAGCGAAGCCACTTATGGAAAACATGCATTTTTGGTTCCTCGCTCGAGCGAGAGAGTCTTCGCTTGAGTGAGCATTGCGATTTAGATTTCTATAAGTACGTGTTTCTGTCAGATTTTAGGATTACTGCTCCAGATATTCTTTTTGGATATTAAGGTTTATATCTGAGGATATTTTGCTAGTTTTCTTTGATGTTTAATTGAGTATTCAACTCATGGGTTAAGAAGAATACATCAAAGGTTCGTTTGTTTATTCTAAAAAAGAGAGAGTTGTTCTTCGGTGGATTTTGAAGAATTCGAGCCTGAAGCTTTGGTGGATTTTGGAGTGGCTCATCGTCAAGACAATTCCGAGGTGAAGACGGGGCTAGAAGAGGCACATAAGGGTTGGCTCAATTCAGGCGTGGATTCGCTAGGTAATTGAGAGTATATTTGTGTAATTCTTTTATATTTTCTTAGTGGATTATTTTGTGGCTGTTGCCCGTGGTTTTTTTTTTTTATCACAATTGGAGGTGCTCCAATTGTGATTTTTCCACGTTAAAATCGTTGTGTTGATTTGTCATAATTGTTTGATTGGGATTGTTTTATTGCTTTAAATTGATACATAATCACAAATCAATATCTAGTGGATTTCTAAATTTTTCACTTCCCCATTGAGCTATTCTCAAGAATTTCAACACAGTCAGCTTACATCCATGGTTAAAATGAAACAGTTAAAAAAAAGTTGAGAAGTTATGCAAAATAGAGAAATCAAAAGGGACAACACTCTATTAAAAGTGTCCATGATTTAAAAATAAAATCCTTCACATTCATACAAAATAACGCCAAGGCTTCAACACAAAACATCAAACAAGTGATCATTCATGCTTTGTCCAAATTCCTTTCCATAATAAATCATTTAGGTGGCTTGTCAACTTCATTTCCTGAAAATGGTTAGTTTTTGGGGTGAACGGATGCTCAATACGAAGTATATTTAACAAATTATATAATTAATTGAAATACACATGATCATGCTATGCAAGTATAAAAATTATGTTAAAGTAAATTTTCTTTATAAGTTTAAATGACCATGCATAATATTAGATAATCATTCTTCTAAAAGCAAGGGTGGCAAATATATTATGACATCCCAAGTAAGAGTCGTAATTCAAAATACGTATATAGATATAGATTTTGTATACTGAAAATAGTTCCACATTTGCCGATTCCAAAAATGGCAGGGCAATAGGCATCCAAAAACCATGTTTTTCCACATTTGCCAACTCCTGAAACGGCGGGCTCATGGACACCCAAAAACCTTTTTCCCTTCCACATTTGCCAACTCCTGAAACGACGGGGACGTGGACACCCAAAAACCATGATTTTCTACATTTTCCGACTCTTAAAACGGTGGGCTCATGGACACCCAAAAATATTTTCCGACATTCGCCCAACGATATGCGTAGATAGGCAATTGGGCATCGTGACTCTCTGCGCGGGTACCAATTACTTTACATAACTCAACCAAACCCGACTCACTACCCGGACTCATAGATTATTTACCCTCTTTCAACTTCTACAATATGCCACCATTTTAAAAGTCACAAGATAAAATTTTATGATGCATGAATATTCCAAATCTCAATTTCCTTATAATGATTTCAATGCACAATAATTCAATAGTTCACATGTTAACAATGAGAAGATTCTTCCATTCATAACCATCTTCATCTCTAGTTTTGATGTAAAAGTCTCGAAGTCTAACTTTTTCAACATAAAAATCAAGTAAATACACTTAATTTTAGGTTTAAGAGGTCAATTGGGCAAAACCCCCCTTTTAACTCTTCCAACCATTCATACACATTAGTATCACAAGAAGAACTAAGTAATGTATATGATGCATGAATTTAAAGTTCAATTCACAACAATCCAATAATTCATATTTCAACCTCAAAGTCGAATAAACACGCCCAATTCCATGTTTTAAAAGTCAATTGAGCAAAACCCTCTTTATTGAACAAGTTTCAAAACTAGGGTTTGTAGAAATTTAGGGGTTTTCTCTCTTTCGTGAATTAGAGATTAATTTTCATCATCAACAACAATAATCCTCAGTAATAGACATAATTCCATCCATAGTCATGAAATATTGCCCACATCCTTCCAAATCATTTATTAGCAAACACAATCCATACATATATACCTACAAAGGTGAATATCTAATGAAATTACCACATGTGATTCTCAAATTAAAGATATAATGATTTAAAGATATCCCTACCTTAAGAATGAAAGCTTAAGATGGAAACCCACTTGAAATTTCAACGAAAATGCGAAACAATCGGTGGATATCTCGAACTAGACTTGTTCTTTAATTTTCTTGAAGGATCTAGGGTGGATTTAAGGGAGAAATTGGAGAAATCAAGTGTTTGGAGCTCTAGGGTTTCAGGTATGGAGGAGACAGAGAGGAAGAAAGAATAAAGATTTTGGGCCAAAAAGTAACTTTAAAGTGGTAGAATTTGCATAGACTGCTCAAGTGGTTAAAAGTTTGCTCGAGCGGACTTGTTTCCAGCCTTGGTACCCAAATTTCAAACACGCATAACTCCCTTGTTCGGACTCCGTTTTCGGTCGTTCTTGTGCGAAGCCCCAGAAACAAGATTTCCAATGCTTCTAATCTCACATCCAAATTCAAAGTGTGTAAAGTGAAATGGGTAAAAGAGTGAAGACTACTCATGGGACAATTATCTAAATCAATATTTTTGGTTCAATCTTACTTTACCATTATGATACCACCTCAATCAATATCCCAAAATGAACCAAAGAGGCTCCAAGTACAATAATAAGAGTGTCAAAAGCAATCTTACTAGTCCAAGAAGTACAAAGTGTTATAGCTTGAGCGACCAATCCTTCGCTCGAGCGAAAAATACAAACACCTAGAAGTTTAGTCCAAATAAGGCAGATCGCTCGAGCGACCACTCTTGTGCTTGAAAGAACCTTAATAACTCTCAGAATCTTAGACCTGCCAAAGTATTGGGAGCTTCGTGAGACCGCTCGAGCAACCAGTCCATTGTTCGAGCGATGGGAACAAGAAAAAGAAATTTCTGGAGTGCTACAATATTAAAAATTTTATTTTTTAATAAAAGTTGGGAAATGTTGGAATTTTAATAAAAATAAAATTAATTATTTCTATTTAATTTATTTGAGCGTTATTAACATTAATATTGGTTTTAAATATTACGGTTACAAAGGTATTATTAAGTTTTATTATTATAATTATGTAATGATTAAATGTTAAGTATTAATTCTTATAAGGTTTTCACTTATATATATTCTTATGTTTTTCTAAAGATGTTGAGCACATAAAAAGAGATACATAAGTATATATAAATATTTCATATATTGAGATTCTATTGAAGAGTATAGTTTGATATATCTTTTATATTTTTGGACAATTATGGTTTGTGACTCGTTCATATCTTCTTGATAAATGTGAACATTAGATGAGGAATGCTGTGAGCAGTTAGGTTGTATTTTGGAGTAGTTACACTTTGGTTGTACCTTCACGTGGGGAGGAACAACAACTTTAGGGCAGTGACTACACGCCTCTCAATTTCACACGCCAACTCTTTCTTATTCTATATAAATTACATACTTTCATATTTTATTTATCTCTTAATCATTTTATTAATTAAATTATGTTAGTAAATAATACTTTTCTAACGGTAACTTCCAAAAATTTCAAGTTATTTTCACTAATATTTGTTTGGACTACTTTTTTTTTTTAATATTTTATTTTATTTTTTTATTTTTTTATCAACCCATTAGTGATGACTTAGCCACAAAAATTAATTAAAGAAATGAGCAGCATCAACTTTGTAACCACCCCAATTTTATTTACTTGGATTTATACATCATAAATGTGAAAGCTGAAATATAAAAGAAGAAATAGAAAGTGTTCTCTCTTGTGTAATACAAATGATGAAGCATACAATTCAACAAATTATGATCCCTGCCCTTAGGCTTACATAAAATGTTACAAAATAAATAATTACAATGAAGAAACAATGTCATTTCTATAACACTTAAACCCTCAATAAAAATTAACTT
The DNA here is from genome assembly GCF_004153795.1 of Camellia sinensis. Classification (NCBI taxonomy): domain Eukaryota; kingdom Viridiplantae; phylum Streptophyta; class Magnoliopsida; order Ericales; family Theaceae; genus Camellia; species Camellia sinensis. Next base: position 217,991 of record NW_021026286.1, on the reverse strand, counting down.
CTTGATCCTTGACTAATCCAATCAACTCCGTACTTGAAATTTTTTCAATAATTGGGATGAACACAATGGTCTAGTAGGGATCTACAATGATCCTAAACAATAACACTTCATAAATAAAAATCATCATGATGCTTGATATTATAAGTATATACATAGGGTGTCATTTGATACTCAAATATACACGTACATACATATATCTTCAAAAATGCAAAACTCAACAAGTAATAAGATGGAAATGAGATGAACAACAGTTAAGTACATGGATTCTCAGATCCAAAATCACAAAAATGGGTCGGGTCTAAACCAAAATCATTATAATCTCCCCGCTTAAGGAATTTCGTGCCCAAAATTAAAGATAAGGCCGAAACAAAGGTAACTTAATCACACACAGAAGCATAACCACCATAACATGCCTAACACCCCTGAGTGCTTAGCACTAGAACACGAAAGAAAATTCGCACAATAAAAGCCTCAATGCATCTACATAGGAAAAGAAAACTTTTAATAGAATAAGGTTAGAGACAACACCCTTGTATATGAACCTCAATAACCCCAAAACACTCCTCAAACCAAACACCTAAACCAAAATTAGCAATTCAAGCTAAGCCACTACACAACATCCATCATTCCAGGTAAAACATATGATAACAAAATTTTGTTTAAAGAAACTCTTCATCATTTTCTTGATTCTTTGGAAATCCTTCTCTTGAATGTGAAATATTTCTCATTAGTGCCCAAAAATCATTCTGATCATAACCAAAATACATTTTTCTACTTTCCAAACAAAACTCAAAAGTTTTATAAACATACTCTGAAAGTAAAGGTGTTAATCGGAACACATAATCATCCACAAGTAAGTTGTATATAACTATTTAGTGAAATCTTTTAATTTAGATTAATTCCACAAAATTTCCGTTTAATAAGGCCATCTGAGGCTATAACATCAAGAAAAATCCATTTTCCAAATCAGGCTTCACAACCGTCTACTCACAAAATACATCACCCTTACGGTGACACCACAAAAATACATACGCCACATTTATATAACAAACATTAATAGAAATAATAACCGCGTTATCAACGCAATGAAACATTAGAAAGTTCATCATTTTAAAGTTCCATTTTATCATGAACATTATCATAAATTATCTCCCCTCCTTCTTCCCCCATAATGCATAATGTACTGGCAAAACATTAATAGAAATAATAACCGCGTTATCAACGCAATGAAACATAAGAAAGTTCATCATTTTAAAGTTCCATTTTATCATGAACATTATCATAAATTATCTCCCCTCCTTCTTCCCCCATAATGCATAACGTACTGGCAAAATGATGATTCCACAATACGTTACTCTAACTCGAGGAGTTCCACTAACTTGTAACAACTTCCATATTCAAAACCACCGACACAAGCCTTCACTCTTGTCAAACCACTCTAAGGCACTCGCAGAGTTACAACCCTTCATACTGAATGCTCAGCTAGACTCAACGTGACTATTTGTTAGTCATACCCTGACATCTCTGCATCTCAAACACTAGACTGATATGGTCAAAGGCAATCACACAATTTCGAACACAAAGAATTTTCACCAATGCCACACTCGTCACTCGAGGACACAACCATTCTTCTTTCCAAGAAATACTTCTAGCCCACAAAATTCTCCTTCCACTTTCATAAACTCCATTTAATAGCTAATAACACCACAACACAAATACACCCTTATCACAATCGATAGGACCACAACGAACTCAATGACCAAGAAAACCATAACACTACACTGCACACACAAATACCATTATCACAATCTCAGAATACAACTTTCACACTTCCTCAAAACATTCTCACCTAACCTACCAATTCTACTAAAGCCCCATGGTCTCACATCCTCTTAGACACAACACATTCGAAGTCTTATAGCTCAGCCCTTACGATACCATCACACCAATCACAATGACCCATGAATTTTCCGATCTCAACAAACAACTTCTAAACTAAACAAGGCTCACAGGCCATCATATAACCATCTTATAAATTAACATCTCGTATACAACAACACTAGGATCATCAATCTTATTAATGATTTCTTATTACATATATATATATATATAAAAGTTTCGAGATTCACTGTGTGCCCCCAATACATGAAGATAAACAAAAACATATATATATATATAACACATAATCATGATGTCTCAATATCTAATAGTACACCGGTCAACAACAAAAATTCAACTATTATATTACCGGCCTCTAATACAAAAGCCCCTCTCAAGGGTAATACTACTGTGATGGCTGAAAAGTCGACCCTCGTGAAGCTCTCGAAGCCTGACCTGCCCAGTTCTGATATCGATACCGTCTCCGACTAGACTGAAGAGACTGAGTTTGACTGGGTTCTGAAACACTTGAGCAATTTATACGCAAAGGGCACAAATGTCTAACATGGCCCGAAGGACCACAATCAAAACGAATAGTAGACCCCCTACTTTGAGGCTAGCTTGAAGCCTGAACCTCACTAGGCCTCACAAGGACTGAGCTTGAAATTAAGCATGCACTCACCTTCACCTCTTACTGAGCCTAGAGTGCTTATGAACCATAGGAGATGTTGAAGTGGCATCCTCCCTAACTCGACCAACACACACAACCATGGCTTCTACATGGGCCGTCGTTTCAACTAGAGCATAGTAATTCTTCCACAGAGATCTACCTACCTTCTCTTGTATATCACCACGTAACCACCTCGCAAACTCATAACAACGACACTCCTTCATTGTCACCAACTTTGGAGCAAACCTCGACAAACTAGTAACTCGCATCTCAAATTGTGCCAAAGGAGTAACAGCCTGGCGCAACTCGGCAAACTATTCCCTCAACCTTTTCCTAGCAGAATGAGGGAAATACTTGGCAAAAATGCCTCCGTGAAAGCAACCCACATGTTACCTATGGTGTCCTTAACATACTTCCACCAATACCCTACGTCTCCCCTCAATTGGAAACTCGCCAAAAAAATTCTCAATCCTTCATCCTCGACTCTGAGCATTCAAGAGTCTTGGTAATTTGTTCCAATCAATCATGCGCTTTCAATGATTTAGCCTTCCCTAAAAGCTCCTGTGGATTGGAGCGAAGAAACTCATTAGTAAGCTTAAGGGTACGTTTGTTGTCACCCTCGTTGTGAGCTAGAGCATCTTGCACCGCTCTCACAACCTCACATGCAAGTTCCTCGTTGATAGCCGATGCTGTAACGATAGGTGCTAAAAGAACCGCTATGCCTCTACCAGCACTTTTATTTCCAATTCGTCCTCTATTCCCTCATGAAAACATCTTATAAAACCCAAAAACAAAACCAATCTTAGTGCATGACACAACACAACACAATAGCCTTCCCCAAGGCCCACACTCACCGCCGCTAGGCTACAAGACACACTAAGCCCCAACACACCCAATTCTATTACACATAAACAATAAAACACTTAATTATGTAATCGAATCAAGTCCACAAGGATAGCTACTTGTTCCGGAACTCTCAAGGAATTCCTATCAAAAACCACGTCAATCAGGCGTGTTTCCAATAAGACCTCAAAGCAAGTTCATCGGCTACAAGTACTATCCAAGAAACTTGACCCCATACTCACATAAATGCAACACATACGGTCCTAATACTTATCCTAACTATATGCAAACGTCCTCACCAAGCATAGCGAACCCTTTGTGGTAAAAACCACTCCCTACAAGCCCAAAGTATTCAACCCAACTCACTCTAATACCAAATTGTCATGCCCCCACATTTTATTACACAAATAACTTTACCAAACCATTATTATAATACAATTTTAGAGATAATGAGTGAAAGTGCCAATTACATCAGTAAAGATAAATAAATGAAGATTCTCTTATTCGTATATGTAATGAATGCAACATATAACATAATTAAATAAATTGCCTGCAGGCTTACAGGAGTACATAAAAGAGAAAGGGTTCAACCCTTTTACAACTACGACATTCCGCCAACAGATATAAGGCCCCGTGGCCAACAAATAAAGAAGATGCTCGATCTTGAAAACATTTCTCGTCGTTCATTTGAAAAAGGATTAGCAACATGATCTAGTAGGGATCTCAACATGATCCTAAACAATAACAACTTACAGATAGTTATGATCATGAATGGTCCAATTCATACTATGTAAATAATGTGTCAATTTGTACTAAAGTATATTTACATAAGTACTTTTCCCAAAACCATCCAATTCGTTTGACAACACAGATAGTTCATATTTCCTTCTTCTTTTCAATTTCAACAATATCACATAACAACAGTTTTGTTTTTTATTTTTATTTTTTTAAACACATTAACAAAAGTTATGATTTCTTACTTTTACTTACATATGCAATACGTACCCTACGTCTATTTCTAGCACATTCATCACATTCTGCGGGCATTAAGTCCAAAGTTAAAAAGGTACTTTCAACAATTATTTGATATACTCACATGTATACATAACACCTAGTACGAAAAATGAAAACAATAAACACCTAACAACTCCTTACTCAACATATAAGACCACTCAGTCTTGTTAAACCATGATCGACACATTTCCACAACACAGGCCAATTTACTAATCACTCGCTAGAAGGTAATGAGACCTCTACCAATTTACCAGACACCTGCTGGAAGGTAATGGTACTTTTGCCAAGTTCTCCAGGTGCTAACTGGAAGGTACTGGTATCTCTTCTTCTAAGCGCAACCAATTTCTCCAAGCGCTACTTAGAAGGTAATAGTACCTCTTATTCTTAGCTTGTATAAATTTCCTATCATCATAATATACCACATGCATAAATAATCTGAGTGTACTACATACACATAATCATTTCAACATCACAATGTCATCTTTCACATAAATGCACTCAATATAATAATCCGATTCTCATGAGACCTTAAGTCCAACAACAAATATAATAATAATATTTAAAGATTTCAAAAGCCTACCTCAAGTTCATTCTCAATTTACGAAAGGTTCAATTTCATTTTCTTTCCACATCCAATGTTTACATTTCATTAAAATCCACATCCATGATGTCAAAGCCATAACCCTATTTCCACTCAACATAATTAATCCCAATATGTCCCATCATCATGGTTAACTCTTCAATTGAACAATTTACACACTTACAGAAGCCATAACAAATATAATGCTACCCCCGTTCAACTTTACTCCTTTTTAATTCGTTAAGCTAATAATATTAAATTAGGCCTTTTCCCTTTCCTCCACATAAACATGCAAAACTACTCTCCAATTAACCAAAACATTTACTAATTAACAATTAGAAACCCTACATTATCAAGCCCTAGATCTCTCTTATATGCTTTTCGAAAATTCATAATAAACATGCTTTTTGTGCAATAAAATCTACCACATAACTATCTATAGATAAAGTATTGAAAAGGAGCAACGAAATCCCTACCTCTTGAAGCAAAGAGAAGATGGCCCAAGAATCACCGATGACGAAACAATGATCCACTCAGATGAAAAGAAAGCTCTCGCTGAGCTCTATGTTTTTCTCCAAAGGACTATGGTGAGAAAACAAATGGATTGAACGTATTTAGAGCTAGAAGGTAAGAACTTAGAGAGAGAGAGAGAGAGAGAGAGGGTGGATCTAGGGTTTTGAAATGTTTAGAGAGATAATGAGATGAAAAAGTGACTCAAAATGGCCCTCTCTCGGACTAATATATGCATAGACCGCTCGAGTGACCAAAATACCACTCAAGCTCACAATGACCTCCCTCTCAGAAGTTTTGCAAATTGCAGAAGATCACTTGAGCGCTGGAAGTATCGCTTGAGCGCATAGATCACGCTTTTAGTAGTTTTGCAGACTGTAAAAGACCCTTCGAGCATAAGAAAGACCGCTCGAGTGAATAGACAAATTTGAGAAATAACTCATTGAAAAACTGATTTCCCAACCAGTTTCAAACACAACCAAAACTCCCAATAGCCAAACTGAATAAGCAATAAGATGGAAACAAGATGAACAACAGTTAAGTACATGGATTCTTAGATCCAAAATCATGAAATGGGTTGGGTTTAAACCAGAATTGTTATAATTTTAGCAAGTGAAAATCAAATTAAAATTATTCTTTTAAAATGTTACCTTTATGGGACTAAAAAAAAACTTTTTCCCTTACTGTTTTTAATATTCATTAATGATATATTTTATTATATGAATTTAATTAAGATGAAAATTTTTGCGTGTGCGTGTGCGTGTGCGTGTGCGTGGGGTAGGCTGTTTGTTTTTGTTTTAGTTGAGACTTATTTGGAAGATGGTCTTGTGTGTGATGAATCTTGGTCTGTATGGTTATATCGTCAAAAACTATTGTATCATCTTTATGGTTATTGAAGTTATTTTCTTAGCAAATGGCAATAATAATAATAATAATAATAATAATAATAATAAGGGAAAATTAGTCTAGGGTCCCTCTCTCACTTTTCGTAATGGAAGAGATCCACAAAATTATTTTTTGATGTCAAATGTCCCTAAACATATATTAGAGAAATTTGACTCTTTGCCCACGATTTCTGCGCCTTCTTCGAACATTCCATCACCGAGTTCACTTCTTCTTGCGTACAAGCTACTCACTCTCACTCTCACTCTCACTCTCACTCTCACTCTCAGTCCAATCCAATTCCAATTCAAGTCGATACACCCCCAATATATATTTATATATACTAGTAACAACGTTTCACCCAAAAATGGCGTCTAAAACCCTTGTTCTTGCTCAAACACGTCCAGACCCACGAATCGTGGTCTCGACGGAGCTGTAATCCTTCAAACAATTTCCTCAAATTCAGTCCGATGCAAGCTCAAATCCACATCTCCAATCGAACAGTCTCAATTGATCAATCGTCACACCTCTTGCTTTTACGAACTCAAGGTTTCTATCACACATACATTTATTTGTTTGTAATTGGGTTTCACTTTGTATGTATTGATTGGTTTTAAGCTGGTTTTGTAGACTGCAGTGGTGTTAATCAGAGACGAAGAGGTTCACTTAGTGGCAATGCCGAGCAAGCAGAAGAAATTTTCGTGTTTTTGGTGCTATGCGGTTCCGTCCTGTTTGTATAATGCTTGTTTGGAGATGTTGAATTTACAGTGTCTTTCAATTGTGTTTGATTTGGATGAAACTCTGATTGTTGCCAATACTATGAAGTCGTTTGAGGATCGAATTGAGGCTTTGCGGAGTTGGATTGCACGCGAAACATATCCAATTCGTATGTCGGAAATGACTGCTGAGATGAAACGATATGTTGATGATCGAGCTTTGTTTAATTTCAAAATTTCTCTGGATACATCACAGAGAAATTTCAAAATTTCTCTGGACTCCCCAAACCCAGAGAAATTCTCAGACAAACATTTTCAGAGATTCTCTCATCCAGAGAATTTCTCTAGACTCCACAACTCAGAGAAAATTCCCAGACAAATATTTCCAAAGAAATTCTCCCAACCCAGAGAATTTCTCTGGACTCCACAACATTATTATTTCAAATATGGATATTTTTCATATACAAATCATTTATGTTTTGTTTCTAGTGTCATTAGATTGCATGAGAATAAGAGTTGAACTACTTTATCTGAGCAATTTTAGTCCCCTGGAACTGTAAGCTATGGGAGTGCATATTATCTTAATTACCAACACTAATAATTTATTATGACACTGAATAATTACAGTGAAAGATTACACATGCTTAATAGTCTCTTTCACCTAGATCTTAGACCATGCTGTCATCAAAATTAAACTTTTGAAAATAAGGATGTTAGAAAACTTTTAGAAAATAAATTGAAGTATTGAGATTTAGATGAAAAAAGAGGATAATGATGATGATGATGATAATAATGGGTTGTGTGCGCATGATTCTCTGTCTCCTATCTCTTTATTTATTTTTTTTAATCTTAAAACACGTATTGCCATTAAATTAAGTTGCAAAATTAATTTTACGTGTTTGAAAATGAAGAAATAAAAATTGAAGAATGCATGGCATACCTGGAGCCAATCAAATGAATCCATGCAAAGTAAAACCCATTCACCTAAATTTAGCAATAAAGAGAAGCAAATTAAGTGATCATAAACAGCTCACTCGAATCCTTTTAAGAAACTTCATCACAATCCTTCTCTTTGAGTGCTCTATGAATTGAGAGAGAGAGAGAGAGAGAGAGAGAGAGAGAGAGAGAGAGAGGTTGGTGTTGAATGGGGTTAGGGAGGAAGGAGAAGGGAGGGGGTAGAGAGTTGGGAAATAAGAAGGGAAGAAAAAGAGAGATGGTGGTGGTGGGGAGCAACTTAGGTTAGTATGCAGCAGAGGAATAGGGCTAAATTACAAATTCAAAAGTACTGCTTACCGTCCCTGCAGTTGACCTTGAAGAAAGAAATGTGCTGTGTTTCATTCGAGATAACCCAAAATCACAAACCTAATAACAGTAAAATTCAAGTCAAGATGGATTAGCTTTGGAACATGGGTAATATTTCACCAAACAATCTTAATGATGAGATAAAGAAGCCACAGAGAAATTTCTCTGGAGAGTGGGAAGTATATGGAAGGCAGAGAAATTTGAAAATAGTAGATGTCCTTTATGCTATAAAATCTTAATACGAGGGACCTTAAAAAAAAACCCTAATAATAATAATGAGACTTTTCGTAATGAAAAATTAGTACATATTTGAATTTATAATTTTTTTATTAATATTTTACTTTTAAATTCTATTTAGATCATTAGTTATTGGATTTTCTTGTAAAAGTATAAGTTAAATATAAGATATGAAGAAAATCTATTATCTTTAGTCACTAAAATTTAAAATATGAAAAACCAAAAATTAAAAAAATATTTAAAAAATATAATCAATGAAAATGATTTTTATTTAGAATTTTGACATCATACCTTAGTTATTAAAGTACTATGTAAAATATTACAATTCATAAAATATAATTTAAACAAAAAGAAAGTGTATAAAGATAACTTGCGAATTTTTGAGATGCAGCTCATATCTCTATTTTAAAAACACATTTCCTTTCCTCTGTTTAGATTCGAACGAATGCATTCAACTTTAAGATTTAGCTAAAATTATTCACAATAATTTAATACATAATGTATAATTGTAAATATTATGTATATTAATAAGTAATTATTTTTTGGTCTTCAATCATCATTAATGTAAAAAATATGTAGATGATTTTTTTATTTTATTTTTTTTGGGATAAAAAGTGAGATAATTTATTTATATTTATATAGGACTCTTGGACATATCGTTTTTGAGTGTTCAACTCAAAAAATAAGGAGATAGTTGATTTGTATATAACTCTTCATGACTTTTAAAAAATATAATAGATTTGAGAGGGTAAAATTGAGATTTTAAAAAAGTAAAAAACATGACAAATTCTTTACACTTTTATAATTAAAATTATTATTATTATTATAATTGGTGGGTGCACGTGCGTTGCACGTTGTATATGAATTAATTTAAAAACGAAATATGGGTCCTTATTTGAATTGTTTTATTAGATAATCTTGTATTAATGTATTAATGTGGGCTTTTATTTTATATAGTGGTTTTGTGCTTAGCTTATAATGCTGTAATTGTAGTTGATTTTGCTGGCACAGTCACTCTAAAGTAGAAATAAGTTAAAATACGGGTTATTCTAGGATGGGTTGCCCATCCCAAGCTAAAACAGCAATAAAACAAAAATATCCCATCACATCACTGTCTTTACTTTTTTGTACGTCTTTTCTTAAAAGTTCTAATAGTAAACTAAAATAGCTTATTCCTAAACAAGTTTGGTGATCATTTATGAATCACTAATTCTTTAGAAATGAAGTTAATTTTTAATTTTTGTCTTTTTATTTATTTTTTGATTTTCCAGACACTTGGTAAATTTACATTTTATTTATTTTTACTTTTAGTTTTTTTTGATAATGTTAAGTGCAAAAAAATAGAATATAAAACATATAAAGAAAATATCTTTGGTAGTTAAAATTCATTTTGAGTGTGATGTGAATCAGACTTAAAATCAGTTTCATCCGAATGTGTTTTATTTTTGTGAGTCTAACACTATTATTTCGACCACCTTAAAAAAAAAAAAAACTATTATTCCTTCCTTTTTACATAATCGAACTATTGTGAAAAAATTATTGAATACAAAATAATACAAAAAAAAAAAAAAAAAACAACACTATTATTCATTTCCTTTTACACAAGCCAACTATTGTGAAAATTTTATTGAATACAAAATAATACAAAAATTTAATACATTTTAGTATTTTGTTATATTCAATAATTTTTAATTTTTAATTTTTAATTTTTTTTGGTACAAATTATATATTTTTAAGTGTATATATATATCATAAAAACTCAAAAAATTAATTTTGAAAATTTCAAACCATAGAGATTGAAAAATTCATTGACACTACTTTTTAAATTACTAAAAACAAATCAATCAATTTATAACTAGTGCACAAAAGGAGTATAAAATAGGAAATAATTTCTCTCCAGCCCGATTGGACTAAAGCGTGTTGTTGGGTACTGTGAGCCCACCATAAAACCTATGTTAATGATTCGAACTGTTCAGTATGTAGTCCTCATCGACTATTATATCCCTGTAAACAATCACGTTAATCGGATATAGATAGCCACTTGACCATATCACATTTTTATTAACAATTTATTTTTAAAAGCATAGTTACTGTTGACACAAATGTGATCTGATTAAGTAGCTATTGATATCCAATCAACGTGATTTTTTACAAGGATAAAATACTCGATGAGTCATACGTATTGAACGGTTCGGATTATTAATGTGAACTTTGTACTAGGCTTACATAGACCCAACAACAAGCTCTAATTGGAAAACCCAGGGGAAAAGCCTAAACCAAAAAAATATACTCAAAAGTTATCTACTTTTCTTTATGCATATATGAACGAAGAGCAGAAAAAAAAAAAAGGAAGAAAAAAAGTTGTTATTTGTATAAAGCCTAACCTCATAAGTGGATAGTTTGTTTACGAATTAGAGTGGGCTGTTATATTTTTTTATCTATTTATACAACCACTGGGTTGTCAAACATAATTGATTGAGAGACAATGCAACTGACTGTTTGGTTCTGAAATTTGAAGCATAGTGGGTAACAAAGAATTAAGATGTTATAATAATTCAAAATAATGAATCAGCTAAAAATAATTAAAAATAAAAATAAAAAGGAACAAATTGAGGGTACTCAACCCACTATTAATGGTTTTAATAGAATCACCTACTCAAATTGATCGTGGGTTTGTATTATTTATGTAATACATTTGAGTGGTGTAAGACCTTTTTTAATCAGTTGATGATATTGACGATATTATTATGAATGATGATACATATTATAATACAAATAATATAATTGGACACGAGTCATCAATTTGAGACAAAGAACTTCACAACTTCACAAAGCACCAATAGTACCAATAAGTAATGTAAAGATATTGAGATGAACCTTTTGGAAGAAAAGCTCTCTGAATCATCTAAGGTGTTTGATAGTAATTGTGCTGTTTCAAGGTGTTTGGTTGTTTCAAAATGTTTGAATTTTAAAAGTTGTCTGTGGTTGTTTATGGTTTTGCTGATGTTTAATAAGTTTGGGAGGGTAATTTCAGAATACATAAAAAGTAAAAAATATGGCAATTCTTCACACTTTTATAATAGTAGTAGATAATATAATATTGTGGACAAAATTACACTGGTAGCTCTTATATGGTTTTGGCTTAACTCAAGTTGTAATCTCAACTTAAAAAATAGAGTTTGGACTTAGTAAGCCCATTTTCGAATTGATTCCGATAATTCGAACCATTCACTTTTTACGACTCGTTGAGTAGAATATTCATATAAAAAATAAAGATGATTGAATATCGGTAACTATATATTTGAATCATATTTGTTTTTTTTAAAAAAAAAAATGGATGACAGATATAATTTCAAAAATAACTATATATTTTTTGTAATATAAATTTATTCAAACGTATAGCTACTGATATCCAATAATCTAATTTTTTGCAGAAATATTTTACTCAATGAGTCATAAAAAGTGAACAATTCGAATTAATAAAAAGGGACCTATGGTGGGCTCCATAGATTTCTCATGTTATACTCCTTGTATCATTTTGGTCCCTACACTTTTAATTGATTCAATTTTGATCCTTAATTTTAGATTTTGTCACTTTTCGTAATGGAAGAGATCCACAAAATTATTTTTTGATGTCAAATGTCCCTAAACATATATTAGAGAAATTTGACTCTTTGCCCACGATTTCTGCGCCTTCTTCGAACATTCCATCACCGAGTTCACTTCTTCTTGCGTACAAGCTACTCACTCTCACTCTCAGTCCAATCCAATTCCAATTCAAGTCGATACACCCCCAATATATATATGTATATATATATACTAGTAACAACTTTCACCCAAAAATGGCGTCTAAAACCCTTGTTCTTGCTCAAACACGTCCAGACCCACGAATCGTGATCTCGACGGAGCTGTAATCCTTCAAACAATTTCCTCAAATTCAGTCCGATGCAAGCTCGAATCTACATCTCTAATCGAACAGTCTCAATTGATCAATCTTCACGCCTCTTGCTTTTACGAACTCAAGGTTTCAATCACACATACATTTATTTGTTTGAAATTGGGTTTCATTTTGTATGTATTGATTGGTTTTAAGCTGGTTTTGTAGACTGCGGTGGTGTTGATCGGAGACGAAGAGGTTCACTTGGTGGCAATGCCGAGCAAGCAGAAGAAATTTCCGTGTTTTTGGTGCTATGCGGTTCCGTCCTGTTTGTATAATGCTTGTTTGGGGATGTTGAATTTACAGTGTCTTTCAATTGTGTTTGATCTGGATGAAACTCTGATTGTTGCCAATACTATGAAGTCGTTTGAGGATCGAATTGAGGCTTTGCGGAGTTGGATTGCACGCGAAACAGATCCAATTCGTATGTCGGGAATGACTGCTGAGATGAAACGATATGTCGATGATCAAGCTTTGCTTAATTTCAAAATTTCTCTGGACACATCACAGAGAAATTTCAAAATTTCTCTGGACTCCCCAAACCCAGAGAAATTCTCAGACAAACATTTTCAGAGATTCTCTTACCCAGAGAATTTCTCTGGACTCCACAACCCAGAGAAAATTCCCAGACAAATATTTCCAAAGAAATTCTCTCAACCCAGAGAATTTCTCTAGACTCCACAACATTATTATTTCAAATATGGATATTTTTCATATACAAATCATTTATGCTTTGTTTCTAGTGTCATTAGATTGCATGAGAATAAGAGTTGAACCACTTTATATGAGCAATTTTAGTCCCCTGGAACTGTAAGCTATGGGAGTGCATAGTATCTTAATTACCAACACTAATAATTTATTATGACACTGAATAATTACAGTGAAAGATTACACATGCTTAATAATCTCTTTCACCTAGATCTTAGACCATGCTGTCATCAAAATTAAACTTTTGAAAATAAAAATAAAATTTGAGGATGTTAGAAAACTTTTAGAAAATAAATTGAAGTATTGAGATTTAGATGAAAAAAGAGGATAATGATGATGATGATGATGATGATGATAATAATGGGTTGTGTGCGCATGATTCTCTGTCTCATATCTCTTTATTATTTTTTTTAATCTTAAAACACGTATCGCCATTAAATTAAGTTGCAAAATTTAATTTTACGTGTTTGAAAATGAAGAAATAAAAATTGAAGAATGCATGGCATACCTGGAGCCAATCAAATGAATCCATGCAAAGTAAAACCCATTCACCTAAATTTAGCAATAAAGAGAAGCAAATTAAGTGATCATAAACAGCTCACTCCAATCCTTTTAAGAACACTTCATCACAATCCTTCTCTTTGAGTGCTCTATGAATTGAGAGAGAGAGAGAGAGAGTGGTTGGTGTTGAATGGGGTTAGGGAGGAAGGAGAAGGGAGGGGGTAGAGAGTTGGGAAATAAGAAGGGAAGAAAAAGGGAGATGGTGGTGGTGGGGAGTAGCTTAGGTTAGCATGCAGCAGAGGAATAGGGCTAACTTACAAATTCACAAGTACTGCTTACCGTCCCTGCAGTTGACCTTGAAGAAAGAAATGTGCTGTGTTTCATTCGAGATAACCCAAAATCACAAATCTAATAACAGTAAAATTCAAGTCAAGATGGATTAGCTTTGGAACATGGGTAATATTTCACCAAACAATCTTAATGATGAGATATAGAAGCCACAGAGAAATTTCTCTGGAGAGTGGGAAATATATGGAAGGCAGAGAAATTTGAAATTTCTCTGGAGAGTCCATGAAAGGCTAAGGAGGCCAGAGAAATTTGAAATTTCTTTGGACTAATTTTCTCCAGGCCAATTTTCTCTAGATCAACTTGAGGGACCTTAGACATTATGAAAATAGTAGATGTCCTTTATGCTATAAAATCTTAATACGAGGGACCTTAAAAAAAAATCCCTAACAATAATAATGAGACTTTTCGTAATAAAAAAATTAGTACATATTTGAATTTATAATTTTTTATTAATATTTTACTTTTAAATTCTATTTAGATCATTAGATATTAGATTTTCTTGTAAAAGTATAAGTTAAATATAAAATATGAAGAAAATCTATTATCTTTAGTCACTAAAATTTAAAATATGAAAAACCAAAAATTAAAAAAATATTTAAAAAATAAAATCAATGAAAATGATTTTTATTTAGAATTTTGACATCATACCTTAGTTATTAAAGTACTATGTAAAATATTACAATTCATAAAATATAAAAAATAAATAATTAAGATCATTCTTTAATTTTAAATGACTTTTTTTCTCCAATTTAATCATTATTTTTTAATATTAAAATGAATATTTATTTTATTATGTTGAAATTAAGCACAAAAATATCATGTTTATGTATATATGTAATTATTTAAAATATACTTTTGTAATTCAACATAATGAAAATTACACTGCATATTTCGTAATATATTTTTTAAATAGATCTATACATATACACACATAGTTTATATACATAAATAATCCAACTAAAATTATTATATATTTATTTATGTTATACTTTATATCATGATAAAATGCATACATTACAACATGCTTCCAAAAATAATTTATATATAGATATATATAAAAAAAAATTAATTTAATTTTATAAAATATTATTTAAAAAAGAAAAAAATTAGCATATGCATCGTACAGGTGAACTATGAGTAATAACATGTGTTCAAGATAAGTTCGTTTCTACTGATAAGACATCAATCAGCACATGGAGTGTTTTAATTGGATGTTGATTTATCGTTAACTTTGACATTATTTAATTCTACATTATTTTAGAAAGCATTGACGTCAGCCACGATCTTCAAATCCAAAATTTGTATTTTGTTTCAAATTCACTCTTAGACTTCACGATTTAGTGAGAATTTCGAGATATGTGAAAGTGATAAAAATATTAGAGAGAGAGGATTCCATACTTTTGTTATACTTACTGATTTTTGTTTGTTGACTCAATCGTTTAAAAAACTTTGATGACAAAATTATGTTATAGTTGTGCGTATTGAATCCCACACTAGATGAAAGTAAATCGGAATTTCGCAGCTTGAAATAGATTGTATAAAAATTGGGGACCTGTAACATAGAACACTGTTAGAGTTGCTCAGCTGAGGTTAGCCGGAAAACTCCTTTGGCATGGGAATGACTGATCGGAGAAGATGAAGGGCTTTCTCTAGGTATAGTGAGATTAAAAGAAAGAGTGTAGAGATAGAGTAAGTTAGTTGCACTTCAACTGAGTTAAGTTGCCTTCAATATAAAGAGAGTGATGCTTGTATAGAGTACATGTTGTCAAGATGGTTTCATGGAGTTTTGGTGTATTAAAGCTTCCCTTAACATTGGTCAAGGTGAGGACCTCAAGGTAGTTGACCAATGATATATATGCTCATTGTAACCATGTATATAACATTCTCTTTGCTAACTGTTTCCGTGATTCTTGGAGGGGGGACATGCTGAGGTGACAGCTCGCACATGCATATGTTCACAGCTTCCACGTTTTTTTAAGAGGTTTCCTCAACTCAGTACCGATGTGCCTTGGCTTGGCCTTTTATAAGATTGCTTGTAGAGATGGGCTGACCGATTTAGATTTCTTTGTGTGGGCTCGGCCCACTTCGATTTTGATGATGGGTTCGATTCGTCAATTCGGTCCATGTATTAGGTCTAACAGCTTGGCCCCACCCATTGCATACTGGACCTAAGTGCTTGAGGACTTAGAAAGATCATTCTTCATAGAGATGGGCTGAATTGGTTGGCCTACACATTCATTTGGCTCATTTGGGTTGGGGCTTAGTGGATTGGACCGACCCAAGACTTGGATCCGATGCGTTTATATTTTGCCCCTTCAATAGTAATACTACATGTGCTGAAAAATACTGAAAAATATTTACAATTTAAATTGTATGGATCAAATTGATTATAGATGTGGCTCAAGTTTGAATGTATATAATACACTCACTTTTTGAATAAATTTTAGAGTAAAATTTATGGGTTCTTATCATTTTTGTTTATGTTATGCAACAATTTGTTGTTGAGGTAGTTAAAAGGGGGCTAAAAAGTCGTTCTTCAAATACCTCAGTTCTAAGAATATAAGTGATTCATTTAGTTTTCTATCGGTAGCATGATCGGATTCTAAACCTACACGCATATTGCCAGCGGATAAACTTGAAAGCAAGACTTTTCATTCTTCATGACCCACTTGTTTCTCCAAAAACAAGAGATCAAAGTGATTTTCCTTCTAAACCATTCAACAAGATCAACAAACAAGGGATAAGATCAAAATTATTTTATTTCTATTTTTCCTTAGTAAATTTAATATCCAAAACACGATTTCAAAGTCAGTCATGGAGAAAATAGAAAATAACATCATGTTGATGGTTGGTAGTAGGAGGACGTCTCAATCATGATCTTTATTTGTAAGAAGTTCAAGTTTACAAGGCAAGATTACCAATTTGTTTGTCCCTTGAAATTTCAAATTATGCTAACTTTCTTACATGAACACATGGACAACTAGTACTTAATTAGTCAGGAATGGACCCAGAAGAGCGACTGGGGAATGCACCTAAAGTTTGGAAAAATCATTTATTATTGACGTGTTAATAAAAAATATTTAAATTATATAAGTTGGCTTTCTAAGATTTATTTTTTAAAAATTTAATACTTGCCCCGTAATATTTTTTTAATATTAGGTGTATTGAAATTCATAATCATCTTAACTTTCGTGAATGAACCACATGGGCAACTAAGAACTTAATTAGTCACGAATAGACTGAGGGGAGCGATTGCGGGACTGCACCTAAAGTTTTATAAAATTACTTATTATTGAAGTAATTAATTGAATATATTTTAAATTGTATAAGTTGGAATTTTTTGTTTTTTTAATTTAATACCAGCCCCATAATATTTTATTTGAAAAATATTAATATATTACTTTACTGTACAAGTTTTGGCTGCATACAGTGACAGAGAATAATGAGTGAATGAGATACTCAGCCATGGCAGCCAATGCAAAAGATATTGCTATCTAAAAGGCAATCTAAGGGGTGAATTGGATTTCTATAAATAAAAATTAATAATTACCTAGTAAAATTAAGAACTAGTCCAACAAATTAAAGCATAATTATGAACTTAACAGTAAATGATCAAATAAAATAACAATGAAGTATAGCTAACACAGAGAGTAAATCATATGATTAACATAGGAATATCAGATAGCTATAACAGTAGTAGGTAAGTAAAGAGATTAGGGAAGAGAATGCAAACAAGATTTATAGTAGTTCGGTTCAATCAAGCCTACGTCCACTCCTCAAATTTCACTTGAGATTTTTCATTGTGCTTTTACCTTCATAGGGGTGCTAGCAACCTCATGCATATGGAGCAATCCTCCACAGATTTTCAACTTCACAGAGGCGCTAGTAACTTCATACACATGGAGCAATTTTTCACAAATTTTCTAGCTTTACAGGAGTGCTAGTTACCTCTTACAAGATGAGTATTTTTGCTTTCAAAGAAAGCTACAAGAATAACCTCTCACAGGTAGGTACAAAAAATTGAAGCTCAGATTTTTCTGTAAAACCTCTCAAAGATATATATGCTTAAGGCTTAGGCTTAGTATTTGTTTTCTGAAGGAAATTAATTAAACAAGAATGGAGAATACTTCAGATAACTCTAAGAATGAGTTTCAGACTGACGATAGAATCAAAGAAATTTTCTTGGCTCAAGTCTCTTTGATTTTTCTAAAAACCTGTTACAAACAAGTAGGCTTAAGGCTAAAATCTCAATGTATAATCTACTGAAGAATGATAAGCCCAAATGAAGAACACTTCAGGAACTCAATGTATAGAGAGTATGTGAATGATGAATGATAAGGAATTTATTAGTTTGTTGTTCGCTTCTCTATTTCTCTCTATTATCTTCTTTACTTCACAGAGCTTTATATGTATAGTAGAGCTCAGTGCTCTGTTTTGACTGACACGCCCATCTTTTTCTTCTCGTTGAGGATATGGGATGGTGATGGGTTGAGATGATATATAATTTATTGCTCAGAAGTTGTCTCTAGCCCATGTGAGATTTGCTCATTGAATGATGGGTGAAAAATTCAGAATGAATTCTTTTATGCTCTCAGCATCTGACAGTTTCAATGAGCTCTGCACAAGGTGGTCGTCCACCCAGATGACCACTGTGAACATTTTCTCTTGGTGGTCATCCGCTCAGACGTCCTTCCTAATGTCCGGTTGAGTCCCGGTTGTGAAGGGTGACTACTGCGGTCATCGATTATACTGCTGGTCTGACAGCTGGAGCAAAGTTGGACTGAATTAGAGCAAAACAGGTTGATTTTTCACTGACCAGTTGACTACTCGATTGCCCGCCCAAGGTTGGGTTTGATCTCTTGTTTTGCTGCTCTTTGCTGTTATGTTTTGTTGCTTGGTTCTTGCTTGTTTAAGCTGCAATTTTGGCCTCTAATAAACATAAATAAGATAAATGAGGATGGGTTTTGATGTTAAATTAATTATAAGATTTCAAGCAATTTAACTCTTCAATTAAATCAAAACCTAAATCAGAATAGAATCATCAAAATCCATTTTATTAATGCTATGACTAGCAATCTCTCATATTTTGATGATTGCACAAAAGGATGCTTTGATTTGTTTGGAGTGAAGAACAACTCCCCCTCAAGGCATGCTCTCCTTTAATTCTCTCCCCTTGACAAAGTCACATTCATATTCATAAACATCCATTCTCTTCCCCTATGACATTATCAAAACTAAATAAGGAATTAATGTTTAAGTCACTTTCCTCCTGAGGAAAAAAATGTTACTCTTACATTATCAGCAACTTAAGAAGCTCAAAGATCATGTTTGTAAGAATTAAGATACCAAAAATAGAGATACCAAAACAATCAACTCTTTCTCTTCCCCTGTGACATTATCAACATTATCAAGAACAATGAGGGAAATTGGCACTACTTTGCAATATGGGATGATGAAAAATGGCAAGTCTCATTATAACTCAAATAATCATCCATATTAAGTATGTTACCAATGTCGAGAAGAGAAAAATAGTAGCACGCAATGATCATGCAATTCAATACCGGAATAATAACAGCATGAAGGAGTAGGTGTAAGCCCATATGTTTGATACCAGAAACAAAATGCAATCTGAGCGAATTTTGAAAGAAACATTCATGTTCAACTTAGTGAAATACTTCCCCTGTTACATTCACAAGAGCAATAGGAGATAAGATAAAAAGAAGCTCATAACTGAATTGTTTCTCCCAATGATACCAATAGGCTACCAACATGCAATCTAGAAGATTTAACAATCATACCATAAGCATTATGCAGAATACCAATTATAGTTCATAATAACTTAATCTCATTACAATCTCATGGAGCTAAGGTAATTCTATAACTAAAGCATGTCCAAAGTATAACAGTTTATATGCTTGGTAAATCATGAAATCAACATATAACACATATTTAAGCATAAGCATGATTTTTGTTTTTCCTTTTTGGCAAGAGCATATTTCTTTTCTTTCATATACATTACAAGCCATATGATGCAAATTTAAATTTCATGAATAATCAATCCCTTTCATATTATTGTAATGAAAAATGTTAGTTCAAAGGATATGAGAGAACATATGAAATTTACCGTTTGCTTGAGAGAGTAGTAGGAGATATACCTTTAATTCATGAGTGGGAAAATTTTCAATCTACAATTTCCTTTCATACAGAAGTTATTTCAAAGGGGTTTTAACAGATATTTAGCAAAATTATTTCTCTCCCTAAGTTGGTGATTCCCTTTTCTCTTATGATCTTGTGCAGATATATCCAATCATAAAACAATCACAATAATGTAGGGTAATAAATGTATGCACATTGTAAATGTTGTTCAATTTCACTCTTTTAACACAAACCAAAAAAATGAGAAACAATTCAATAGGTGCCATGATGAATCAAGAGTTTAGAATGCTATTTTTAGATTCTTCAAACTTAGCACGTAACATAGTATATGAGAAAATAGTTTTATGTTCTTTGTTCTAACAAGAAATAATGCATCTCAATTAATCACATAAACTTAACAAAAGGCATTTTCATCAACTATATCCAATCCACATGCTTAAGCTTGATATAATCATTTTACTCAATGTGGTACAAAACACGAAT
The DNA here is from genome assembly GCF_004153795.1 of Camellia sinensis. Lineage (NCBI taxonomy): Eukaryota > Viridiplantae > Streptophyta > Magnoliopsida > Ericales > Theaceae > Camellia > Camellia sinensis. The sequence continues at coordinate 197,226 of NW_021026286.1, read as the reverse complement.
GCTATAAACTAGTTAAGTTTGACAGTTATTACTCAATAGCATTTCATGAGATATATGCCAATATAGTTCTTCTTCAAATGATATTCAATGGAATAGATGCAATGTCTCTACATATATTTCTCCATTTTATTCAAACATTGTTTGAAGATTTTTTATTTATTTATTTTTATTTATTTTTACAATTGAATACATCAAATGTTTCATAACTTAATCAAATATTCCAATGTCAAGCATATGAGCATGACCTTTTCATATTGAGCATAATTCTGAGATCACAAGAGTACATGGATGTACCAAACACAATTTTCGCAATGTAGTTAGTATACAATCTCAAAACATGCTATATCATCAAAATTGATTCTATAATGATATTACTCAAAAAGGATTATCAAATATGTATGTAGTCATGTATATGAGATGAAAAATATAAGAATATGCTTACAAGTAAGAAAACATTTTATCACTTCTTATCTCTTTTTCATAATAATAGATGACAAGATATAACATAGTCAATGAATACATGAATCATTTATACTTTAATAGGTATTCATCAAAATAATATAAATCTCACTTTTGAGTTCAATGATAGGTACTATGGTAATCCATAACATGACTAATCAAACTTAGCATAATTAGGTTTCATGAATGTAATGATTAAACTCAACCTATTATACATAGATTACACATTAAAGAATATAGAACTTTTAAGCTTAAAGGTGTGTTAGAGGTTTATACTTTCATTTACCTCTTTGGAATCTTCACCCATACATTACCTCTATTGTTCATCTTGGTGATTCTCATTACATCATTTGTCTTTTTATAGGGATTGATTTTGCTCTTAAGATTGAACACTCTTGTTGTGCATTTTCTCTCCTAGTCCTTGGTGTTCTTTGAGGTTTCACCTACAAAATAACTTGATTTCTTTCTTGGTACCCATACTTTCTTGGGTCCATGGTCTCAAGAACATTTAATCTCATACAAACCTTAGGAGGATCTTTTTCAAAAATGGTTTTGAAGTTCTTTTATTTCTTGATATGATCAAAACCAATGCCTACTCTATCAAAAACACATTTTTGATTTCAAAGAAGCTTGCTGAGATTTCTTTTTCCTTTTACAAAATTTTTAAGTGTTTTGTTTAAATTCTCAACACTGTTTTTCAAAATGTTTTTCTCATTATTAAGATGTAAAGTCATTTTTCAAAGTATAATTTTCTAGTTTCAATACATCCATATCATTTGAAAGGGAAGTAACTAATTTCTTTAACATATAATTTTTAGCACAAACTTTTCTAAATTCATCATGAAGTTCATTAAAAGCATTTTCAAGTTCTTCATAATTAAAGGTTACCTCATCATCTTCTTTTACCATGAAGCATAGATGAGATGCTTCATTGTTGATGTTTTCCTTATCAAAGCAACTTTCAGTATCTTCTTCCCAAATAGCTTAATTTTCTTTTTGCATCCATCATGGTAAGTTCACAAGCTATTAGTGACCCCAAAAGTTCTTTAATACTTAATCTTGTTAGATCCTTTGCTTCTTGAATAGCAGTTCCTTTTGGCTCCCAAATCTTTGGTAAAGACCTAAGAATTTTTCTCACAAGTTCAACACTAGTATAAGATTTACCAAGAGATTTTAGAGCATGATAAATCTAGAAAACATCTCAGAAATAGATTCATGGGATTCCATCTTAAAGAGCTCATAATCATGAATAAACATATCAGTACATGACTCTTTTACTTGACTGGTTTCTTCATAGGTAATTTTAAGTTTATCCCAAATCGCTTTTGCTGTATCACAACCAGAAATCCTATTGCACTAATATGCATCTAATCCACATACAAGGATGAGTTTGGCTTTAGCATTAGTTTGTAATAGTTTATAGTTATACTCATCATATTCTTCTTTAGTTTTGGGCACATTAATATTGTCTACTAATTTGGTAGGAGTTTTAGGGCCTTTCGTGATAATGAGCCACAAAATACAATTAGTAGCTTGAAGATACAAAGTCACTTTTTCTTTCCAATGATTATAATTGCTACCGTCAAACAGAGATGGCCTATTGCATGCTTGACCTACAGCAAAGTAAGTACTATATATGGTTGTCATGGATCAAAAACTCCAAGATTATAAAATATAAGTAAGAGCTAGCCCTAGGCTCTGATACCAATTGTTGCCTAAGAGGGCGTGAATTGGATTTCTATAAATAAAAATTTACAGTTACCCAATAAAACTAACAACTAGTACAACAAATTAATAATAAGCACAATGATGAACTTAACAATAAATGATCAAGCAAAATAACAATGAAGTATAGCTAACACAGAGAGTAAATCAAATGATGAACACATGAATATCAGATAGCTATAGTAGTAGTAGGAAAGTATAAAGATTAAGGAAGAGAATGCAAACAATATTTATAATGGTTTAACTTCAACCAAGCCTACGTCCACTCCTCAAGCTTCACTTGAGATTTTCCACTATGCTTCTAGTTTCAAGGGATGCTAGCAACCTCATGTATATGGAGCAATCCTCCATGAATATTCTACCATCACAGGGGTGCTAGTAACCTCATACACATGGAGAAATCCTCCACAGATTTTCTAGCTTTACAGGAGTGCTAGTTACCTCTTACAAGATGAGTATTTTTACTTTCAAAGAAAGTTACAAGAATAACCTCTCCCATGTATATACAAAAATTAAAGCTCTCATATTTTTCTGTAAAACCTCTCAAAGGTGTATATGCTTTAAGGCTTAAAGGCAGTGTTTGTTTTCTGAAGGAAATGAATTAAACAAGAATGGAGAATACATCAGATAACTCCAAGGAAGAGTTTGAGACTGATGATAAAATCAAAGAAATCTTGGCTCAAGTCTCGCTAATTTTTCTGATAACCTCGCACAGGCAAATAGACTTGACACTAAAAGCTTAACGTATAATTTACTGAAGAAGGTTGATAAGATCAGATGAAGAACACTTTAGGAACTCAGTGTATAGAGAGTATGTAATTGATGAATGATATGAAACTTCTTGGTTCGTTGTTCCCTTCTTCATTTCTCTCTTTATTATCTTCTTTACTTCACAGAGCTCTATATATATAACAGAGCTTAGTGTTCTGTTTTGTCTGACAAGCCCGTCTTCTTCTTCCCAGTGAGAAGATAAAATGGTGATGGGTTGAGATGATATATATTTCATTGCTCAGAAGTTGTCTCCAGCCCATGTGAGATTTTCTAGTTGAATGATGGGTGAAAAATTCGTAATGAATTCTTTTTTGCTCTCAGTATCTGACAGTTTCAGTGAGCTTTTCACAAGGTGGTCGTCTACCTAGATCACCACTGTGAACATTTTCTCTTAGTGGTCGTCCACCCGTATGTCCTCTCAGATATTTGCCTGGATGTCCAATTGAGTCATGGTCGTGAAGGATGACTACCACGACCATTGAGTATACTGCTAGTCTAATAGCCAAAGCAAAGCTGGACTAAACTGGAGCAAAACAGGCTACTTTTTCACTGACTGGTCGACCACCCAGGGTTGGGTTTGATCTCTTATTTTGCTGTTGTGTTCTGCTGCTTGGTTCTTGCTTGTTTGAGCTGCAATTTTGGCCTCTCATAAACATAAATAAGACAAAATGAGAATGAATTATGATGCTGAATTAATTATAAGATTTCAAACAATTTTACTCTTCAATTAAATCAAAACATAAATTAGAACAGAATCATCAAATTCCATGTTATTCATGCTATGACTAATAGATATGAAAAATAGTTTAATATAGAAACTAGTTTGTTTCAACCGGAAAAAAAAAATAAATACAAATAAAATAAAAAATTTGAAGATGAAAGGTTCATTTTAGAGTGATACTATTGAGGATATAAATACAAAATTGTTTGGGTTAAAATTGGTGAAAAATCCATTCTTATGGGGTCACAAGTTATTTAGTCAAAGGTTTAATGTTTTTTTGGTAATAAAGACATGTGTTAAAAAGTCGCCAGGATTAGAAAAGTCATGGGTTGTCGGCGGTAGAGGGCAACGGTGGCCGGTGCCAGTGGTTGGTGGCAATGAAGTAGACAAATAGGCGACATTGAATATATATGTGAATCGATAGATAACGCATGTACACATTTGAACAAATATTTGTAGATTTGAACAAATAGTTAGACATATAGGTGACATGTGTACACATTTGAACCAATAATTGGACATTTGACAAATCGTTGGACAGATTAAATGACATATACAGATAGGTAACATTTTAATAGATAGACAAGTTTGTAAATTTTGAACAAATAGGTATCCTTTTAGACCAATAACGTCTTTTTGGCCCAAAAATATTTAAGCTTGTCCATTTCTGAAACTGCTGGACCAAAAAATCCAAGCTTAAATCTTTTTAGGCTAAAAAGACATTATTTGTTCAGAGGGACACCTATCTATTCAAAGTTTAGTTATTTGTCTATCTGTACAAATGTCACCTATATATACACATGCCACTTATCTGCCCAACTATCTATTCAAATGTCCAACTATTTGTATAAGTGTTACCTATCTATTCACATTATGTTCAAATGTCCGCATATATGCACATGTATTACCATTCTATTCACTTATCTATTCAATGTCATTTATCAATCCACTTCACTAGTGGTCTGTGCGGTGCAGTTCGGTGTGGTTAAAGGATAAAATTAAAACCAAACCATGATGGCAAATTAACAAATTTGCTATCTATAACCAAACTGCGATTTGGTTGTTTCAATCTATTAGTTGATTGAAGAATAACTTTAAACAATTATCATGAATTTGCATAATATATAACACTAACTGATTTTACATAATTTTGTTTCATATCTGTAACATTATTTTTTGCTAAATTTCACATCTAAAATCTCTTTCATATTAATTTTTATTTTGATATTTTATTTTGATATTTTATTGGAAGTAAAAAAAATAAAATTATATTAACTATTGCAGGGTGGGGCAATTTTGAAGACGAAATATAAATTTCAAATCACGGATCAAACCAATCCGCAATTAGCAGGTGGATTACTACGGACAAAATGGTATTTTGCATAGCTCTACACCTCATAACTGCCACTGCCACTGCCAGCCATCAACGACTTTTTAGCAACTTTTTCAACGCATGTCCTTATTACTAAAAAATATTAAAACCTTGGACTAAATAACATATGGCTCATAAGAATGGACTTTTCACCAATTAACACACCATCTCATCAATAGGTCATACTTTTGGGACTTATTATCCATTAAGTCATATTGATAAATTTATCAACTAATAAATTTATCATACTCTCTTATTCTTATGAATATATTTATAATGATAAATTTATCGGTCAGGACTTATAGGTAAATAAGTCTAATGACTGATTGGTAAGTGTCCCTTTTTAATATAACTAACGTGGAAAATTTAATTTGGGGCCAATTAAATTATTATGCTTATATCTAATTGTAAAAAACAATAATAATAAGTAACAAGAAAATTTCATTGAAAAAAACATATTTGTACCATTACATGTAATTCTAGAACAATGCTGTTGATATATGAGTTTTTTAACACTACTTAAAACACTTAATCACTTAATCTGAGAGTTTCAGTGCAAAGAGTTTCATAATAAAAACTATGGCAACAATCGTCTCTAATTTTTAATTATTTATTTATTTTAACATGGTTCAACTATAATATACATCTCTTTTGGATGCTTATTGTAATTTGTATGCACCTATCACGTTGGGCATAGCTAACATTTACTTTAAAGGGAAAGCTTATGGTGTGCACTGCTTCAGGATGCACTCCATTATAAATTGATGTAATTTTATCACAAATTTTTGAAACATTAATTACAAAATATGTAATCTCGTCACAAATTAATGTAACAAAATGTCCAAAAATTTGTGCTTGATGTTACAAAAGTTTGTGATTTGGTTACGACATTTTTGTTACACCAATTTGTGGCAAAATTAACCATTTTGTGGTTGATGTTATGAAATTTTATGATAAAATTACGTCAATTTATGGTATGGGGCCTAATATTTACACATCAAATTTAGCTCCTTACACCCCTTTTCTATTTACACCCCATTAGAAATTCAAATATGTTCATTTTATCTCCTTACATACCTCATAACTCGAAATATACCCTCAAAACTAACCTTTCTTCATCTCTTTTGAAACCCTAACTTACACACTCATCTCTAATTGTCATAACTACCATCTCCAACCATCATAGACACCACTTTGTAGCCCTCCCCCACCCTATAACTTTCCTACCTAGCTACTACCAACTTGTAGCCCTTTAACCCAGATCCCTCTTAATTATAACAGCCACCACATTGCAACCATCTCCGCTGCAGTAACCACTACTATGAAACTTTCCTTACCCCAAGCAACCATGTAACGCCCCGAGAATAATCAAACCCAACCCAACCACATTAACCAACATTCATTGAATAATAATGACATAACTCCAACCTTTACGTCATATATCAACAATGTTTATACAAAAGCTTCACATGCAAGTTATACATTCATTGGTAAGAAGGATACATGAATCTATGGCATGTGAAGCATATGGTTCACAAAACAATTAAATGCCCTTATGGGATACAATTTCCAAGGCTTAAGCCCGGTTACATGAAAGTGGCCTCTTGGACCCATACAAAAATAGCCCTTGGCTAGCAATTTAATCTCAACAAAATGGAGCTATGTGCTCATCACAACTATCCACGCCCTCAACTTGGCGAGATCACCACGTCTTTACCTGCACCAAAGTCCCATAGGGGTGAGCATAAAGACCAGTAGAGAAATCTCACAAAGTTTATACAGTTGTGCAAACTCTCAATAAAAATGCAAATGTCAATGCCATGCCTTGCTCTTTAAAGAAATTTCATTTCATGCTCTTCCTAAAGATTTACATTTTTCAATAAAAGCCTACAATCTCAACACATTTCAAAACTTCCAATTTTAATCAATAGGGGCGGTAAATACGACACTGGTAATCCCTAGGCTGGTGTCTACAAGCAGACTCTACAAGTACTACCAAATTGTCATTTTTACCGGTATTAACCGGAAGGCTTGACACCTATTCGTGCGATTTTCTGGTCTCTCACCATGGACACTCAGGCCAACTTATCAAGTTCAACTACACCCCCTAACCGGACTTACCAACGTATTTACCACATACACATTTCTGTTGTTCTTGTTACAGATACCAATTTCTTTAATGAAATAAATATCCTCAACTTAATTTCACAATGCATGACGGTAAATTAAGTGAGTATGCAATGCATTGATGTTCCATATCTCATGGCATTTCTCCATTTCATTTACCTTTACAATAATGACAACAATTACATTCCCATTTCCTCTTTCCATGATTCTTTCACAAGATAACCACATACCATCAACACATACTACAATTTTCTCATTTCACAAGTCTTAGCAATTTAGTCTCATCAAGACTATGTGTGATGTTTTCAAACATTAATCTTCGATACTTACAATTCTTACCATCCATGGTGCACAACAATATGCCACTCTATCACAATCCATATTCACACATTTAGCAAAAATGTTAAAATGACATCTTATTTCTCATAGATCAAGTAGGTTGCGATTTTGCTAAACATTTGATGAAATTTACTCTTATTCATTCTCTTGACGCAAGAAATGAAAGAAGTTCATGTGTATTTTCATGTTTTTCCCAAAACCCCCAAATTCTAGGGTTCTTCATCCAAGATAAAACTTTTTCCCATTTTCTTAATGAATCCTACCAAAATCATCATTCTTGAGTTTTATAGAGAGAACATCCTCATGGATAAAAAGAAAAGTTGAGATTTAAACCCATCTTTCAAAACTTCCCCTCTCTCTCTTCATTTAGTGCAAAAGTTAAAATCCACAACAACCTCATGGAAACTTTAAAATCAACATTCATATAGCAAAACATGTATATATGACTCAAGAAATCCCTACCTTAAGACTTGATGATGAAGAGAGGGAAACCCTAGCTTTGATGGAAGAGTCTTCAACTTTCCACAACACCAAGAGAAGCCCTAACTTGGATCTTCAAAATTTATGAGAGATGATGATGATCTAGACCCAAAGATTTCAAGAATCAAGGTGTTTTTATGTTTTGGTGAGTGTTTCTAGAGAGAAATAGGAGAGAAATAAGGTTTGGAGTGAGAGGAAGAAGCCCAAAATGTGATAGAAATTCGGCCAAAAGACATACAAAAAATAGAGATTCAGACTGTCCCCGTCTCGCACGTGCGGTGCGGAGCCTCCTTCCCGCACATGCGGCCCTCCAATCTGCACTCAGTCCCGCACCTGCAATTTAAGCAGTGTGCAACCACTGAAATTCACCATTCCCGCATGTGTGGCCTCACTCCCCGCACGTACGACCTCTCATCCAGCACGTGCGGCCTTGGGCCCCGCACGTGCGGCCCTGGCCTAGCAGTCCAGATCTGACTGGTTCAATCCCCGGGCACTCTAGACTCACCCGAGCACTCTCTGGAACAAGTGAAATTTACCATCGGACAAAACAAAAGTAAAAACTTTCTTAAGAGAAGTATTTTCGGGCGTTTCAAGTCCAACGAAAATAAAAGAGGAATGGAACGAAGAAAGAAAGAAAGAGAAGAAAGGAAAGAAAAGAAAGACCGGTCATCACAAACCACCACTTGTAGCCCCTTTACGCCTTTCCAACCTCAGATCTAGGGTTTCCAGAGGCGAGAGGAATAGGGTCTAGGGTTCTTAGAGATGAAGAAGAGGTTGTTAGAATTCCAAAGTTGAACAAATAGTCTTGGTGTGGCTTCATAACACCAGTTTAATGCTAGATGTTCAAATCTAGATAACCAAGCCGAATGAATCGTGTTTGTTCAAGTTTTTGATGCTGAACGAATTGTATTTGTACAAAAATCGACCACGAAAACTGATGGGTGTAGACACCCCATTTTAACTGGACCTAAGACTTTGGCGCTTTCTTTTGATTAGCCGATGATGACAATCAGAATGTGTTTGTCATAGAATCCTCAGAAAAAGAAATGAAATTTGAGCTTTAATTCCATCATTCACACATTTTTGGCCAAATTATTTTTCAGCCAAAATTCACCAATCTCCACTACTAAAAGAATCTTGGCTGTTCAATCTCCATTACCAAAATTCTTACATCAATCCCCACTCACCATCCACATTCCTAATTACACCCCACCATCTCCACTCATCAGCCACTTTCATAATCACACCCCACCATCCTCACTCATCAACCACTTTCATAATTGCACCCCATAATCCCCACTCATCATCCACTTTCCTAATCGCACACCACCATCACCACTTATGACTCACCATCCACCTCCACTATACATTGTCTCTCATTAGCTCCATTAGTGCCCCATTAACTCCATTATTTTTCCAAAATACTCCACTTTGTCCTCCACTTTGTTTTCACCATTGCCCACTTGCATTGCCTATATAATGAGAGCTCTAGTCTTGAGTTTGAGAGATGAATTTGAGAGGAGAAGTGTAGAGAGAATACTAAATTTAAGTTAGAATTTGAGGGGGAAAAAAGCCTTGAAAACAAGAGTGTTGTCTTGCCAAACTAGAGAAGTTGTCTAGCCTTAATGTATCTCATCTTCCCTTGCCAAAACTACTCATGAAACTCCTTGAAACCAAGTCCTAAAGCCTTGATCAAAAAGAGTAATCCTTGCCAAGTTTAAGAAGATCAAAGAGTGATCAACACACTTGTCCAAAACCATCATTCTAGCTCAAATTTCAAGCTCTTGAATTGACGATTTAGAACACAATTCACAACCTTGAAGGTGATCAAAAGGAAGCTTGGAAATCAAGAAGTTCATTGTTTCTTTGGAATGTGAATTTTCAATCTCTTTCATTTTCTTTCATTTTCTATCTTATATTTGTTTTCTTGCTCTAATTTCATATTAGTTTTGTTGTAAGCTAATCGGAAGTGGTTAGTGTTGGACAATCTTCACTATATTTAATGAAACAAATTCTATTTGTGTACTAAACAACAAACAGAATACAAAAGAAAATAGGAAATGAGAGAGATTGTTTGATTACAAAAATGAAACCAATAAATAAAAATAAATAAATAAAAATAGATTTTTACTTTGTTACAAAAACAAAATTAAAATTTGATTTAAATAAATAAACAGAAAATTAACAACTTACTTGATTAATTTCTTGAACAATATTCTGATCAAGTGCAGTGTTTGACACTGTGTCCTTAAGACAGATTTTTCCTCTCCACGGTACTTTCAGATTTTCGGACATCTATCTCCTAGCATAAAATGATCAGCAATGAATAAATGCAGCACTATAATTTATTAGCACAACGAACACACTATTTGTTTATACACTTTCTCACAAGAACAATAATGCAACAAAATATAGAGTAATACAGTATTTTTCTAGACGAAAAATTGTGAATAAAAACATTAAATAGGGGCTGCCTATTTATAGATAGAGTGGTGGCTTTTAAATTTGAATCCGATAGGTAGCAAATCTGTTTTGAACAGATACAGTACCTGTTCGACACTATTTGAACAGATTCAACTTGTTCGGTCACAGTTGAACACCAACACTGCTGCTCACTCTGCGCTGCCTTTCCAATACTCTGCTGAATTTTGCATTAGTGGGTGGTTGGCCATTGGTAAAGGTTGCAGGCCACCAGCTGGCCATGGTTGAAGGTTGCTGGCCATAAATGGAGGTCTGCCGGCCATGGAAAGTGGCATGCCGGCCACTGATGTATAGGTTCATCTTGCAGCAACAGAGGACAAACAGAGCATATACAGGGTATCTCAAGGGTTTGTTTGCACAACCTACCCCTCATTTTCATAGGAAAATCAAAGGAGTAGCAAGCTTTGGTTCACAAAACATCAATGGATGCAATTTCATTGCATGATGGCATGTGAAACCAAGTGTGCAAGTTCAATAAATGCAAAACAAGACACAAGCCTCCTCCTTTTCATGAATGATCAAAGGAAGAAGGTGACTTTGGAGGCTTGAATCATTTCATTACTAGCAAGTATGAAATGGTCCAAGTTCAATGTGTTCAATTAACGTCTGACTGAACACACCAAGACACAATCAAATTCTTATCTTTGCACAATTTTAGTTTAAAATTTTAGTTACCCCCTTTTAATTACCCTTTCATTCTTTAATCAATTAAGGCCAAAAGGTGAATTAAAGTCCTTTAATAGAGAAGGAAGTGTCAAACAAGGGGTAGTTTAAGGCAAGAGAGAGGGGTCATGCCGTTGATAATGAACCCCGAAAAGAGGATTAAACAATTAAGAATGGACCTCAATCTCAAGCTTAAACAATCCCAACGTTGAAACAACACTCAAAGCAAACAAAAAGTAAAGAAATGAAGGAGGTTGCAGAGATTATGCTTGCCAAAATTAAGTGAGAAAAACACTAAAACAATGTAACCAACTCAAACAAGTGGTGTCTAAAGGCCTAAAACACCATGCTTGTGAGGACACTTACACTAGAAGCATGCAAAACAAGACTCAAATTACTTAACCAACCCAAAACAGAGACAAAACAGTCCAAAATACAGCCTAAAACATGCTGGAATTAAGCTATAAAAAGCTAAAAAAATATGCTAACAGATAGAGCTGGCTAGCAAACAAAACACAAGGAGGGGAGGCTAACCCCTCCAAATTTGGATTTCAAAACATGATTTTGGCCACTGAAATAGGTCTGAAAATTAGTGTTTAAAAGCTTAGAAAAAGATAGTTTGAAAGTGGGAAACACAAATGGAAATGCTTTGCAAGCAAGGAATAAAGAAGGGTGAACCACCACCTAACCTTTAATGGCCTAAACCCACAAATTTTAGCCCACAAAAATAGAGGTTTTACAGCCCAAAAACAGTAGAAAAAAGATGGAAAAACAAGTACGCAAAACAAAGTAGAAGGGCAAGTGTTATACCTCTTGAAGCAAAGATCAATTCTAGGCAACAATTCAAGCGAAAACCAACTTCAAGAGTTCCAAGAAGGCCTCAACGAACCTTTGTCCAAAGGTGATCAATTTTGATTAAGGAGGTATAGGCAAAAGTGTAGTGTATGTAGGCTAATGTGCACAAACTTGCAAGAGAGAGAGAGAAATGTAGAGAGAGATTTTTTGCTCCAAAAATTCTAACCTTTAAAACAATATGAGAGGTCTTCTATATATAGAGAACCAAGCAATTCCCTCAAAAACATCCAGCCCTACACATGGCTGAAAATGCATGCATTTGTGCAAACAGCTGGCACAACTAGCATAAAATATCTAAAAACACACTGGTGACCGGCAAGCCATCACTAGTGGCTAGCACCAGGTCGGCAAGCAAAAAGTGATGACCGGTAAATCTCTATTAGTGGCCGGCAGGTCACCAGAGGTTACAGACTGAAAAAGATAGGCTTGGTCCAAAATTGGGTTTGAAAGGCTATTAGGGTTTGCGAGGCTCAAAGTTATGGCATTCCGCTGAAGACTTCGAGCACTTGGTAAGCAAACAAACTCATCATCGGGTGTGCATGCGAGGACATCCAAGTCGTAAAGGCCGTCAAAAATGGGGTGTCTACACTACCTCAAAGGAGATGTGGGCTAATAGTGAAAGTATGCCAAAGGCAGAGTGGGACTGACATGGAAAGCTTTTGTTATTGCTTTCTAAGATAAATACCTACCTTCCACAGCTAGGGAGAGACTGAGACAAGAATTTCAAAACTAAGCAACTAAACCTGTTAGTGGTCGAGTTTGAGGCAGCTTTCACTAGCTTGTCTCGGTTTGCACCTGAGTTGATGGCAATGGAGGAACGCTGTTGCATAGAATTCTAGAAGAGATTGAGAACAAAGATCTTGTTCAAGGTTGCCGGAAACATGATTCGGAATTATGACCGTCTTATGGAGGCGGCGGTACATGTGGAGATTACAATGCAGGTTGAGTAAGAGAGATTTCGAGGTTCTAGGTCTAGGGGTCTAGAGTCTCAAGGGGACTTTAGAACTAGCAAGAAGCATAAGGGCATTGTAGACACTCCATTTTTGACCGACCTTAAGACTCAGACGTCATCGTTTGTGCACGCGATGATTGCGCATGTTTGTACTTGTTTCGAGCGCCCGAAGGTCTCAGCTGAGTGCCTTGTCTCGGGGTCTCTTAACTCTCTTCTTTTTGGCCTTGTTTTTGGACCGAACCTTGGTGCCTTTGCCTGGAGGGAGAGAGAGGCCTGGAGGCCACTTTTTGTAGCTGTAGGCTACTTTTCTCTCTTGTAGGCCACTTGTAGTGGCCTGTAGGCTAGTTTCGGGAGCTTTCGGCTGAGTGCCTTGTCTTGGGGTCTCTTGGATCCCTTCCTTTTGGTTTGTTTTTGTGCCATACCTTGTTGCCTCTTGCCTAAGGGAGGGAGAGGCCTTGCCGGCCACTTTTGGCATGTGCCGGCCACTTTCTTCCCTTGTAGGCCACTTAAAGTGGCTGGCCGGCAGCCACTTTTTTTCCTTTTTAGATATTTGTAGATATTTTGAGCCAGCTGTGGCTCACTGAATTCATCCTCCTATGGAGGGTAGGTGGGATTGAGCAAGCTGTTTGCTTGCATTGCTCTATAAAAGGGGAGCTTCCTCCCCATTGGGAGAGGTTCAGCATTTTCAGAGCAAAAATATCTCCTACTCTCTAGAATTCTCACCCTCTCTCTATATTTGTGCTATTTTGTGCTAAGAAGTGTTATTTCTTCACACTTTTGCACACAAACACCTAGTCAAGCACCTTAACTTTGGAGTTGAGGCACCTTGGAACTTGTTTTGAGGTCTTAGCATTGGTTTTGGTCCAAAATTATTGTTGAAGTTGCTGCCTTCTTGCTGTGCTACAAGGGTAAGCTTCTTCTCCTCTTAAGCTTGTTTGTTGTATACTAGTTTAAACCACCTTTGCATGCTTACTTAGGCCTAGTTGTTAACTACAAAAAGCTCTGATTTTAAGTGTTAAGAAAGGTTTTTTAAGGCCTCTTTGGTGTTGGGGGTGTTTCACCCTCTTGTGTGTCTTATTTGCTTGAGGTTGGTGCCTTCTTTTAAAGCCTTGGAGGCACTCTTTGTTTGGCCTTTCTACCATTGAAACTCAGAGGAATTTCAGTGGTAGAAACCATGTTTTAAAGTCCAAAATAGGAGGGGGGTGGCCTCCCCTCCTTACTTCTTGGTTCCATGCCTCGTTGGCCTAATTAGTGACCATGTTTTTCTAGCATGTGTTGGCTTATTCTCAGCTTATTTTTGGTCTTATTTCAGCATGGCATAACTTTGTTTTGGCTTGGTTGAGTCACCTTATGCATGCTTTTTACGCTTGTAGTGTAATCTTGCCATTTAGCCTTACATGCTTGCCACTTTGGTTCATCATTCCAGCTTGTTTTGACTACACTCTAGCATGATTTTATCCATGTTTTAACATGCTTAAGCTCTGTTTCAAGTGGTCTTGGCCATGTGAGGCTTGCTTTGTGTAGTTATAGTGTAAAAGCCCTTGACTAGCTTTGAGTTTCAAAGTCTCTAGCATGCTTCACTTGAGTTGTTTGCATGCTTTGGCCTCACTTCTCACATGATTTCAGTATGTATAGCATAGTCATACTCTCACATGTGTCACTCTTTAAATGCTTTTGGAGAGTTGTGCCTTGTGCCTTGATCATGAGCTAGTTTGTATGCATGCTTCTCTAAGCTTTTTGGCTACCATTCCAGCATGTTTTTGGTCTTACTTTGCCATGTTACAACTCTGATTTTGGTTGGTGGGGTCACCTCTTGCTTGGTTTTGGTACTTGTAGTGTAATCTCACTTATTAGCCTTGCATGCTTAGTGTTTTGGCTTACCATTTTAGCTTATTTTGGCTATACTCTATATGTTTCTAGCATTGTTTTGACATGCTTTAAGACTGTTTTGAGTGATCTTGGTCCTTTGAGCATTGCTTAGTATGACTATGGTGCAAGTGCCTTATCTAGTCTTGAGTTTTGACAACCTTGGCATGCTTTATTTGAGCTATTTGCATGATATGGAATCATTTGGCATGATATTTCAGAGTATATACTTCCATCATGCACTCATATATATCGCTCTTTAATTGTGTTTCAGAGTTGACCCTTATGCCTAGTTGATGAACCATTACATGAACATCATTATCTTGCCTTTCATGCCATCATTTCAGAGCATTTTGGCCATTATTTTGGCATGCAGGAGGTCTGTTTAGGGCTGGTTTAGTCCATTGAGCATTGTATTGCATAGTCCTAGTGTTGTGTACTTCACTAGCTTTAATGCTTAAGGACTCTAGCATGCCATACTTGTGTTGTTTGCATGATATGTCATCGTTTGGCATATGATTTCAGTGCTTGTACCTCTTTCATGCTCTCATATATGTCACTCTTTCAATGTGTTTGAAAGTTAAGCTTTATGCCTTACTTGTAAGCAAATGAGTGAGCATGTGTTTCTTGTCTTTTGTGCCTAAGTTTTGGTGTTTATTGGCCACTGTTTTGGAGCATCTTAGGTCTGTCCATATGTGGTTTGACCATTTGAAATTGAAATTGCATGCCTCATGTGTAATACACTTCACTAGCTTTGATGCCTTAGCTTCTAAACATGCCATGCAGGTTTTGCTTATATGATAGAGTCTTGTGCGTGCCACTTTAGCATTGAAAGATAAGCACCTTGTTTGCATTGCATTGTGTTTGGATCGGACGTTAATCCAAACACAAGGAATGTGGCACGTTTCATACTCGAAGTGATGAAACGTGTTGCGTTTCTTGGTCGCTAACCCTCTTGATCATGCATGATAGAGGCGGAGGTTCATCGAGTCTATTTGTGCATTCATTGACTTGTGCAAGCTTGGCTCTTTAGCCATCATGCATTGAGATGCGCGTTGGTGGCTTGAGAGTCGAGCACTACGCTCTTTTGAGCTTGAGAAATGATAAGGAGAGTAGTTGCACACACATTTCCTTGTAAATGCATTGTTGTGCCTTTGTTGATCTCTGTTGCAGGAAAGCTGAGGTTCTGGAAAGAAGTGGCCGGCCGGCCACTTGCACTAGCCTGCCGACCACTTAAAGTGGCCGGTCGGCCAGTTGAGGTAGCCTGTCGACCAGTTAAAGTGGTCGGCCGGCCACTTGCAGCAAATTTGTCCAGAATGCTCCTGTTTTGGGGCAGAGACAACCTGAAAATGTGTTTGATGCTCTGAGGTCACCGCGAGTGCAAACAGAGACAACTCATGGCAAGCAAACCGAGCATGCATCTCTTCCTTGCCCTCGAGGCCATTTAACCGCTTTCTTAGTTGGTTCATTTGTCGATTTTGTAATTAATTAGTTAATGTGTTAACTAATTTAATGCATTATTGTAATTTCTTTATTAGCTTAGCATAACTATTTTTCAATTCGGTTTGTAATTACTTAGCTAGAGTTAGTTAATTAATAAGTTTGTAATAATTAGCTTAGCTTAGCATTGCTAGTTAGATTATTTATTCGGACCCTCCGTCGAGAGGGCAAATGTTGTAATAAGTGTGCGTGTGTGTGAATGTCTTCCAACCCCATGTCTTTCTCCCTTTTATTTACCAGCTTTCGATGGTCAGTTTTAGGGCATGTTTCAATTAGCATACTTATGCTTTGCATGCGTGCATCATTCATTTGTCTTGCACGCACCGGGCTTGGCGCATCATTCAAACCGCATTGAATTTCAATACTTACTTGAATACGTGTTTCAAAGCATGTTATCGAATGTTGCATTCATATGCCATCTTAGATAGCCGAGCCCACTTAGTTTCATTTTTGCATGTGCTGCATTAGGCATCTAACATAGCTAGGATGATGCATGATTTCTAACTAGTTTTCTGTTTTGGCTCGGAGTACACTGTAAGTGTTTATGCTTTAGCATCCTTGCATGAGTGTGAGTGTTTCCATGTCAGCATGCTTGCCATGAAGCTATTTGCTTAAATGATATAACTGCATGAATGCCTGTGGATGAAGGCTTCATCACTTGAATTAGAACAATTCGATCAAATGTGAGTTTTAAGCCTACTTGAGGGTGGCAAAATCATCATGTTTTAAGCCCATTTGAGGGTGGCAAATCTGCATTTTAGCCTACTTGCGAGTAGCATCTTCAAACCATTTAAAAAAAAATAAAAATAAACATAAGATGTGTAGACACCCCATTTTTTACCGTCCTCAAGACTTGGACATCATTATTTGAACACTCGATGATCATCCATGCCTGTGTTCATTTTTAGTTCTCAGAGGTCTCGGCCGCGCGCCTTGCCTCAAGATCTCTCAACTTGTCTGTTTTGTGTTTGGATGTGGACCAAGCACTTGTATTTTTGCTTATGAGGGAAGAGGGTGGCTTGTTTGCCATCCCCTGAACCCATCGGCCAAGGCTTAAAGCCGTCGGCCTTGTTTTCTTGCCATCGGCCAAAAGTTTTGGCTGATCGGCACTTATGTTGGTCGATCGGCCATGTTTTCTGGCCGAACCCTGTTCATCTACTTTATGCAGATATTTTATGCCAGCTGTGGCATCCACAATTCCCCCCTCTATACAAGTGTATGGAGGGATTTGCCTATTTGCTTAGCTTCCTCAAGAAGCTTTGCTTTTGGTTCTCTAAAAGAGAGAACCATCTCCTCCCTCCTCAAGGGTTCAGAAAATTGAGTCTTGAGGGATAGATATACTTTTGTATCTATTCTTCTTTGTTTAGCCTTGTTTTGTACTCAAAAGTGTAGTATTGTCTTACTATTGTACACAAACACACACTAGAACACCATCCTCTTAGAGCTGAGGTCCCTTGAGGTTGATTTCAGAGTTCTTGGAGTGGTTTAAACTTGGAAAAGTTACTGGAGCCTTGTTCTTGAAAGTGTTCTTCAAGGGTGAGCATTCTTGCTTTTAATACCTCTTTCTTGCTTAAGCTTTTAGACCTTCTTGCTTATTGTTTTAAGTTTAACTCTAAACTACAATAAGTTCTGATTTTTGATGCTTTAGATCTTTGTTTAAGATCACTTTTTGGTTTGGGGTTGTTTCCCCCCTCTTAGGCCTTGTTAGGCCTTGTTTTAGGCCATCCCTTTTGGCCCTTGTTCTTGGCTTTGCATGACCTTCCTACCACTGAAATCCAGAGGATTTTCAGTGGTGTGAAGGTGGTTTTGGAGTCCTAAATAGGAGAGGGTCATCCCCCCTCCTTATTGTCTTAAATGCTAGTGTAAATGACTTATATTGGTAGTATGTTTGCTTGGCTTGTTTTAACTTCATTTCAGTATGTATTAGGCTTTGTTTTGCCATGATATAACACTGTTTTGACTTGGTTTGGACATACCATGTATGCTTCTTGTACTTGCCTTGCAATCCTTTCATTTGCCTTATGATGCATCATGCTTTAAGCCATGTTTCTAGCATGATTTAGGCTCGACTCCATGAAACTTTTAGCCTTGTTGTAACATGCTTAAGCTCTAATTTGACTTGTTTTGACCATATATGCCATGCTTTGTATAGCCATAAAGCATTCTAGCTTGTTAGCCTTAAGTGTCCAAGTCACTAGCATGCTTTACTTGGATCATTTCAATGATTTGGCATCATTTGTTATACTATTTCAGTCCATGTTTCATGCTCAAACACTTGCACTTGTCACTCCTTTAATTGATGTTTTATGACTCATGAATGGACCATTGTGCATGCCTCCATGCTTAGTTCATTTGGATGCCATCTAAGTGGATTTTTGGTCTTGTTTTACTATGCAATAACTCTATTTTAATTGGTTTATGTCATGCCATGTTTGGTTTTGATAGGTGTAGTGTGACACTCCTTTTGTAGACTTGTATGCCTCATGTTTTTGGCCTTTTGTTCTAGCTTATTTTGGCTTTGGTCCTTGCATGTTTTAGGCTCATTTTGACATGATCTAGGACTGCTTTAGATTATACTTGCCATTTGCTTCATGTTTTGCATGGCCATGGTTTGAGTCCCTTGGCTAGTTCCAAGCTTTGGGCTTTCTTGCATACTATGCTTGCATTATTTAGTTGGTTTGGCACCTCTCCATGCATGATTTCAGAGCTTACCATGTATGCCACAAGCCCATGTTTGTCCTCTTTTAAGTGTTCTTGAAAGTTGCTCTCCTATGCCTAGGTGATAGGCCATCACGCATGCATGTTTGTATGTACCTTTGTCTTTATTTCCATAGCATTTCGGCCACTAATTTGGGCATGTTTAAGAGCTGTTCACTTTAGTTTAAGTCCATCCTTTCGCATGTTATTGCATGTTTACCTCGCATGTCGCATGCTTATTGCATACTTGGTACATTATATGTTGTTGCGTAGTAGTTCCCTTGCATGTTGTGGCATGCTAGTCCTATTACATTATGCTTACATACTTGTTGAATGCTTGCTAATTGACATGTTGTTGCATGCTCATCCATCTTGCATACTTGTTAGATTATATGTTGTTGCATGTTTGTTATTGGTATTGTTGTTGCATGCCTATTACATTGTATGCATGCATGTTTGCATGCGCAGGTCGCATATCGCTTGCTTGCATGCTTAGGTTGCATTGCATTGTGTGTATTCCCTTGCCTCTTGATCAAGCATGCTAGAGGTTGGGGCCCCTTATGTGTTTTTTTGTGTGCATTCCATTTGATATTGAATTGCACACTTGGCTCCTTTGGCCATCATGCATTGAAATGTGTGATTGATGGTCCGAGGGTCGAGAACTACACACCTTTGTGTCTTAAACATGATAAGGGGTGTAGTTGTGCAGATATTGTCTTGTAAATGAATTGCCATGCTCTGTTTGTTCTCTGCTGCAGCAATAGGAGCTTTTCACAGGAAGAGATGGTCGATCGACCATATTCAATGCCGATCGGCAACAAACATTTGGCCGAGAGCCTTATATTTGGTCGATGACCTTCCTATTTTGGTCGATGGCATCATCTCTTGGTCGATGACCTCCCACAGTGTACACAAGATAGTTCAGAAGTGTCACAGAAGTTGGCACAATTTTCAGAGGTACAAAGCAGTGCAAACAGAGGCAACATGAGGCATGGCAACGGATTTCTGAGCAAAGCCGACCAAGCTTGCATTTGTTTCTCTTCCCGAGGCTGCTTTACTGCTTTCATAGCTTAATTAATTTGTTTAATTAATTAAGAGTTGTGTAATAATTAGTTGGCTTGTAAGTTAGTTAATTAGTTGATTTGTATTATTCTTTCGGTCCCTCCGTCGAGAGGGCACAATTTTGTAATAAGCGTGCGTGTGTGTGATGCATGTCTTCCAACCCCCATTTCTTTCTCCCTTTTACTTAACCGCTTACGATGGTTAGTTTTAGGGCATATTTCATTTAGCATCCTTATGCTTGCATGTTTGCATCCATTCATCTGTGTTGCATGCACTGGGCTCGACGCATCATACTAACTGCATCGCATTTCAATTCCAAAGTTGAATACATGTATCAATTGTCGCATTTCACATGCCATTTTAGATTAGCTGAGCCTATTTCTAGTTGCATTTTGCATGTGTTGCATTAGCCATCTTAATATGAGCTAGGATCATACATGAGTACTAACTAGTTCTTTATTTTAGCTTGGAGTACACTGTGAGTGTTTATTCTTTAGCATCTTGCATGTGTGTAAGTGTTGTCATGACAGCATGCTTGCCATGAGGCTAATTGCTTGCATGATATAACTGCCTGAATGCCTGTGGGTGAATGTTGAATTACTTGAATTGGAACGATTCATTGAAATCCGTGTTTTAGCCTACTTGTGAGTAGTAAACTTCAAACCATTTCCGAACAAACGGATATGTGATGTTTTGTTCCAAATTAGGCGATCTAGTCTATACTTGTGTGTTGTGCGCATCACTTAGTAATACTAGCTAATAATCGGAATAAGAACGCATGTGTTTTCAAAAACAAGATATCATGCTTAGTACAAGCCGATCTTTGATCGGGCGAGCGGGGGTGCTCATTGCATGACCTTCCCTAATCGTGCCCAAGTTCCCGAGCCGAGGCAACTTTAGTGATGACGGACACATGGCCTTAGGCACGAGTTAGGGTTTCCTAAATTCCCCCAAAATAAATATTTAGGTGGCGACTCTGTATTTGGTAAAGCAGTCAATGTTTGGCACTTCTTTACAAAAATCAGTTTTCCAAAACGATTTTTCGGATTTGGACTCTTTGGTGATTTATCAATCTCACATCGCACATTGTGAGATCAGATTAAGAACCGTGACATTTGAGTCTGAACTGTAGCATGAAGCCCAAGGGCGCGTCTACAAGATGTTTTGTTCCAAATCGAGCGATTTAGTCTATACTTGTATGTTGTGTGCATCACATAGTAAGGTTAGCTAATAAAATCGGAAAAAGAACAAATGCGTTTTCAAAATAACATATCATGTTTAGTAGAGGCCGATCCTTTAATCGAGCGAGCGGGGGTGCTCATTTCATGACCTTCCCCCCTCGTACCCAAGTTCCCGAGCTGAGGCAACTTTGGTGATGACAGACACGTGGCCTTAGGCACGAGTCAGGGTTTCCTAAATTTTCCAAAATAAAATATTTAGGTGGCGACTCTGAAATCTAGCAAAGTAGTCCATGTTTGGCACTTTTTTGATAAAAATTGATTTTCCAAAACGATTTGCGGAATTTGGACTCTTTGGTGATTTATCAGTCTTACATTGCACTTTGTGAAAGTAGATTCAGAACCGTGACAGGAGTCCGAACTGTAGTGGCTAGAACCCAATTCGCGTCCTCTCCGAAGGGGGGGCGCGCGGAGAGAGTTCGGGCGGTCTACAGCATCTTTTCATTCTAGCCCCAATCACAGCAAACTAGATCTATATTTCCATTGTCGAGTGTTGGCCCGAGAAGGAATGCTCAGGGCAGCTTTACTTGTTTCAAGTGTGGCGAACCAGGTTATAAGGCTAGTTCCTGCCTATAGAAGGGAGGAGGAGGGCAGCAGATGTTACCACTACCACCACCTAACCGATCTTAAAGTCAGTCCTAGAGTAAGGGGCAAGGACCTACATGCTTTCAGTGTGGTTAATCAGGGCATTTGAGGAAATCTTACCGTCAGTTAGGTGGCGCATCTGGCGCATCAGGGTCGAGGTAGACTCAAAGCCATCAATAGGCTCATTCAGTTCAGACCCCATGAGCTAATCAGGGAGCCGCCTCGGCTCAGCCAGTACATCAGGCCTATACTCTGAGAGATGAGTAGGTTGATCAAAGGCCACAGGGGCACGTGTATACTGTTACAGTGCCAAAGCAGTTGCCAGGATCCTCTATTATGAGAGGTATTCTTGTTGTGTTCAATTCTTTGGCTAATGTGTTGATTGATAGGGGTGCGTTGCATTCATTTATATCTTCTGCTTTTGCTTTTGCTTTTGCATTGGGATTAGAGGTGGCTTAGTTAGTGGCTCTGCTCAGGATAGAGTCACGGATTGGGGGCTAGGTTGAATTGGACTGGGGATATCGTGGTTTTGAGATAGAGGTTGCCGGCCGCCGACTTCCTTTTACATTTGTGTTATAAGACATGTCGAGTTTTGATGTCATTTTAGGCATGGACTAGCTGTCTTCGTATCGTGTTGTTATTGATTGTTACCGTCAATGGGTTACGGTGTGCACCTCAAGTGGTGGCTGTTTTTATTTTTTGGGAGATTGAGCTAATAAAGTCTTATCACCAGTTTATGACTCTCGTGGTAGGGACGAGCTCAATTGTCTTCTTGCAACTCCCTTGGGTAGTGCGAGTGATGGGGTCTGAGTTGAATTACCGAGAGTAGTTTGTGAATACCCAGATGTCTTTCCTGAAGATCTTACTAGTTTATCAGGAGATCGAGTTCACCATTGATTTAGTGTCTGGCACGACATCAATCTCCATGGCACCATATAGGTTCGCACCCGCAGAATTACATGAGGTAATGATTCAACTCCAAGAACTTTTAGACAAGGGCTTCACTTGCCCTAGTATATCACCTTAGGGAGCGCCAGCTCTCTTCTCAAAGAAAAATGATGGGTCATTGTAGTTGTGTATTAATTACTGCAAATTGAATTGAGTTATTGTTAAGAACAAGTATCCTCTATCCAGAATAGATGACTTATTTGACCAACTTAGTGGGTTTCGTTGCTTTTCAAAGATAGATTTGAGGTCGGGGTACCATTAGTTAAGAGTTAGGGAAGAGGATATACAAAAAATGATTTTTCGCGCGCATTATGGCCATTATGAATTCCTAGCAATGCCTTTCAGTTTAACTAATGCTCCTGCTTCCTTTATGGACCTGATGAATCAAGTCTTTTGAGACGATATCTTAATTTATTCAACCTCTAAAGAGGAACACAAGGAACACTTGTGGATAGTGCTTGACTTGATTAGGGTCCACCAATTGTATGCTAAATTTGAGAAATGTGAGTTTTGGCTGACTGAAGTGAAGTTTTTAGGGCATGTTGTGTCGGGAGAAGGAGTAATTGTAGATTCTTGTAGCAAAGATGTCATGCAAGATTGGGAGCAACCTAAGAATGTTTTTGAAATCCGGAGATTCCTAGGGTCAGTTAGGTATTATCGTCGTTTCGTAAGAGACTTCTCTAGACTAACCACACCGTTGACCAGGTTGACAAGTAAGGGTGTCAAATTTGTATGGAATAAGACTTGTGAGAAATCATTCCAAGAACTTAAGACTGGGTTGGCCACCACACTGGTTTTGATAATTCTAGAGAAGGGCTTGGGTTATACTATTTATTGGGATACGTCCTGGAATGGACTTGGTTGTGTATTGATGCAAGAAAGGAAAGTTGTAGCTTATGGTTCACGACAATTGAAAACTCATGAGAAGAACTACCCCAATCCATGATTTAGAGTTAGCAGCGGTAATTTTTGCTTTGAAGATTTGAAGATATTATTTGTATGAAGAGAAGTTTGATGTTTTCTTCGATCATAAGAGTCTAAAATACTTGTTTTCCTAAAAAAAAAAAATGAATTTACGCCAACGGAGATGGATGAAATTTATGAAGGATTATGACTTTGAGTTGCATTATCATCCGAGGAAGGCCAATGTAGTGGCTGATGTCATGAGTCGAAAATCTGTGAGTAGTGTGGCAAGTGTGGCCATTCAGGAATGGGATATGCTAGGTGATATCGGCAAGTTTGATTTGCAGCGGAACGAGTCTAGTAAAGATGCTACCTTATTTACTTTAATTGCTCAACCTACCTTGATTAGCATAGTCATAGAAGCACAACAGGGTGACCGTGAGGTGGAGAAAATCTGTGATAGGATCTTCAATGGGAAGGAAAAGAAGGGTTTGAACATCCACTTGGATTTGAGTGTGAGGTATCTAGACCCATTTTTTGTGCGAAAATCTTGTAGAAAGGAGGTACTCTGAGAATTTCATCACTCATGCCTTGCGGTACATTCGAGAGGCACTAAAATGTATCATGATCTCATTCATCAATTTTGGTGGGAGGGGTATGGAATGAGTCGCCGCCTTATTTGTTTCGAAATGCCTTACTTGCTAGCAAGTGAAGGCTAAGCACCAAAAGCCAGCGGGTTTGCTACAACCCTTACCTATTACTGAGTGGAAATAGGAGTATGTTACCATAGATTTTGTAGTTAGACTTCCTAGGACACAACATGGTGATGATGCCATTTGGGTGATTATTGATAAGTTGACTAAGTCAACGCACTTCATTCCGATGCACACCGGCGACTCAATTGATTATTTGGCAGAGTTGTACATTAAAGAGATAGTTCAACTTCATGGGGTCCATGTGACCATTATTTCGGATAGAGATCTTTGTTTCACCGCCCAGTTGTGGCAAAGCCTTCAAGAGGCATTGGGAACTAAGTTGACCCTTAGCACCGTTTATCATCCTTAGATCGATGGGCAGTTAGAGCGTACCATTCAAATTTCGAAGGACATGCTTAGAGTTTGTGTCCTTGATTTCAAGGGGTCCTAGAAGAGGCACCTACCGTTGATTGAGTTTGCCAATAACAATAGTTATCAAGCTAGTATTAGGATGGCACCGTTCGAGGCCTTGTATGGCTGACCTTGTAGATTTCCAGTTTGTTGGGCCGAGGTAGGTAATGCATTAATGTTGGGTCCGGAGATCATTAGAGAGGCGATCGAGAAAGTTGCTCTCATTTAAAAGAGGTTAGCTACAGCTTAAAGCTGGCGGAAGAGTTATACCGATAAGTGAAATTGACCTCTATCTTTCGAGGTTTGTGACCATGCGTTTCTTAAGATCTCACCGAGACGAGGTTTGATGAGATTTGGTAACAGTGGGAAGTTGTCTCCAAGATTTATTGGACCTTTTGAGATTGTAGATCAAATTAGGAAAGTGACTTACTGTTTGGCCTTACTGCCACAACTTTCTAGGGCTCGCAATGTGTTCCATGTATCTATGCTTAGGAAGTACAAACCCAACCTTTCACATGTTCTTGATTAGGCTGACTTGGAGGTAGATGAGGATGCCTCATACGAAGAGCGACTGGTTCAAATTTTAGGTGTCCGAGAACAAGTGTTGAGGGGTAAGACTATACCGTTAGTAAAGATGTTATGGAGACACCATGGGGTTGAGAAAACAATATGGGAATGGGAGGCAGAAGTCCGCACCAAGTATCCAAATTTATTTGAGAATGCTTAGTTTGTTCTAGATTGTAATGTTCTCTTGTGTTTGAGAATAAAATGTTGAAATTGTAAACCACTAGTTGTTATGATTGTTGTTGTCCTTTTTTTTGAGCATGAGAACTATTGTAAGATTATTACAATTGTTGTTGAACTTATGCCTATGATTATTGTATTAGTGGTTATTAGGATTGTGGCCTTGGCCCA
Source organism: Camellia sinensis (assembly GCF_004153795.1). NCBI lineage: Eukaryota > Viridiplantae > Streptophyta > Magnoliopsida > Ericales > Theaceae > Camellia > Camellia sinensis. The sequence goes on along the minus strand of NW_021026286.1, from coordinate 171,461 downwards.
TGGAAAACTTTGATGATGGTAATGGAAGGTTGTTAAGATTGAAATATCCATGTTGTAATTGAATTGTTGTTGTATGGACTCATTATTGTCATTAGTGTGGTTGGTACAACTCAGAGCCTTTTGTTTTGTATTGCCCTTGTTCTTTGGAGGTGGTTGGTGAGAGGTGTGACCAAATGTTGGGGGCGAAATTTCCTAAGGGGAGAAGATTGTGATGTTCTGGGTGTTGGACTTGACTAGTATTGGGTAGTAAGTTAGTGTGCATTACTTTCGGCGTTTTGTTTATCGTATTGGGTTGTTGAGATCTCTTTTCCTACTCTTACTAAACCTTTCGTAACTTTTCCAAGTTAAAAATTTTTGGATTTTGGGCATTGGAACTAGTTTCAAAGTACAAAATCAAATTCTGAGTTTCTGGAAAAAAATTGCTCGTGCGGAATGAGCAACCACACCACTCAAGCGCATCAACACAGGGATTTACGAGTTTTTTGGGCAGAAAACCGCTCGTGTGGATTTTGTATTCCGTTTAAACGAATTTTGTGAATTTTTCTAAGTTCTTCTCTGGAGCAAACCGCCCATGGAGCATCAGAATCCGCTTGTGCGGATTTAGAATTCCACTCGTGTAGAATTTGAACCGCCCATGCAGATTTCGGCGCGTCTGTCTCGAATTTTGTCATTTTTTCTTCAAAACTGGTGCCAAAAACGTGTTTTGTACAATTTTTCACTTCTCTCTCTCTCTCTCTCTAAACTCATCTTTTCTCCTCCTTCTCTCTACAAACACACCCAAATCCAAACTTCTCTCAAAGATTTAGTTCTAATCTTCAAGAATTTAAGAGGGCTTTTTACACCAAATCGAAGAGGGCAATGAGGGCTACGTCTACATCGATTGAATCAAGTTTTCATTGTCATTGAGTTTTAGGATTTTCATCTCTTTCCTCTTCCAAGATAATCTTTGAGTTACATATATGTTTTTGCAAGTTTATGCTTGTTTGGAGTATTTCATATATGTTTGGATCATGATTTTGGGTTGTTAAACCCTAGATGATTATATAAGTGGATTTTCTCTATTTTTCCAAAGCTTAAGAATATAGGCTATGTTCTATAGTATGGGTGTGATTGTGGAAAAATCTTTTCAAAATGGAATCAAAAACTTAGTTTTTGTGGAAACCCTAGAATTTGAGAATTTGGGGAAAAAGTTGAGATATTATGGAATTTATTCTTAATAAGTTGTTATGTGAATAAATGATGGAGAAAATTTCTATTATTGTATCAAATAAGGAAATTTCATAGAGGAATGAGAATTATTGATTTTGAAGCTTATTATTGAATTGTCTTGGAAAACCAATTTTAGAAAATGATGATTAACATGCGAAGAATACATGTATGTCGATATTGTTATATTATCTCTTAGAAATATATATTATGATATTATATTGATAAGAGATGTGGGAATTTGATCACAATGGAGGATTGTGTGGTGGAATTGAAAATAGAACTATATTAATGCATTGTATCTTTTACATTGACATTCCATTGAATTATTATTGCAATTGATTTTGAATCTTGTATTGGAAAATTATTGTTTTGAGAACAGAATTATTTTGTGAAATAAAATCATTTTGATTTGTTTTGGGCTAAATACGTTGGTAGGTCCGGATATGGGGTGTAGTTAGTATTGGTTAAGTTGGCCTGAGTGTCCATGGTGGAAGATCGAAAACACGCGCGGAGGAGGTACCACGTGCCTTTCGGTTATCAACCGGTAAAGTGGGGATTGGTAGTGCATGTTATGCCATATACGAACCTAGGGATTACCTGATTCGTATTTACCACCCCTTGAACTACATTGAAGTTCTTGAATTGTTGTATCGTCAAATTGCATTGTGCACAAAAGTTTCAAAAAATAGAAATATATGTTTTGAGCATGACATAGTATACGTATTCATCTTAGGAAACTGTATAAAATGTATATACTTTATTAAGATTTTTCTACTAGACTTTGTACTCACCCTATCGGATTTTGTGCAGGGAAAGATATGATAATCCCGCCGACTTAAAGGTGATGAATGTATTTTTGAAAGCACAAGGCTCTTTTCCTTTTTGTTGTAATTATTTTGACAAGCCAAGGGCTTTACATGTATGGGTTTGAAAACTATTATTTTTGTATAACTGGGCATAAGCCTTGAAAAGTGTAACCCTTGAGGGCATTGAATTGTACTTGACATATCGTGCCATATGCTATAAATTCATATTCTATGAATGTTGAATGTATAACCACACGTGGAATGTTTTTTGTAAATGTTTATAGTTAATGAATACATATGTTGGACATTTGATGACAATGTCAATATTGTGACTTTATTTTCCGTATACATTAAGTAATGGAAGTTATTGATATAGAAATAAGATTATGAAATTGGAAGTTGATAAATGTATATTGCGTTAATTATTCGAGACGTTACATGTATTTATTATTGTGATTTTTTATCTTCATGTCAAATAATATAAAAATAATACTTTTTAAATGGTGTATATTAGAAATTTTATTTAAAATATCTAAATTGAGATTCATCTAATCCTTGGCCTATTATTCTCCTATGTTACCATGTTCAGTTTGGGGTCAAGTTGACCACTAGGCAAAGGAATTCTATATGTATCAAACCACAAAACTAAAGAGGGTGACATTTGAGATGTATGTATTGGTTGGCCCATTTGATATCTATAGATCCTCTCAATCACTACTTTGTGGCTCATGTTTTCCTATATCGTCAATCTTCCTTTCCACTAGTTATATTTGTCCTCAAAAAAGAATAGTGATTGGTATATGAACCTAGAGGGCACAATCAAATCTTTTTTGTACATTATACAATGCTCAAAGCAAAAGAATGAAATTAAAAAAAATGTTAAAAAAAATTAAATAAATAAAAAACACATACAAAAGCTATATTGAATTGGATATATTAATGAGAGCTGTTCAATTCAGTTGGAGATTAAATGAAGATAGAGGTGCCAAAGATGATTTTGTACGCACTCTCGCACTTTGGTTATGATTTTATTTTAATTATAATCTAATAATTTTTTAATTATATTTTATGTATTTATAATTTATTTTTTTTTAACTTCCATAAATTTAATTTATAATATTTGTGGTAATCAAACCCACAAATATCATTACTTACATATAATAAATCTGTATACCATAACATTATCCAATATATATACATATACTATTATGTATATGCAACATCTTTCTTGATGTCCTGAAACTTTCATTTCTTTATATGCCAAAGATTTTTTGTATTTTAAACTACCCTTCTTTATTTCTTAAAATTTCACCTATAATTTCATAATCATTTGACAGTTAAAAGATAATAGTAATTGTTAATAATTACTCAGATTTTGATTTTAAATTTTAAATTTTGATAATTGGATTTTTATTGATAAATCCATTTTAGAGTTGTTATAGCCCATTAGGTCCACAAAAGAATATTATAACCTGATTAGTCTCATATACTTTTCTTTTTATTTCATAAGGTCCATTTTACTAATTTTATATTTTTACTTGGACTATTATGCCCTTATATATATATATATATATACAGTGTTAATACATATCACGTTGCATGTTTCTTCATTGATTCAGTTTTGGCAGTTTCTATCTGTACGCTTTTCATCATCATTCTAATTCAGTCAGATACGTTTCTATTTTGCATGCACGTTCCAAGGCTTCGATGTGCTAGGGTTTCATTCTTGCTGTTGTAGTCTGGTTCGGTGATTTTCGAGTGAAGACGACAAATTGGAAGGTGTTTGGTTGTCACATTTTCTGGAGTATAACTAGTTCAAATCAATTGTTTTCGAGTTACTGGACGATTGTAGGATTGCATGATTAAGGTTAGTATCATTTTGGTTATGAATACATGTTCAGTTTATATTTTGATTTGTATGATGGATCAGATGCTCTGTTTTTGGATTGATATAGATCGGATGTTCTGTTTGTTCAATTATATGCATTTTACGTGGAGGTCATTCAGATTATGTGAAGAATGTGGATGTTCTCATTTTACTTTGATGTTTTCTTAATGAGGCTCTATGTGTGTGATATAATTCAGAGTATATGAAACAATGTGAATGTTTACATCATGTTAATATTATGTGAAGAATGTGGATGTTCTCATTTTACTTTGATGTTTTCCTAATGAGGCTCTGTGTGGGTGATATAATTCAGACTATATGTATCAATGTGAATGTTTACATCTTGTTAATATTAGTGAAGAATGTGGATGTTCTCATTTTACTTTGATGTTTGCTTAATGAGGTTCTGTGTGGGTGATATAATTCAGACTATATGTATCAATGTGAATGTTTACATCTTGTTAATATTAGTGAAGAATGTGGATGTTCTCATTTTACTTTGATGTTTGCTTAATGAGGTTCTGTGTGGGTGATATAATTCAGACTATATGTATCAATGTGAATGTTTACATCTTGTTAATATTAGTGAAGAATGTGGATGTTCTCATTTTACTTTGATGTTTGCTTAATGAGGTTCTGTGTGGGTGATATAATTCAGACTATATGTATCAATGTGAATGTTTACATCTTGTTAATATTAGTGAAGAATGTGGATGTTCTCATTTTACTTTGATGTTTGCTTAATGAGGTTCTGTGTGGGTGATATAATTCAGACTATATGTATCAATGTGAATGTTTACATCTTGTTAATATTAGTGAAGAATGTGGATGTTCTCATTTTACTTTGATGTTTGCTTAATGAGGTTCTGTGTGGGTGATATAATTCAGACTATATGTATCAATGTGAATGTTTACATCTTGTTAATATTAGTGAAGAATGTGGATGTTCTCATTTTACTTTGATGTTTGCTTAATGAGGTTCTGTGTGGGTGATATAATTCAGACTATATGTATCAATGTGAATGTTTACATCTTGTTAATATTAGTGAAGAATGTGGATGTTCTCATTTTACTTTGATGTTTGCTTAATGAGGTTCTGTGTGGGTGATATAATTCAGAGTATATGTATCAATGTAAATGTTTACATCTT
>NW_021026286.1:132679-158973 GCF_004153795.1 Camellia sinensis | reverse complement strand
TTTTTCTGTTGCAGGTCAGCCAGGTGCCATCTATTCTGCCGGTGCTCTCCAGCTGGTTACTAAGCGGGCAGTGTGATCAGAAAATCACCCACACAATATATATTCCCTTTTTGTTTACTAAATTATACATTGCAAGTTTAATTACACTTTGTGTCTCTGCAGATTTGTTTCTGAAATTCTGTGAAGCTCAAGACTGCATGGACCGTTCAAGTGCAAGCTTAAGAGCTTGAGCGCAATTTTCTCGACTGCGACAAATTGGATTGGATTTACATTTAAAACCACTCTCAACCTCTAAAAAAAAAAATTAAAAAAAATAACAATTATAATTTAACTGTATTTTATCAAATGGGATTGTCAATAACAAAAAAATCTAATATATATATATATATATAAATGTTAGGTATTTTAACAGTATTTTTGCCTAAATAAAAGATGCCTAGCAAATGCAATTATAATTTAATGATATTTTTCGTTGCTTATGAAAAATATTTTTTTCTTAATTTTTATTTTTTTATTATATCTAATACCAAAAAAAAAAAAAAAAAAAACAAATGTATTTTTTAAAGAATATTTTTTGCCTAAATAAAAAAAGTGTGCAAAAAAAAATAGATAAAAGATAGTTTTAGTACCTAAAGTAAGTGTTTTTTTCATTTTAGTCCATTAAGTTTTAATTTTTTCATTTTGGTCTTCAAAATTGTCAATTTAAGTCATTTTGGTCCTAAGTCTAACATCCGTCTACATTGATAACAAAAATATGGATAAAAGACAATTTTGATCCCTAAAGTATGTGTTTCTTGTCATTTTAGTTCTTCAAGTTTTAAATTTTGTCATTTTGATCCTTAAAAAAGTGATGACCAAAATGACAATTTAAAATTTGTTATTGGAAGACTTTACCTTGTCTTGGCATTGGTATTGACCAAAATGACCAAAATGCATATCTTATTATTGTTTAATAAGTCAAAAAATATGTGAAAACTTTACCTTGTCTTGTTATTCCTACTGAATATTCATTCAAAATTATTCAAACTGATGCCGCTGACATTGGTTATAATAGAATTCTTCTTCAGAAAGTCCATCTATCTGAACAAATTGTTCATTTTTACTCTGGTATCTGGAACAAAGCATAGAAAAATTATAGTACTATTAAAAAAGAAATTTTATCTATTGTATTATGTATTAGTAAATTTCAAGATGATATTTTAAATCAAAGATTTCTAGTACAAGTTGATTGTAAAAGTGCAAAATATGTTTTAGAAAAAGATATTCAAAACATTACCAGTAAGCACATTTATAATGACCAAAGTGACAAGATTTAAAATGACAAGAAATACATATTTTAGGGAACAAAATTATCTTTTATTCAATGATAAAATATTTTTTTAGTTATCAATGTAAACGGACATCAGAGACATGACTAAATTGACAACTTCAAACACCAAATTGATAAAATTAAAACTTAAAGGATTAAAATGATAAAGAACAGATATTTTAAGGACTAAATTGTCTTTTATCATAAAAAATAAGTAAGTCTATATACACAGAAACCAAATACGAACACAATTCTCTCACAAGAGGTAGGGCCAACATGAAGCACCCACCCTTTGTGAGAGGGTTATCTTTCATTCTGTGTTTGGTTACGTGTTTCTCGTATTATTGTAAGAATAAATAAATAAATAAAACAATAAAATTTCATTCAAATGAGGGCCAATACACGTGAGTGCCGCAAGCCACATGAAGGGTTAGTCCTGTGGTGTCGCGAGGGAACAATGCAAATGCAGATGTGCAGGGACATTGCTCTAATTTGTCTCAGACCATGCAATTTCTGTGAAAACTCTCTCTCTCTCTCTCTCCCCAAACTCTTGGGTGGACAGATGCATATCAATGAGAGGTTTTTTTTTAAATTATTTTATTTTGTTTTTTTGTGCTGGATGATGCATAATATTTTACGTGAGAATATTGGTATCCTTTGAAATTGTTCGTTCATTTCAATCATGTCCTCACTCTTATTCTATGAGAGGTTATTTGTTCGTATTGCAATAATGTTTCGTATTATTTCCTTTGCGATACTTGCTCTATTGTCGAATTTACTATAGGTAGTTTTGATAATAAATTGAAATAATAATAAATAAACAAAAAGTTATTATATAAAAGTTATTTTTTTTTTATACGTCTTTTCATAAAAAATTAAAACATCAATTAAAATAGTCAATTCTTAAAACGGAGCCATATAAACCAACAAGAAGCAAGCTAGAGCTCTCTATATGCAATTTTTTGGGCAAATTAGGACAATAGTCCTTACACTTTGATCCTTATGACATTTTAATCCCTATAATTTCCATTGATTCGAATTGACTCAAAATTTATTATTTTGTTTCAAATTGGTCCAATTGATTATAATTTTTAGCATTTTTTATGATATATACACATATAAGAGGCATGTGTCATAGTTTTGAGAACATAATTATAAACTTACTCAATTCAGTGTATCACCCTCAACAAATTTAGTGATTATTTTCTGTAAAAATAAAATTAAAAAAAAAAAAAAACCACTAACGACATTATCAATTCAACCGAATTGACACAAAAATTAAAACAAAGGATCAAAATTAAGTCAATTGAAAATATAATGACCAAAATAACACAAGTAGCAAAATGTGGAGACGATTAGTGTAATTTGCCTTAATTTTTTTTGTTCCAATCAATATGAGATTGTTAGGTCTGAGTAATAAATTCGTAAAATCTGCAAATCGAACCGATCTAGTCCAATTTGATAGGTTTGGACTAAATTTTTGAAACAGGGGTCCGATTCCGGATTAGAAAACTAAGGAATCGCTCCTCGTGGATCGGTTTTGAATTTCACTTCACGAGTTTAGATTGAAATCAATCCAGACCGTATGCTACTTACACTATATTCATACCATACACCCTTGATGCATACTATTGTTTTCACTCCTCAGAAATTCATGTTGCCACTCAAGAAATCCTGCGGATGTGAACACAAAAAAGCTTGTTGATAAAATGCGGGCGTGCCAGCACTTGTGAACATACTTCAAGGTGTAGGATTTATTGATCATTTCTGACTTCTAACATAGAGAAATGATTATGTGTGGCTAAGAAGAACCGCTAGAGGTTCGGATCTTACCTTAATGAAGAGGACTTTTAACAAATTTATAGGTACCAAAGATAATTAGACCAAAATTGTGACTTGCATTGATTGGAAATGAAGTACAATTGGTAATCTAAGATAACTAAGCTAAGAAGTTATTGTAATTAAGCTATGAAACTATGATAATTAAGCTATGAAGCTAAACTAATATAATTAAGCTATGAAGTTAAGATAAATAAGCTATGAAGCTAAGATAAATGTATTGAAAGACATGTATTAAAAGACTCTTGGTTGAGTAAATTGATGCTCGACCCCTTCAAATGTTGTACTTAGAGCCTTTTATACAGTATTGGCGAAGCCTCTAATTCTGCTTAACTGCCAGAAACGGTAGTTTTTCTTGGTGACATGTATCCTTGATCTTTAGCTTAATCTCCCAGGACTAGGAAATGGTTTTTACCTCCAACGGCTAAGGCCTATCCTTGAAGCTTTGACTTCGTCCACCAAGCTCTAGAAAGCTGCCACGTGTCCCAAGAATGAAGCTTGAATTTATTCTTCACCAATTGCCATGTGTCCATCAAAAACCCACTTGCCTTGATTTTTTGTAGCCTTGTTGTTGACATGTGAGATCTTCAAATCTTGTGTAATCTTCATCCATAGATTCTGTTTAGCAATAAACTAGGAGATAAGGCACCAAAATAAGAGATAAGTCTCCAATTAGGGGATAAGCCACCAAAATAGGAGATAAGACATCCAATTATGGAATAAGCCTCCGAAATAGGGAGATAAAGCATCCAATTAGGGAATAAGCCTCACCAACCTCCTAATTTTTATGAATGGTTAAGGCTTACCTTATCAATCAAATCTAAATCATTTTATTTAATTAATTAATCAACAAATTACCTTAGTTTAATTAATAAAATAAAATAAAATGGGTTCTCTTTGCTTAGCCACCATTTGACTTAGGTAGGTCCCATAAAATCTATCCTTTCATCTTTCACTACCGAGTGGCACAAATAATTTGGGGAAATTTCCATATGGCAATTTTTTCCAAAAATGGTACAAATAATGCCTCCCTTGAAGTACATTCTTGGCTCTGTTAATAAACTGAAAATGATGTACTTGAATTCTAATCTCCCTTTTTTCCATTGATCTAAGAGCCAATAATGACCCTCTTTATTGTGATGGACAAAAAATCCTTGAGACACAGAGCCATAAAGAACTAAGTCAGAGAAATAAGTTGGCAACCAATCAACACGTATGTCATCATTACGATGGCGTCTTTTCAATCATAAGGACTAATGACATGAATTATTGGCAAGACTAACGGCATCAATAAGTGGTAGGACTGACGATGATTTTGCAAAGGCAAAAGTGATCTGGACTCTTTAAATGGAGTGATTAGAAAAGCATCTCCAGGACAATTTCACAAAATTCAACTTTGCCACAAAAACTTGGCACCAACTTTCTTGAGAAGCTAATCTACATAGCACTAGAATTATAAATACCCCTGACTGCCCTTTCAATTTTCACTCTGCATATCTCCTTCCCAAAAAAAACTCTCCCTCTTCTTCTCGATTTACTCAGAACTCCCCAATCTCTTCTTTGTTTGCAACCATGGCTTCCAAAAAGGCATAAGAAAGAACTCATATATGTTGGACTTGAGATTGATGCCCTCCACAAGAAGAAAAAACCCATCATGTATTTAGATCATTTGATCGATCTTCCTTATTCTGTGGGTTACTCTCTGAGATGCAAGTTAACGTTTGGTCCCGCTTTCGCCACCCGCTTCCCTTTCTACCTGCACAAGTATTATCCTTGTTTGGAGAAGAAATGTTGTTCAAACACTATGCTCCTACTAACTGGTGTAGGCATTATAACCTTGCTTCTCCTATCAAGGTTTGGCACTTCTCCAAACCTGAGTACGTCACTTGGTTAGATCGTATAGCAGTCGCCAATAGACAAGTTTGGAAAGAAGCATGAGTTTTCAACACCATCATGCTAAGCCGAGGTAATATTCAGCTTGACAAAGCCCTATTCTTTTCCATCTCTTATCATTTAGTCTGTCTATACTAACTCCTTTCACTTAGGACTGGTATGATGGCTCCTAATTTGCAAGATATTGCCTTCCTAGCTGGTTTCTGCCCCCATGGAGAAAAAATAAACACTCTTCTTATTTGCAAAAATGTAGCCTATGTTTATCCTAACTAGAAGCTCAAACGACTCCAAAAGTTTCTGAGTATGAACATATTTCATTCTTGATTTTTTCGTTGAACAAATGTCTGTTTTGTGTTCCCTCTCATAAAATTACTAAGGACTTCACCGAACTGTTCAAGGCCTTTTCTTAAGGAAAAAAGCTTGCACTTGGCCCATTAGTTTTGGCTCACCGCTATAGAGGCATGCTGGAGTTGGTTTCTTCACACTTAATCAATGGATCTGGACCTTTCTAGTTCATGTAACTCTAGTTCTGGGCTTACTTTCCAAAGTTTGCTCCATCAATTCCTGCCTCTGTACCACAATCTAAATGTTTTGGCCTCCGTTTCCTAGAGGCCTATCCCAAAGCTCACTCATTTGATGACTGCTTTACCTTCTTTTACAAAAAAATTAGTGTCCCGTGATGCCTCTACTCTTTTACCTTTTTCACGCGATTATGCACTCTCCTAGCTGAACACTCCTCCATCCCAAGCCATTGAACAAAAAGATGAACAATTTGAAGTCTAGGCCAGTTTCCTAATTTCAAGAGATCTTCCATTTGAGCTCAGTCTTACGCCAAACAACAACAAATGTAGCATAGAAATTTACAATGCTACGCAATTTGCCCGTCAGTTTGGTCTATCTCAAATGATCCTCATTCCTCCCTATTGGTCTTAGAACGACATTTTTAGGGGGATAGATTTGTTTTGAGCACTGCAGACATTGAGGCACTCAACTTTGTTTTCCTCACTTTAAAGTAAAACTTCCATTTCAGGGCCTTCGATGAACCTCTTGATTCCACCATAAATTTGATGTTTGGTACGGAATGTACATTGTGAACAAAAGTTCAATTGATTTGAAGGCACTTCTGATTAGCATCTCCACAAACCGTATTGCCAGGATTGAAGACACAATAGAGACAATTGCATGAAGTCCCACCCCTTTTGGAGAATAGAATTGAAGACAAACAGAAATTGGCAAAAAGAGCCCACCAGCCAAAAGAAAAGTTGTCTTTCCTAGAACTGAACCAATGTGTCTAGAATTTACCATATTTTCTGGCCAATGAAAACCTCAATTTTCTGATGCATTGAACTCTTGCCTTCCAAGAAAGCACCACTCCCCCAGCCAAAAGAACCAAGACAAATTACAAAACTAAAATTGCTACCAACATTTCCAGCTCTTCCTCTCCTCAGGTAGGAATTTTCCAGCATTTCTGAATTTCTTTATTTGCTCTTCTGTTAAGCCTTTATTAGTTATCCCAGAAATCTCCTGAGATTATGGTAACCAAAACAACCAAGGTCCCAACCAAAGAAACACCAACCCCCATCAAACCGAAAAGGTTCAAAATGATAGCTCGCAAAGGCCAAACCTCTTTTGTGGATTCCTCTAGTTCTGTCATAACTCCTCAGGCAGAAGACAATCCTCCTAAGATAATTTCTTCACCTTTTATTAATAAGGTAGAACTTCACACCCCAAAAACCAACTTCCTTCTTTGATTTCTTTTTTAGCCTCTTTCTTACCTCTGATCTTCCTGTGCAGGAAAAGGCCCAAAAGACCACAGTTGCTCAAGATGAAACTACTCCAGCCTTCAAAGCATCAGAATCTTCCTGATCTATCCCAAAGCTAGCTATGGACTTAGATGCTTACTTTGAGGCTCTATCTCAGAAAACTACTCCAACTACTTTTAGAGCCTCTGGCAGTAGAACTGTGTCACGACCCAAACCCGCCCTTATAGGTTTAGCATCGTAACCGACCAGTAATCCTAAGATTACCTACGGCCTCTGAAATAGAATCACAAAATAAGGGGCTAGCAGAAGCAAATACATAAATATAATTATCTAATGAGCTGTGTTGACTTATGTGAAACAGAATATTTAAAATCTTATATACATATCCAAAAGCCATGCTTACATTATACCCACATACATTATAGCATCTTAAGTACAGCCAATAAAAACAAACAAGTCTCACATACAAAAACAACCAAAACTTTAACACGACACTTCCGGAACCTCCACGTGAGGCACGATGGTTGGCTGACAAAAGGATACAGATCCATACAAGAGTCTTCAAGATTAATCTCCAAAACGCTCACTTATACATATATATATACACAATGAGTTAAAGCCTGATGAATAACATTAAGGTAAAGGGGTTAGTGAACGAATTATGAACATTTGATAAACATAAGACAAATCATAACATAATCATTCTCATATCTGAACATATTAATGGTACATCCCATAGGACACATCACATAACATCTTCCGACTTGAGTAATCAGTTCCGGATACCGATTAAACACATATCACCACAATGAAGTGGCTAATGAGATCCCGTAATCACATGTATGTCATGGACCCGCATTAACATGCCGTCCCCCATGACTTGGGACTATCTATGGATGCCATAATAGATTTCAAACATAGGACATTCGTTCACGTAAACAGATATCATGTTAGAAACCATAACTTAACATATAGCATTTGGAACATAATTCATATAAACATATCTTTACAGAAATGTTATTCACAGTGAGCTCCCGTAAATGGTCAATCCTCGAACGTTGACCTACAAACATAGATGCACATAACAGAAACACATCTTATCATTACACGTGTTCACATGGCCGATATGGCTTAGCTTTCTTATTCAGTTCAGTACTTAAGACTTGTACACGTGAATCAATTCTCGGATTCATCTCGTATTTTTTCTAATTCAATCACTCATGTTATTTCTTGGCTCAATACTCTTAATGACTCACAATTCATGCCTAAATATGCTCAAAAAAGGATGGGTACAAAAATATGAACACTGAATGCCCTTTTGAAAATATGTTGAATTTGGCCTGGACGCTCGAGCGTACCTTTGGTCGCTCGAGCGGACTGGTCTGTCTGTAAAAGTACTGGATGGTCTCAACCTATGCTCGAGCCACAACTTCTATGCTTGAGCGGATCAACAATATACAAAGGGTTCGCTCGAGCGTCCAAGTGGTCGCTCGAGCGGGCTGTAATAGCCTACAAAACTACTGGATGCACGAAATGTCCGCTCGAACTGCAAATCCCCCGCTTGAGCGACCTTCAAAAATCTGGGTGATTTTGATTTTAAATTTTAAATTTTCTTAAGAGTACCCTTCAAACTTTTGGGTGGACAGATGGATATCAATGAGAGGATTTTTTTAAAATTATTTTATTTTGTTTTTTTGTGCTTGATGATGCATAATATTTTGTGTGAGAATATTGGTATCCTTTGAAATTGTTCTTTCATTTCAATCATGTCCTCACTCTTATTCTATGAAAGGTTATTTGTTCGTATTGGAATAACGTTTCGTATTATTTCCTTTGCGATACTTGCTCTATTGTCGAATTTACTATAGGTAGTTTTGATAATAAATTGAAATAATAATAAAATAAAAAAAGTTGTTATATAAAAGTTATTTTTTTTATACGTCTTTTTATAAAAAATTAAAACACCAATTAAAATAATCAATTCTTAAAACAACGCCATATAAACCAACAAGAAGCAAGCTAGAGCTCTCTATATGTAATTTTTTGGGCAAATTAGGACAATAGTCCTTATACTTTGATCCTTATGTCATTTTAATCCCTATAATTTCCATTGATTCGAATTGACTCTAAATTTATTATTTTGTTTCAATTTGGTCCAATTGATTATAATTCTTAGCATTTTTTATGAAATGTACACATATAAGTGGCATGTGTCATAGTTTTGAAAACATAATTATAAACTTACTCAATTCAGTGTATTACCCTCAACAAATTTAGTGATTATTTTCTGTAAAATTAAAATTAAAAAAAAAACCACTAACGACATTATCAATTGGACCGAATTGACACAAAATCTAAAATTAAGGATCAAAATTAAGTCAATTGAAAATATAAGGACCAAAATAACACAAGTAGCAAAATGTGGAGACCACTAGTGTAATTTGCCCTAATTTTTTTTTGTTCCAATCAATATGAGATTGTTAGGTTTGAGCAAAGAATCCGTAAAATCTGCAAACCGAACCGATCTAGTCCAATTTGATAGGTTTGGACTAAATTTTTGAAACAGTGGTCCAATTCCGGATTAGAAAACTAAGGAATCGTTCCTCGTGGATCGGTTTCGAATTTCACTTCACGGTTTTAGATTGAAATCAATGCAGACGGTATGCTACTTAGACTATATTCATACCATACACCCTTGATACATACTATTGTTTTCACTCCTTAGAAATTCATGTTGCCACTCAAGAAATCCTACGGATGTGAACACAAAAAAGCTGCTTGATAAAATGCGGGCGTGCCAGCACTTGTGAACATACTTCAAGGTGTAGGATTTATTGATCATTTCTGACTTCTGACACGGAGAAATGATTATGTGTGGCTAAGAAGAACCGCTAGTGGTTCGGATCTTACCTTAATGAAGAGGACTTTTAACAAATTTATAGGTGCCAAAGATAATTAGACTAAAATTGTGACTTGCATTGATTGGAAATGAAGTACAATTGGTAATCTAAGATAACTAAGCTAAGAAGTTATTGTAATTAAGCTATGAAACTATGATAAATAAGCTATGAAGCCAAGATAAATGTATTGAAAAACATGTATTAAAAGACTCTTGGTTGAGTAAATTGATGCTCGACCCCTTCAAATGTTGTACTTAGAGCCTTTTATACAGTATTGGCGAAGCCTCTAATTCTGCTTAACTGCCATAAGCGGTAGTTTTTCTTGGTGACATGTATCCTTGATCTTTAGCTTAATCTCCTAGGACTAGGAAATGGTTTTTACCTCCAACGGCTAAGGCCTATCCTTGAAGCTTTGACTTCGTCCACCAAGCTCTAGAAAGCTACCACGTGTCCCAAGAATGAAGCTTGAATTTATTCTTCACCAATTGCCATGTGTCCATCAAAAACCCACTTGCCTTGATTTTTTGTAGCCTTGTTGTTGACATGTGAGATCTTCAAATCTTGTGTAATCTTCATCCATAGATTCTGTTTAGCAATAAACTAGGAGATAAGGCACCAAAATAAGAGATAAGTCTCCAATTAGGGGATAAGCCACCAAAATAGGAGATAAGACATCCAATTATGGAATAAGCCTCCGAAATAGGGAGATAAAGCATCCAATTAGGGAATAAGCCTCACCAACCTCCTAATTTTTATGAATGGTTAAGGCTTACCTTATCAATCAAATCTAAATCATTTTATTTAATTAATTAATCAACAAATTACCTTAGTTTAATTAATAAAATAAAATAAAATGGGTTCTCTTTGCTCAGCCACCATTTGACTTAGGTAGGTCCCATAAAATCTATCCTTTCATCTTTCACCACCGAGTGGCACAAATAATTTGGGGAAATTGCCATATGGCAATTTTTTCCAAAAAAGGTACAAATAATGCCCCCCTTGAAGTACATTCTTGGCTCTGTTAATAAACTGAAAAGGATGTACTTGAATTCTAATCTCCCTTTTCTCCATTGATCTAAGAGCCAATAATGACCCACTTTGTTGTGATGGACAAAAAAACCTTGAGAAACAGAGCCATAAAGAACTAAGTGAGAGAAATAAGTTGGCAACCAATAAACACGTATGTCATCATTACGATGGCGTCTTTTCAATCATAAGGACTAATGACATGAATTAATGGCAAGACTAACGGCATCAATCAGTGGTAGGACTGACGATGATTTTGCAGAGGCAAAAGTGATATGGACTCTTTAAATGGAGTGATTAGAAAAGCATCTCCAGGACAATTTCACAAAATTCAACTTTGCCACTAAAACTTGGCACCAACTTTCTTGAGAAGCTAATCTACATAGCACTAGAGTTATAAATACCCCTGACTACCCTTTCAATCTTCACTCTACATATCTCCTTCCTAAAAAAAACTATCCCTCTTCTTCTCGATTTACTCAGATCTCCCCATTCTCTTCTTTGTTTGCAACCATGGCTTCCAAAAAGGCATAAGAAATAACTCATATATGTTGGACGTGAGATTGATGCCCTCCTCAAGAACAAAAAACCCTTCATGTATTTAGATCATCTGATCGATCTTCCTCATTCTGTGGGTTATTCTCTGAGATGCAAGTTAAAGTTTGGTCCCGCTTTCGCCACCCGCTTCCATTTCTACCTGAACAAGTATTATCCTTGTTTGGAGAAGAAACTATTGTTCGACAGCACTCCCATTCCTGCGATTAGTGAGGCAGTTATCAACCCTTTGCATAACCCCTTCAAAGTTGGCACTCCTCCAAACCTGAATACGTCACTTGGTTAAATCGTATAGCGGTCGCCAGTAGACAAGTTTGGAAAGAAGCACAAATTTTCAACACCATCATGCTAAGCTGAGGTAATTTTCAGCTTGACAAAGCCCTATTCCTTTCTATCTCTTATCATTTAATCTGTCTATACTAACTCCTTTCACTTAAGGACTGATATGATGGCTCCTAATTTGCAAGATATTGCCTTCCTAGCTGGTTTCAGTCCCCATGGAGAAGAAATAAACACTCTTCTTACTTGCAAAAATGTAGCCTATGTTTATCCCAACAAGAAGCTCAGAAGACTTGAGTATGAACATATTTCATTCTTGATTTTTTGGTTGAACAAATGTCTATTTTGTGTTCCCTCTCATAAAATTACTAAGGACATCACCGACTTGGCCAAGGCCTTTTCTTAAGGAAAAAAGCTTGCACTTGGCCCATTAATTTTGGCTCACCGCTATAGAGGCATGGTGGAGATGGTTTCTTCACACTTTATCAATGGATCTGGACCTTTCTAGCTCATGTAACCCTAGTTCTGGGCTTACTTTCCAAAGTTTGCTCCATCAATTCTTGCCTCTGTACCACAATTTGAATGTTTTGGCCTCCGTTTCCTAGAGGCCTATCCTAAAGCTCACTCATTTGATGACTGCTTTACCTTCTTCTACAAAAAATTAGTGTCCCATGATGCCTCTACTCTTTTACCTTTTTCACGCGATTATGCTCTCTCCTAGCTGACCATTCCTCCATCCCAAGCCATTGAACAAAAAGATGAACAATTTGAAGTCTAGGCCAGTTTCCTAATTTCAAGAGATCTTCCATTTGAGCTTAGTTTTACGCCAAACAACAACAAATATAGCATAGAATTTACAATGCTATGCAATTCGGCCGTCAGTTTGGTCTATCTCAAATGATCCTCATTCCTCCCTACTGGTCTTAGAACGACATTTTTAGGGGCAGATTTGTTTTGAGCACTGCAGACATTGAGGCACTCAACTTTGTTTTCCTCACTTTAAAGCAAAACTTCCATTTCAGGGCCTTCGATGAAGCTCCTGATTCCACTATGAATTTGATGTTTGGTACGGAATGTACATTGTAAACAAAACTTCAATTGATTTGAAGGCACTTCTGAATAACGTCTCCACAGACCATATTGCCAGGATTAAAGACACTAAGGAGACAATTGCCCGAAGTCCTACCCTTTCTGGAGAACAGAACTGAAGACAGCAGAAATTGGCAAGAAGAGCCCACCAGCCAAAAGAAAAGTTATCTTTCCCAGAACTGAACCAATATGTCTAGAATTTACCATATTTTTCTGGCAAATGAAAACCTCAATTTTCTGATGAATTAAACTCTTGCCTTCCAAAAAAGCACCACTCCCCCAGCCAAAAGAACCAAGACAAATTACAAAACTAAAATTGCTACCAACATTTCCAGCTCTTCCTCCCCTCAGGTAGGAATTTTCCAGCATTTCTGAATTTCTTCATTTGCTCTTCTGGTGAGCCTTTATTAGTTATCCTGGAAATCTCCTGAGATTATGGAAACCAAAACAACCAAGGTCCCGACCGAAGAAACACCAACCCCCATCAAACCGAAAATGTTCAAAATGGTAGCTCACAAAAGCCAAACCTCTTTGGTAGATTCCTCTAGTTCTGTCACAACTCCTCAGGCCGAAGACAATCCTCCTAAGATAATTTCTTCACCTTCTATTAATAACGTAGAACTTCACACCCCACAACCAACTTCCTTCTTTGATTTCCTTTTTGGCCTCTTTGTTACCTCTGATCTTCCTGTGCAGGAAAAGGCCCAAAAGACCGCAGTCGCTCAAGATGAAACTACTCCAGCCTTCAAAGCATCAAAATTTGCCCGATCTATCCCAAAGCTAGATGTGGACTTAGATGCTTACTTTGAGGCTCTATCTCAGAAAACTACTCCAACTACTTTTGGAGCCTCTGGCAGTAGAACTGCCTCCTCAAGCCAAGTCATGCCATCATCAAATGAAATTGAGAAGGCCAACAGCGATTTGAAGTCTCTACTAGCCTTTTATTTCTCTAATGTTACACATCTAGGAAGGCTCCAAGTTCTAACCTCTAACCTTGAATGTTCTTGCCACTTCTGCATCCTTTGATTTCTTCCTCCAACCAGCTCTCCATGAATTTCTATAACAAATTCCTAATCTTAGCCAAACTCGTCTTTCCCTTGTTCGCCAACAAGGAGAAATTGATAGGAAATTTGAAGGATCAACCTACCTATAAGATCTCATAAAAGAATATGTGAAGTCTTGCAAGAAATTGAACGAAGCTACTGATACTAAAGCTAAACAGATTGGCCATCTAAAGGACTAACTTGCTATTCTCCAAGTCTAATTGGAAAATGTAGAAAAAGATGCAGTTGTTCTAGCTGTCCAAAAGCAAGAATTCTACTCAATCTCCTTACCAGTGAGCACTGAATCCTCAAAGTTGGATGTCAAAGTTCCTAAACTTGCAGGGCCTATTTGGTAATCATTTCGTTTTCAGTTTTCAATTTATATTTACAAAAATTTTAAAAACTGTCATAAAAAACTTATTTGATAATTTTTATTTTTATTTTTTTTTCATAAATGGTTGTCTCAGTTTGTAAATTTGAAGAAAAAACGTAAACTCAAAAAATGAGTTTACGTTGGTTTTTAAATAGAAATTTAAAAATTTGACTAACAAATTTTTTTTCAATACATTTTTTTCTTTTCAAATTATTTTTTTTTTCAATTATTTTTTTTCCAACTTTTTTTTCCAATTATAATGTGTATGATCCCATTGTCATAAATAATAAAAAATAAAAATAAATATTTTAGGCCTGAACAAACATATTTTTTAGTTTATGTTTTTAAAATTTTTTAAACATTTTATTCAAACCAAACGTGTTTGTAGCTTATGTTTTTCTAAAAATAAACAAAAAACAGTTTATAAAATTTTTGTAAACATAAACAAAAAACGTAAACGTTACCAAAAGCTACCGCAGACACTCGTGCCAAGTGATGATTGATTTATAAGTGACTGATGCCCCTTGGAACATTCTCAAGGCCAAATTGGCAAGTCTCCTGTAATTTCCTATTTCTACATTTTAAAATTTTTGCTTAGCTTAGGAATTCGCAACACTTTGTTTTTGTTCAACCTGTTAAGGCCCTTTTCGTTTAGTCGGCCTAGTTTTAGACCATGTCGTTTTGAACATTTCTATAGATGTGTAGACACCTTATTTTGACTAGCCTAAAAACTTAAGCACTTTTTTCCGAACACCCGATGATAAAAATCGAGATGTGCTAATCTTGTGAATTCCTCAGCAAGGAGTTTGAACTTAGGTTTTAATTCTAACCTTACACCCGTTTTGACCAAAACATTTTAGACCAAATTAAAAACCTTTTTCAAAATATGTTTCGTTGTGCAACTTCAAATGATTCTACAATGACCCAAGGCTCATATTTTTAAAACTCCAAACATTGTCTTTTTCAATGAATCGAGCGAAGGATATAGTACGAATGAATGAAAATGATGAAAGCATCTAAAATACCTATTTCTCTTTTCAAATCATGCTAGTTTTACCCAATTGATCTAGCGGTGTCTTTTTCATCTAGCCGTACATCAACTCATGGCCGGATAAAAAATGTAGTCGGCCAAATGAATGATGGTACAGCCAGCTGAAATGTTCAGGTACACAATATTTTCTGGAATTTTGGCTTTTTCTGCAACTTTTTCACAAATGTCTTAGATATTTTGACCCCTAAAGTCTATAAATACACGACCTAGCTTCTTTCTCAAGGGTTACAAAATTTTCAAAGGCCAAGAGACTTGTTTTTGAGAGCCTATCACCCTACTTCTCTTTCAACCTCCATTTTTCACAAACCAAACACCCAAACTCTATTAAAGCTTAATTTCAAGCTTGAGGATAGTGACAACTATAAGCCATATCTAAAGAACCTTGAGGGTGCCAAGAAGGAGTTTGACAACTCACCGTCTTTTAAAAGATGAAACTTTTGAACTTTTCACTTTTTCTCTCTCTTTCTTCAACTTTAAGCTTTGAATTTCATTATTAGCTTGTTATAATCATGTAATGAGTCCTCGTGGATGTGGAGAGAAGTAGAAAGTAGCCACCCATCCTTTGAGTTGATTGTTTCTTTCCTTTTCTATTTGTTTGTGCTCTTTTCTTGCTTTCTAGAGATATAATTCATTGTTGTTGTATATAAATGTGTTGATTGGAACCTTGTGGATGTAAACGGAGTAGAAAATAGCCACCCATCCACAAGTTTGATTAAGTAGAGTAGTTTCTTTCATCTTTATGCACTTTCTCATCACCTATCTAATCATTCAAGCATGTTGGCTCATGTGCTTTAATTCATACTCAATCTTAATGAATGGATGTGGTTGTTGCATGGAGCTATTTGGATGATCCTTGAGATTTGACGTTGAGAAAGTTGTTGGTTTGTATTTTGATTGATTTTTCTTGGAAATAAAGTAAGAGATTTTAAGTCAAAGGTGTTAATAACTCATTCTTCAATCTTTTGTGAACATGGAAAAGCATGGAAACATCCTTGTTCCATGAATAGGAGAGGAGACTTCAATAGCCTTTGATGAATCTCTTACTTTAAAGGCAAAGCTTCCACCAAGGCATTAATCTACTCTCTCCAATTAATAGCATGAATTTGGGTATTAGTCTGCCATTATTCACAAAGAGATGATTGTAGGTTCTCATTAATTTCTTGGGCTTGAATTTCTTCCAACCCCTAGTTCTTTCATTTGATTAGTTGTTGTAAATACCTATTGTATATAATCTTTTGGGTTGTTAAATAAGGGGTTGACGCATATCTACCTCTTCCTTGAGTGTCTTCTATAAGAGAAAAGGGTAGAAAGGATGAGCACCTCGTAGAAGATGGGTTTTGATTCTGCTTTGGTTCTATTGCACAAAACAAAGTTTGTCTTGAAAGTTATACCCGACCAGATCTTTTTCCATTCAGCCAGATGATTTTATATATAACCTAGTGAATTTTGTCCCAAGACAGAGTAGAACAGAACAGGGCAATTTTTGGAAAATACTTTCCTAGACATTTGTGGTTGTTGTTTATAGTTTGCTTTTCAATTTATTTTGATTTGTTAGATTCAACTTTCATTTTGTTATAATATGTTAGATTCAGCTTTGGTTTGGCTGAATCAATTCAATTGTTGTAATAACTACCAATCACACATCTTCCATTTATTCAATTGTTATAATAACTTACAATCTCACATCTTTCTATCTCTTTTATCTATATGATTTCTGTATATGCAGCATCATGTTTTATTTATCATATTCATGGCTTACATTCATTTTTCATACATCTGGGTTCGACTCATTTATATTTATCAAAGTTATCATTTCTAAGTGATTACATGTGCTATCTCATGCATTGAAATGATACACATGACACGTGTTAGTAGCCGAGTCCTTAAGTGCATTTTGTGGGTCTTTTAGATTAGTTATTTGTATATAAGATCATACATATGCTTCTAACACATTCTTTTGGCTTACAACGGAGCAGTTCTAGGTAAGCATTTTCAATTTCAGCATCTTGCATGTACATGTTACTTACTATATCCAATATTATACCATGTGGCTATGTGCTTAAATGGAATATGTGTGTGAATGCCAATGGATAAAGGTTGTGTTGCTTGTGTTGGAATGCGGTTGATTCTTATGCTTCTAAACTCCTTGTTATTGGGAGTTGTGCATAAAGATTTTTCAAAATGCATGAAATCAAAGTATAACCAGAACCAGTGACACAATCTATACCTATTTGACTCAAATAGTAATGTTAGTATTATTAAAACCGGAACATGAACATATGGAGACTATAAAACTCACATCATGACTTAGTAGAGACTGATCTTCTGATCAGGTGAGCGGGAGTGCTCAATTCATGACCTTTCCCTCTCATGCCTAAGTTTCCGAGCCGAGACACTTTGGTTATGACGGACAGTGGCCTTTGGCACGAGTCATGGGTTTCCTAGTTTTCCCAAAAGATTAGGTGGCGACTTTAAGATCTGGTGATGTAGTCTATTTTTTGAAAAATATTTTGCAATAAAATAGATTTACTGTACAAATTTTTAGATCTGGACTCTCATTTATGTTTTACATTGTACTTGAGAAACTAGATCAAGAAATTGGGAGTCCAAACTGTTGGGCGCTCGGTAACCCCGAAAGGCATCCTATAACATGCTTAACTTTGTTTGGCTTGTTCAGACCGTTTTTTATCTGATGAATGCACAAAACTTTGCTTTGTTGACTCCATCATTCAACTCCATCATTTACCACATTGCTGTGAAAAATTCTTCAAGTATTTGCCATTTTTTGGATTCTTGTGTAATTCTCCATCTAAATATTGTAATTGGTAGGAACCTCCCTTGCAAATTCTGAAGACTTGGAATGGACCCTCCTAACTTGGAGACCATTTCCCAAACTTAGGATCTGTTGTACTAAATGGCATAACTGCCTTCCAACCTAAGTCATTTTCTGCAAAAACTCTTCTTTCTAACTCTCCGATCATATGCCCTAGCTGCTCTCTGTTACTGTACTAAAAGTTGATCCAAAGCTGTTAACCTTACTTCATCAAGATCTTCAAGTTCCATGAACATAGCTTGATTGTATTCTGCAAGAATTAAATCATTCTAAAATGCAACTCTCAAAGATTTCACAGTAACCTCTATAGGCATGACTGCATCATGCCCATAAGTAAGCATAAATGTGTAATTCCTGTTATTGTTCTCTTTGAAGTTATGTAGGCCCATAATGCTTCTGACAGGACTTCATGCCAAATCCTA
The DNA here is from genome assembly GCF_004153795.1 of Camellia sinensis. NCBI lineage: Eukaryota > Viridiplantae > Streptophyta > Magnoliopsida > Ericales > Theaceae > Camellia > Camellia sinensis. The sequence continues at coordinate 140,598 of NW_021026286.1, read as the reverse complement.
AGTTTGTCCTCAATCATTCTTTCAATGATGCCTTTCAGAACTTTGTTTGTTGATTCTGCCTAGCCATTGCCTTGAGCGTAATATGGAGTTGAATGAGAAAGCTCTATACTAGGGCCATTGCCTTGAGCATCATATGCCCTGGACTTCTTCACCAAAGAAAACAATTCCTTTATCGGCCACACTATGTTGAGGTAGGCCGAATCTGTGGATAATGGTCTCTTTGATCATCTTGATGATGTCACTTTGATTCACTAATTTCATAGGAATAACTTCAGCCCACTTTGTAAAGTAATCCATAGCCACAACTATAAAGGAATGACCCTTAGCAGAAGGAGCCAAAATTTTGTCAATCATGTCAAACGGCCAACCTCTAAATGGCCATGGTTTAACTATGAATTTCACAGAAGTTGCTGGAGCATGCTGGATAAGACCATGGGCTTGACAAGGTAAACATCCTTGGGCAAATCTAATACAATCTGAAATAATAGTAGGCCAATAGTATCCATACCTCCTAATTAGCCATCTCATTTTCCTTCCTACCTAGTGAGCCTCACAAATTCCTTCATGTGCGTCAGCCATCATTTTGATTGCCTCTTCTTTAGAAAGGCATTGTAGGAGCAAGTCATCTTTAGGACTTTCTTAAACAGTTCTCCCTCAATTTAGACATAATGTGTTGTTCTTCTTCTAGTCTTTTTGTCTACATGAAGTTGCGGATGTTTTAGGAATTAGGTTATGGGGAAGTGCCAGTCTTCCTCAGAAATCTCTGTCATGTTTACTTCCAGGATGGGTTGCTCTCTCCTTTTGACTGAAGGTAGCAATCTTTTATGGATGGTGATGGTTTTTTGATATCTTCACTCCGTTCGCAACTTGAGCTATTTCATTAGCTTCATAGTTGAACCTTCTTGAAACTAAGGGACAAAATGGTCTTTTTACCATCAATCCCACCTTTCACCCATCCATAGTGGTGACCTACTACTACTCCCATTGGAGTGTTAATTCCCTTACAACTTTTCTAACTAAACATGCTATAAGTGAGGCCCACTTCACCCCACTTCACTCATAGTCCAATCTTCATACTCATGGAGGCAAACAAACATGCCCGTAATGAAAAAGAAACAAGCAGCTCAATAACCAATCAACCTAAGAGATAATTTGGTTATGGTAAAAAAAAAATGAATAATACAAAAAAAAAAAAATGAATAATACAATAAAAGCCCCTTGAACATAACAAGAGGAAAACTTTCAATCTTCGTAACAAAAAAATTACAATGAATTACACTGATTTTTTTTTTTTAATCAGAAGAGGAATATCCATTAAAGTAGCCAAACGGCACTTACAAAGAGAGGAATCCATCAAAAAAAAAATCTTACACCATCAAAGGAAAGATGAGAAACAAAGAAAACACAGAAGTAAAACTATGAAGAATACCCAGCTGCACAACTTAGTGCTTGTGCTCGTACTGCAAGCAGAGGCCAACAAATGGCCATAAAGCATGCCGAGAATAGATCATAGAATACAACCACAAAGTGGGTAAGCAATATCAAGCTCTGATGGATTCCATAGGCAAAACCAAACCAAAAAAAAAAAAACCAAAACTCAACCTCAAACCAGTGGGTAAGCACACTTCCACCATGGGCTTGTGCTCAAACTCCTGTAAGCCAAAACCGAGGAGGTCGGTGTGTGGAGGCAGCAGATCCGACAAGAAGTGGCAGAGTTGGTGTCGATGTGGTGTTGGCGACGCCAGCGTGAAGCAAAGAGGCGATAGACGGCGGATCTGGGGAGCACTACGGCTAGGGTGAGGCAGAGTGAAAGAAGAGTGGAGAAAGACGGATTGTAAATCCACCAGAAGGGGAAACACACCTCACAAGAAGGGAGAAAGATGGAAAGTAAAGTTTCCAAAGCTTATTGACCAGAAATGGCGAAGGAAAATGGAAGAAAAACGGGGGTAGAGAGGAGGAGAGAGGCGGCCGGAGGCCGGAGCCCCCTCCCCCTCCCCCACCCCCAACGGCGCTCAAAAAGGAAACCCTAAAAGAAGAAAATGGTAGAGAGAGAAGCTCTCAAAAGTAGAGAGAGAGAGGTTTGAACGACCACGGGTGATGTTACTCAATGAATTACACTGATTAACTCCCTACTTCCTACTTAGTAGTGTATATGAATAGCCAAGTGAACTAACGTACTTAGTTCTTGATATAAGGGAAAGGAAAATGAATCGCTTCAACTCTACACATGGAGTTTGAACTTGTAAATTTTACTATGAGAATTGGAAAACATATATTGATTCTACGAAGAATTAACTTTTTAGATGTTTCATTGATGTGAATAATTCTATTGAATCAATGCAATATTTTTCTGTTTTACACTACATTCAACTATTAAAAAAGCTCTCCAAAAATTATTTGTAGATATAGTTTTATATTTGAATCATAGATTTGGGAGAGAATGTGAGGAAAATTTTAAAAAGAAAAAACTTAACTTTTATTTTATTCAGATTTTTCTTTTTACAAATCTAAAATCCAATTGATAAACTTGTAAGAATTTGTTTTGAATGACTTCTGGTAAAAGAAAAATAAAAATCGCCTCTCAAATGTGTTTAGAAATTTTGACGAGGCACAGAGAAAATTGATAGAATCGGTTTGGTAAATTTTGCAGTCTTTTAGAAATGTATAACTAGAATGAAGAATAGAAAAAATAAAGAGAAATTATACTTTTGGATCTTCCAACTTCATTTGAATTTTACTTTGATTTATCATCTCCTAATTGCAACAATAAGTTCTCAGACTTCAATATTTGTTTTATTGTAGTCTCCCCTTTTATGACTGGATGTCCGAGTCAATTTACGTACACCTTGACTAATCTCGAGATCCAAGCAAAGCGTGCCTTCCATGTGAATTGGGTAAATCTCGAACAAAACCTGCAGGCGTAGCCCTAAGAAATTAATAACACCAAATGGGAGTTGATAACATCTAACAGAAGTTGAATTTAAAATTTAAAACAAGTACACCTTCAAATTCCAAGTTACAGTCAGTAAGCCAAACTATTAGAGTTTCATTGCAGTCTTCTCATCACTCTTCCTTTAAAAAAATTGGCAGAAAGTACTCACATAATGTCCACGTGATAAAGAGTATCAAAGGAAAAAAATAATATTAAAAAATTACATTATTCATTTAACTTTTACTCAAATATACTTTGTTTTTTTATATTTTATTTTTTAATCAAAATTTAAACAGTGTTATACACGTGAACTACGTTTAAAACTCAGTTAAAGTATAAAGAATTTAATTATTACAATTAAAATGTGAGGAATGAAAATAAATTGTATGTAAATGTTAGAAGGTGAAAATTATAAATTATCCAAAACCATTTATAAAACATTTAACTTAAAACTTTAGTATTATAGATTTACTGAGTAATATTTTTTATAAAGTGTAATTCAACTTGAGCATAATGAACATTTTCCTATATATTCTGATAACTGTGCTTGAGCTTACTCTATTTGTAGCGCATAAATTAATTTGTCCAATATACCCAAAGGTCATTAATATAAGTTGCAAAATTTTCAAATATATAAAATTTTATTAAAAAAAAAAAAACTAGACAAAATCCTTATAAATGCATGCATATAAGCTAATTATTTTAGAAGCATTCAGAAGGTCAATTGATTGTATTGCGATCTAATTATTTTCCCATAAAATCGTGTAGCCAAATCCATAATGTAAATTGAAGAAAAATATAAGCTTTGTGATGTTAGTTAGGAACTTTTATATATAAAATTTCAAACATGCTCAAAGTTCAAGAATACAAAGATACATAAAATAAAATAAAAATCATAAATAGTAATATTGTATGCATTGAAAAGTTGTGATATATATGAAAATTAGGATATGACTTTTATTTTATTTTTATTTTTTTGAATGTTTTTTGGATTAAGTCAAATGTGTAATATGGCGTGATGTATTGGATCAACTTAATATCCAAATGCAGTTATTGTGACAGTGAACAATATGATGAGCACCAATCGAGTCAAAAAAATTGTATACCTTTCTTTTGATTGGCAAAAAAAACCAAAATATTATTCACGTATGCCAAAGGTACAATATAAAAGGAAAACGTGCAAAAAGCATCAAAGTCATACCTTCACATCCCAATTAGATTGGCGCATATTGATCACTCGATTTACTTTGTTGTCTATCTAACACTTATTTTCTTTCTTTTCCTTTTTTTTTAAATTGTGAAATTCATTTATAATTGAAATCATACCAAATTTATTAGTACAGCATCAATTGGAAAATATGTCTCAAAAGGAATCACCGAGTCACTAGTATAATATATGACCATATCTTCAAAATATTGCAAAATGTTCAATTAAAAAGAAAAATCAATTCAGTGAAGAATCCTAAAAATATAATATAACTGTTGGAAAAATGGTTTAATATAGGCATAATTTTGAGCCCTTTTTGGGTGGGCTCCAAACGTCTTTTGGGGTGGGTCCGAAGAGGTGGCGTGTTCCTTGCCGCGTGGCAAGTCACACGGTGAAGACGGAACGTCAAAACCATTTATGAGTGAATGGGAAGTTGACGTCGTTTTCGGGTCTAACATTAACTTTTTAGATAAAATTCATTTGAATTTTTTCAATAAAAAATTATTGTGGAAATTTAATTTAATTCTAAATTCAAATTTTGGGTTCCTAAGTGAATTTGTACCTCTTCATTTATTTATTTATTTAACTATTTCAATAGTTTAATATATATATATATATATATATATATATATTAATTAGTTTAATATATATATATTAATATATTTTGAAATAGTGTAAATAATAAATTACCTTCACATGTTGAAACAGTTCTAACGGTCAACGTTTCAAATTTGTTTGACCATTGGTTTTCTTAGTGCCAACGGTTTGACAATTTATTTGAATGAATTAGTGCATCTGTTCACTTGGCATTGCACCTTTCCGAGGCTAAGGATTTTTGCCTATATATTTACTGCCATGTTCCAGCAATCAAGGGTCAGAAAAAAGAGTCAGAAATTCTTTCACTTTGCTGTTCATTTCTTTTAGTGCATTATTCCTCATATTTAGTTTTAGGAATAAATATTCATAGAGTTAGAACACAGGTTTGGTTCGCCGAACAAATTGTTTGGAGTACTACTACAATTTGTGAAGATCATTGTATCCTGGGAGATAGACGCCACTCATCCGTAAGTACTATGCGGGGCGAATCTGTCTTAAGGACAGAGTGTCACACACTCGACTTGGTCTTGTAATTTTATTTGGTTCGACAAAATAAATCCGGTATGTTATTTATTTATTTGTTTTGAATTTATTTCTAGTTATTTTATTTACACAGAAGATTGCTCAACAATCTTAAGACAGATTCAAATTATTCTGTTTACAGAATTTTTCGTTTGTTTCTTTTCTTTTTTTTTTTTTCATTCTTCGTAAATAATTTCGGAAGAAAATATTTTCTGTGAATTTACAAAATAATATTCTGGTTGGAAAAACAAATAGTGATTATATGCTATTTGACAGATAGTAGTAATATACTGTCTCTTTTCTTTGACAACAACTAGTAGTACGATACTGGTGTCATTAACAATTCAGAAATATATTTTGTGAAATTTTGTCAGAACTAATTTTGGTTTTTAGAAATTATTTTCTGAGTTTTCTTTAATTAAAATTTTGTTTCAGTATTTTAATTATTGAAGTGTTACAGAAATTTAATTTTCTGTGTGGAATTAATTTGGTTAAATAAAATTTTATTTTATTTCCAAATTAATTGAAAAATAAAAGTTATAGTTTTTATTTCTTTTATTTTTACAGAATTTAATTTCTTGTGTGGAATTATTTTGGTTAAATAAAATTTTATTTTATTTCCAAATTAATTGATAAATAAAAGTTATAGTTTTTATTTATTTTATTTTACAGAATTTAATATTCTGTGGAATTAATTTGTTTAAATAAATTTTTATTTTATTTTCAAATTAATTGGAAAATAAAAGTTACATTCTTGTTTTTTTTATTTTTACGGAATTTAATTCTGTGAATTTGGTTTTAATTTTCTGTGTAGTGTAAATTCTAATTATAATTTTGTTTTATATATTAGAATTGATGCTACGAAACAAATGCCCAAACAAGTACTACTGTGGTGGCTGCAATGACGCCAACCCCCCCTCTCCTGTTGTAACAGTACCGGTAAATCACGATGAAAAGCAGAGAAGTTCTTAGGAACTGACTTTAAAAGATGGCAACAGAAAATGTTATTCTATCTAACAACTCTGAACCTGGCTTGTTTTCTCCGTGAAGATGCTCCTATCCTGAAAGAGGATGAAACCGACCGGCAAGTGGTTGCTGCGGTTGATGCTTGGAAACATGCCGATTTCCTTTGCCGGAATTATGTCTTGAACGGACTTGACAACACATTATACAACGTCTACAGTCCAATCAAGACAACAAAGGAACTTTGGGAATCGTTGGAGAAAAAGTACAAAACAGAAGATGCCGGCTCAAGAAAAATTTGTGGTTGGCAGATTCTTAGATTTTGTAATGGTTGATTCAAAAACTGTGATCAGCCAAGCTCAAGATTTCCAACTCATTCTACATGACATTCACGTAGAAGGTAATGTTTCTCAATGAATCCTTTCAAGTTGCAGCCTTAATTGAAAAATTACCAAAAGGCTGGAAGGAATTCAAGAACTACCTCAACATAAGCGCAAAGAAATTTCTATGGACGAGTTAATTGTGCGTTTTGAGGATTGAGGAGGACAACCGCATTCTGAAAAAGCGAGCTGGTAAGCATACTATGGAGTCTAAGGCAAATGTGGTGGAACATACTTCAAAAACAAGAACCGAAAATCTTCTGAAGAAAGTTCATCACAAGGCTCTAAAGGGGGGGATAATAAAAAGGTACAAGTTTAATGGCAAATGTTACATCTGTAATAAAGAGGGACATCGCGCCAAAGATTGCCGTAACAAAGGAAAAAATAAAAGAAGAACAAGCAAGAAGCCTGCTCAAGCCCACATGACTGAAGTGGACAATATTTCCAATGGTGTTTGATGACATCAATCTTTCTGCAGTTGTTTCCGAGGTAAATCTGTCCGGAAATCCTAAAGAATGGTGGGTGGACACTGGTGCTACTGTCGCCATATCTGTGCCGACAAAAAAGATGTTCACATCTTATTCTACAGTGGATAATGGTGAACAACTCTTTATGAGCAACTCCTCAACTTCCAAAGTTGAAGGACAAGGAAAGATTGTACTCAAGATGACATTGGAAAGGAACCACTCTCAACAATGTGCTGCATGTACCGGACATTCGCAAGAATCTTGTTTCCGGATCTTTGTTGAGTAAGAATGGGTTTAGGTTAGTTTTTGAGAGTGATAAATTTGTACTTACTAAGAATGGGATGTATGTAAGGAAAAGGTTACTTGTCTGATGGCTTTTCAAGTTTAAATGTAATGACAGTTGTACCCTGAGTTATTAATAATACTGCATCTTCTTCTTACTTGCTTGAGTCTTCAAATTTATGGCATGGTAGACTAGGACATGTTAATTATGAATCTTTGCGTAGATTAATTAATATGGAATGATTTACCTAAATTTGAATTGATTCAAATCATAAATGTGAAATTTGTGTTGAGGCAAAATTATCTAAAAATCCCTTTTCATTCAATTGAAAGAAGTACGGAACCACTTGAATTAATTCATAAGACATTTGTGATTTTAAATCAATTCAAACCAGAGGTGGGAAAAAGTATGTAATCACTTTTATAGATGACTATACTAGATATAGTTATATTTATTTATTCGAACCAAGGATGAAGCTTTAGAAACTTTCATTCAATATAAGAATGAAGTTGAAAATCAACTTGGTAAGAAAATCAAGAAACTTAGAAGTGATAGAGGTGGTGACATA
>NW_021026286.1:69186-132198 GCF_004153795.1 Camellia sinensis | reverse complement strand
GGAATCATCATGTCTTGACATATGATCAGTAGCCTTCCCACTACTAGGAACTATCATGTCTTGACATGTGATTAGTAATCTGTTTACTACTAGGAACCACAATCTCATAACTGTGTGGCCAGTGGTCTAACACCTCTTAGGAATTACCAATTTTCTATCTCTGTGATTAGTGATCTTGTACTCACTAGGAGCCACCAATTTAAGAATATCTGGAATTTAAAAATTGAAAAATATTCACCCACCCTAACGGGTTGTCTCATCTTTGCTTTCAAGCGTTCTTTATATCAGATATCCAATTAGCATCACTATACCCTTCTAGTACCACTGGTATCTGCTATAATGTAGCCCATAATCCTAAGTGTAGTGTAGATAACATAACACACGCATAATGCCTCTCCGATGAATGTCATTTGAATTACTCATGTGTTTACTAAGCCTGCTTACAGAGTAGGCTATATCCTGCCTTGCATAACTCATCAGATACATTAAACTTTCAATGACCTGAGAATATTCTAGCTGAGAGACACTCTCACCATTATTCTTGGTCAAATGTAGACTTACGTCTACTAGTGTCCTAGACACACTTGTATCTGATTTACCAAAATTTTCAAGTATCTTTTCAGTATGGTGAGACTGAGAAAGTACAATACCACTAGATGTTCTGGTAATCTTAATACCCAGAATGACATCTGCAAGACCCATATCTTTCATGTCAAACTTAGAGTTTAACAATCTCTTAGTAGCTCTAATCATCGCATCATTACTACCAATAACGAGTCTGTCATTAACATATAGACATAAAATGACATAACCTATGTCAGTATCTTTGACATATACGCATTTGTCACACTTATTGATCTTAAACCCATTTGACAACATAGCATTGTCAAACTTCTCATGCTATTGTTTAGGAGTTTACTTTAAACCATACAATGACTTGACAAGCTTACAGATTTTCTTATTTTGACTTGACAAGCTTACTTTCTTATTTTGCCTTATTTGAAATCTCTATTTAAGAAAGTTGTCTTTACATCCATTTGATGTATCTCCAAACCACATAAAGCTACTATCGCAATCACTATGCGAATGGACGTAATCCTTGTTATAGGTGAATACATATCAATGTAATCTAGGCCTTCTCACTGCATGTATGCTTTGATAACTAGCCTAACTTTGTATTTATCAATTGACCTATCGGCCTTCATCTTTCTTCTAAAAATCTATTTACTTCCCAAAGCCTTACTATCTCGGGGTAAATCTACCAACTCTAAGGTGTGGTTCTGTAAAATGGAGTTAATCTTACTTTTAATTGCTTCTTTCAATAAAGGACTTTCTAGTGAAGCCACAACTTCATTGGAAGCTTGACGTTCTTCCTCTAACATATAAGTCAAGAAGTCCGAATCAAAGGACTTGAAAGTCCTACCACTTTAGCTCATTTACTTTTTCATCTTGATCACTTTCACTAGGATCATCTTCAAGTTCTTTCTCAAAACCTTGATCCTCTCCTCGAATTCAGCAAGGAAACACCTTCTCAAAGAAATATGCATTCCTTGACTCCATTATAGTATTCTTGAGTACATCTAATATATCAGGCTTGTGCATACGAAACCTATATGCATTACTATTCTGTATCTAACCAATGAATATACAATCCATGATTTTTGGACCTATCCTAACCCGCTTGGGTGTAGGTACCGCTACTTTTGCGAGACACCCCTGAAAATCTAGAAATCCCCTAGATATTGATTTGTGATTATGTATCAATTTTAAGCAGTAAATAACAATCCCAATCAAACAATCAAGACAAATCGACACAACGATTTTAACGCAGAAAAACCACAATTTGAGCACCTTCATTTGTGATAAAAAAAAAACACGGGCCAAAGCCACAAAACAATCAACTAAGAAGACAAAAGAAATTGCACAAGTGTACTCTTAATTACCTAGCGAATCCAAGCCCGAATTGAACCGATCCCTATATGCCTCTTCCACCACGGTCTTCACCTCGGGATCATCTAGCCCAACGTTGAATCCAGAACGCCGATGTTGAATCCACGATGATGAGCCACTCCAGAATCCACCAAAGCTTCAGGCCCAAATTCTACGAAATCCACCGAAGAATAACACTCTTTTTTGTATTGAACGAAACAAACAATCCTTTGATGTATACTTTTCAAACCAGATTTAAACTCAAACAAACATCCAAGAAACTAGCAAAGAAGCTCCAAAAATAAACCCTAATACCCAAGAAGAAGATCTGGAAGCTGTAACTCATAACCTCACTAAAATAAAAGAATACATAAAATTACAACTGAAAGGAGTTTTGTCAAATGGGATTACCAAGAATAAAAACCTAACAATCTCCCCATTTGGCAATGCCGTGACAAAACACACCTAACAAATAAAATCCTAATCACCCCAACCCATTACAGCCAACAAAAGAAAAATTCTTTCTCAAGGTCATGATCTGCAAAACAGCTATTAGTGCCACAAGCTCCAAAACAACTATTAGTGCCACAAGAGTATATGAAAAAGTAATAGACATATGACAAGATTATCTTGAAGCATGAGATGGAAATATGAATACATGTAAATTGGAGATTTTAAGAACATGAAGCATGTAGCATGAATAGATGACAATCAGAGATATAAAGAATATGTAGCATGAATAGATGACAATCAGAGATGTAAAGAACATGTAGCATGAATAGATGACAATCTTAAGAAACATGCAAACATGCTCAAAAACCATTTTGATTTTCGCTTAAACTTCTCCTCCTTTTTGTCATGAATTGTCAAGGAAGCTCAATCAACAAAAGCAAGAGCATAAACCAAACAAGCAGGGATAAGATGATGTAAAAATTAATAACCTGCAAGAAGTAAGCAATAAACAAGTAGTGGATAACAACATACAAACCAACTAATGCCAATCTCCCTTACCAAACCAAACAACATAAGTTTAAGCCAAATAAACCCTTGTTGAGAAATAAAACTCCACCTTACTAAAAGCAACCACAAACACTATATTGAAAATAATGAACAAGAAGAAAAAAAATATGGTGAAGCGAGCAAGAAATTTCATATTTGTACCTTAAAACACACAAGATTATCCAAGAAACACAATTTCTTGAAAACACAATGTTCCCAACCTCTAGAAGATTCCTCATAAAAGAAAGTGATGCAACATGTGAAAAACATAGATCCCGTGATAAAAGTGTTTGTGTGACTCTTGGAGTTCGACAAACACTAGATGCAATCCTAGTAGTGATCTGAACGATGGACCTCCGGCAAGAGAATCTAAGCACAACTAAGGAAAGTCAAACCACTAGGAATCAAGGGATATTTGGTGAGTAAAAGCGGAGGCTCCCCCTCAATCAATGAATCCTTTTTTTCTTTCTTTTGCACATTTCTTTCTTTCTTTCTTTTGCACATTTTTTTTCTTTCTTGTGCACATTTTTTTCTTTCTTTTGTACACTCATTGGCAGCTGACATGCTCAAGAGCATGGAAACCGAACCAGAGAAGCATGGATAAAATAAGGGTAGCCTGGCTGCTGACTGTAAGGTAGCATTTTCCTCATGGCTGGACTACCAAGAACAGAGGGGAAAGCCATAGAGATGCAAAAAGATGGAAGGTAGTTGTAGACACCCCATTTTTGACCGACCTTAAGAATCAGACATCATTGATTGAGCGCTCGGTGATGTTGCATATCGTGCTCGTTCAGAAGTTTCAAAGTCTCAGCTGCGAGCCTTGCCTCCGGACTTTCGGACTCTTTCACGCTTTGCCTCGATTTGCGAACCAGGCTCTGTTTTCTCTGTTTTCTCTTCCCAAAGGGAGGGAGAGGTCTCGTAGACTATCTCTCAATTGCCGTAGGCTACATTTCGTGGTCGTAGGCCATTTTTCCCGTTTGGAGTCTGGTTTCCGATTTTTCAGAGCCGTTGGCCGTGTGCCTCGGTTGGGACCGCTTAACCATCTCCGTTTGCTCCGGTTTTTGGCATACATCTTATTTGCTCCATTTTGAGGGACACTGTGGCCCAAAAAACCAACGTCATGGTCGAACACCACTTCCGGTGCCTAACAGCCAATTTTCGGGGCCTCAAGCTGCACGTTTCGGCCCCCGAACCTTCATTTTGCATTGGTTTGGGTTCATTTTTGGCAGGAACCTTTGTTTCATTGGTAAGAAGGCCGTAGAAGGGTGGGAGGCCAACAATTGTTCAGACAACCAGTTTTATTCCTCTATCGCCCTCCGTCGCCCGTTTTTTCTCACTTAAAAGCCAATGTTGACCACCCTTGGGCCATTTTCTTGCACCCTAAACCCCATGTTTGTGATGTACACATCTGGGAGGCCACCAATATTTGGTGGCTGGCCAGTAATTGCTTTTGAACCTTTTGAACCCCTCCTAAAAGTGGCCTTTTCTCTCTCCTGGTTCATTCCCTCCAGTTTTTGACCACATGGTTGTGTTGTGCACACATGAGAGGCTCCTTTTTTGGTTTGGCCGGCCACTAATCCTCATTGAACCTTTTGACCCTTGGCCGGCCGGCCATGGGAAGAGCCGGCTGGCCACCTGAAACCTCAATAACTAGCCGGCCTTGCTCCTTGCTGCAGATACAATTCAAATATGCATCTCTTTTCCCCCCAGATTTTGTATCCGGAGGGCCAACTTTTTGGGGGGAAACTTGAATTGTTTTCCCCCCCCATTTTCCCCCCCTTTTCTCCCCCTCTTTTGCCTATAAAACCAGCCTCCCAGCTCTGTAATAAGGGTTAGAAATTTTTGCTTTGAGCCTCATATGTTGCATCTCTCCCTCTCTACATCCTAACCCTCAAAACCCTTAAGTTCCTACACCATTTCTACACCACCACCTAGCACCACACCACCACCTCCATTCCAGCCACTTGGAGCTGCTTTCCAGAGCCGAGGAGCACCATTTCCTGTGCCAAGAGGTTGTCAAAGATTGGTCTACGAGGGTGAGTCATTTTTTCCCTCTTTTGAGTTCATTTTTGCATGCTTTCTTAGCCATTCTTACTTACACTTTTGGGCTTTGACCCTAACTGAAAATAGAATTTTTTTGAGCTCTTTTTCATGTTTGTTTAAGGGCCTCTCACTGTTTGAGGCTTCCTTTTTGCACTTGCTTCTTTACCTCTCTTGTATGCCTATTTCTTGTGTAGTATTTTTGGCCTACGTGTAAACTGTTTTGAGCTTTGTAATAAACTGTAAAATGGCTTATTTTGAGTCTTTCTTCAACATTGTTGAAGGTCTCATCACTGTTTGAGGCTTCCATTTGCCACTTGCCTTTATATCCCTCTTTTGACCTTATTTTTGCATGATTTGTTAGCCCCTCGTGCTTATTTTTTTAGGCTTTGGTCCGAACTGTAAATGGCCTTATTTTGACCCCCTATTCATGTTTTATCAAGGGACTTTTGCTTTTTGAGGCTCCCCTTTTACACTTTGTGTTTAAGCCTCTTTTTAGGCCTTATTTTGCATACTATTTTAGGCTTGCTTGTGCACTGTTTTGGGTGTGGTCATTAACTGTAAAATACCATGTTTTTGGCCCCTCTTCAACTTTATTGAAGAGCCCTCCTGTGTTTGAGGCCAGCAACCATTACTTGCTTCTTTGTCTCCCTTTTGGCCCATTTCTTGCACATTGTTTTAGGCCTGTTTGTGTTTAGGTCCGTGGCTTGTTATATACTGTAAAGTGCTTCATTTTGAGCCCCTCTTAAACTTTGTTGAAGGGCTCTTAGCCATGTAGGGGCAGCAGCTGCCACTTGCTTCATTACCTCTCTTTCGGGGCCATTTTTGCATGCTAGTTTAGCCCTATTTGTGTTCATTGTTTGACCTTGCTTAAAACTGTAAATATGCTTTTTTTGGGACTGCCTCAAATCTGTCTTCACACTTCATGTTCAAATAATGCATGCTTTGTATAGCTATAGGCCATTGCATATGCCTAGTTTTGTGTTTCGGGTTCATTCCGTGCATCGGGTACCATATTGCCATGTTTCGGGGCTGTTTTGCATCGTATTTCGGTACTGAAATTTGCATTCTTGTATGTCATATTCCATGCCTTGCCATGTCTTGTTAGAGTGGCATTTTGTGCCTTAGGGTCGATCCTCGGTTTGCGTGCATGCGTGCGCGTATCTCGAGTTGTCTCATTTTCATCGCAAGGCCTCCTATGTGAGTGTGGCTGAGGTCCACTTACGTTGGTGTAAGCCCATATTGCATTGTGTATGCCATTTCATTTCATAGCAATGTGTATGCTAAGCCGTATGTTAGCGCATTGTGTATGCCATGTTACCTCGTGTATCGTGTATGCCATTTCATAGCATTGTGTATGTTGGGTTGTATCTTAGTTGCATTTCATGCATATCACGCATATTGCATCATGCTTGGGATAGGAGTTAGCCCGAGTACGGGAAACGAGGTACGTTTCGTACTCTGAGTGACGGAACGTGTCTCAATTCCCAGGCACCGACACTCCGGATTATCCATGATGGAGTTTAGGTTTTGTTGTGTTTACACGTGCATTCATTTCATATTGAGTCGTGCAATTCGACTCCTCAGCCATCATGCATCAATATGTGTGATTGGTGGCACGAGGATCAAGGCATGCATACATTTGTGAAAATACATTGCCATGCCCCTTTCCTACTCTCTGTTGCAGCAAATCAAGAATCAGCAGTCTTCCGGGACTTGGCGCGCTTTCCAAAAATTATTGCAAGACAGAGGCTAATTGGGGCATCACAGTGGATTTCCGCGCAAAGGCAACCCGGATATACATTATTCATCATCTAAAGAAGAGTCAAGGCAGTCCCTGGCTTGCATGCCAGTTTATTGTTTTCTTAGTTAATTTGGTAATTAATTAGGATTTTTGTACATATTTGGACTGTATTATTTATTTGGACTGTACTATTTATTTGGGACTGTATATTATTTTATTCGGACCCTCTGCGCGAGGGCAATATTGTAATAAGTGTGCGTTTGTGTGTGTGTGATGTATGTCTTCCAACCCCACGTCTTTCTCCCTTTTATTTACCAGCTTATGATGGTTAGATTAGGGCATGTTTCAATTAGTGAGAAGGATCCTGGCTTGGTCCAGATTGGTTCTACATTATCTTCTGAGGAGCATGAGCGACGCGTCACTTTATTAAAAGATTTCAAAAATATTTTTACGTGGTCCCACGAAGACATGCCTGGAATTGATCTTGAGATTATACAGCACAGGATCACTCTCGGCCTTAAGACTCGACCCCTTTGCTTTCATACCTTGATTCAGAATGTTCAACGGTCAACCAAAATATGAGGCCTGCATGGCCGAATTGGAAGTAGCTCTTGAACTTGGGGCAATAAGGTCGGATGTGATTGAATAAAGCTTGCATAGCTAGATAAGAAACTGCCCTTGAACTAGGGACAAAAAAAGGGCAAATGTGATCGAAGATTCAAAACTGGGTCATTTCTCAAGCCAATGGAGATCGACAAGAAAGCCAAATCTCAGAATTTGAAATAAGCAAACTTATTGCTGAAGGACAATCAAGTTCCCATCCACGACACTAGGGGCAAATTCAAACCCAATTGGATGGGCCCTTACATCATCAAGACTAATTGGTCAGGAACAATAGCCATTCTTATGGATTTGGATGGCTTAGAAATCTCACAACTGATGAACATGGACAAGTTAAACTTTTCTATCCTCAAGAGGCTCACCTTCCCCAATCGTACCCAATTTCCCGAGCCGAGGCAACTTTGGTGATGACGGACCCGTGGCCTTAGGCACGCGAGTCAGGGTTTCCTAAATTTTCCCAAAATAAAATATTTAGGTGGCGACTTTGTATCTGGCAAAGCAGTCCATGTTTGGCACTTCTTTCAAAAATCTGTTTTCTCAAAACGATTTGCCGGATTTGGACTCTTTGGTCCAGACTTAGAACCGTGACAATTTTAGAGTCCGAACTGTAGTGAGCCCAATATCGAATAGAACGGGACGTTCCCTCCCGGGGCGTTCGGTGACGTCTACAGTTTCTGGCGACTCTGTTGGGGATTTAGAGAACTTGACTCGAACTTATGATACCTGGTTTTGACTACACTTATGTGTTTCTTTGCATTGCATGTGCATTGGTGCGCCTAGGACACCGTGTTTGTCATCTGCTATTCCTGAACGGTTTGCCAGAGGCTTGTCTTGTCAAGGCATGACCATAAGGCTGACCGGTTGTGGGCTCTGCCAGTATGGGAACACAAACCCCGGTTTTACCGGGGCACCCTTTTTGACCATTCGACCTAGTGCATATTCGGATCCATAGTGACCATTCCAAACTAGGACAGGTTGCTTACCCGTTTATAGGTTGTTTGAAACCGCTGCGTGCGTAGTGAAACCCTAGCTCCTGACAAAATAGGACAGGAAAACCCTACCCCAACATAGGGGTGTTTTGGCTCTCAATTATCTGTTATATGATGTCAGAGTGTGTCTCTACAGGGGTTACATGTATCAGTTTATGAGTTTGGGGCATCAGGCCTGCGGACATCAGTCAGTATTTGAGAATCAGTTATCTGCGGGTATCAGAGATTCAGTTTTGGGGACAGTGATTCAGGGGTAATAATCAGTATTGGAGGACAGTGTGTATTCAGCTTGTCGACCGTGTGTTGTTATGCCCAGCTGTGTGTCATGCATTTACTTTAAGCTGTTATGCTATCCGTTTATCTGTTTCTTTCTTTCCTTATTGCTTCATTTATCTTTTTACTTGGGCAGTTCTAGCACAATTGCTTCCAACCCAGTAGATATTCCCCAAGCACTTTGGACAAGAGGTCGCCGACTCAATCGATCCGAGGATCTGGTTGACGGACAGCTAGTGTTTCATTCTCTACCCCCAATTGTCAGAAGAAAGCCGAGAAGACGCAGTGTGTCTAAGCAGAGGTTACCAGAACAGTGGTCTACCCTAGCAATGAACAGTCGGGCTGAGGTTTTAGTTTCTGCCATAGAAATACACATACCCGTTAGTCAGCAGGATCAACAGAGTAGAGCCGGAATGGAGGAAGTGATGCGCCAGCTCCAAGAGAGCATGAAACAAATGCAGGAGGACGCCGCCCGCCAAGCAGAGTTCTCTAGACAACAGGCCACAGTCATGGCTCAGCAGGCCGAGCTAATCACTAGACTGCAACAGCAAAATGCAGTATCGGCCTCACATCAAGTTCCTCCTCCACCAGGGGTCCCGTTACCCGAGCAAGCACCTACTGTCCAGAATGCTCTGCCAAACACCCAAAACACCTTAGCCAATGTCCAGAACATCCAAGAGGACACGGACCTTCCAACGGGGCCAGCTCCGCCCCCGCTTCCGCCTCAACTATCCAAGACCCATACACCCAACCACCCGGACTCTCCCTTCGAGTTCGAAATAGACCATACAGCTCTGAAACTGAGCAAGCTCGAGAAGTTTTTCAAGAAGTCACAAGGGGTAAAGGCTATTCCGGATATCGAGGACGGATATACCGATGTGGCCGTAACTTTGCCAGATAGATTCAAGATGCCGCAGATTGATCGTTTCGACGGATCCGGAGATCCCATGGTCCACCTCCGGTTATTCTCAGATATACTGCGGCCAATGGGCCTAACCCGACCACAAAAGCTTTCGCTGTTCGGCCGAACCCTGTCAGGTGTGGCCGCTATCTGGTACACGAAGTTAAAAGATGAGGTAAAGAGAAGTTGGGATGAAATGGCCGAGGCCTTTGTCGCACAGTACTCGTACAATACCCAGATCGAGATTACAACTCGTGATCTCGAAACGACAAGGCAGGAGCCCAAAGAAACTTTCTCAGATTTCGTAACTCGGTGGAGGCCGAAGGCATCGATGATGACTTTGAGGCCCACTGATAAGGACCAAATCAGGATGATTGTGCGCAATCTCCAACCAAAATTGATGCAGAAGATGATTGTTCTCCCCTTCCCCACCTTTTCAGATCTACATGAGATGGGGGTACAAATCGAAGATGCGATGAAGCAAGGTCTGATTAACCAGGACAGGGAGCAACCCCGGAGAACATTTAACTGCAACATTAACGCAGGCCCGAGTGGCGCTGCAACCGCAAGAGCTTCAGAGGTCAGCATGGTCGCCACCATTCCCCCTCCCGTTCCAAGGCCCATGGCAGCCACACCCTTCTTCGGTGCATCCGAAAGTAATAACCAGACCACTAAATACCAGCCCAGAGGCCAGAGAACCTTCACCCCACTGTACATGCCTTTGTCTAAGGCTCTGGGGGTCTTAATTAGAAAGGGGCATCTAAAACCCCTAGAGCCGAGGCCATTGCCAAATCCACTTCCGCCCTCTCACAACCCAGCCAAGTATTGTGCATATCACCAGCAGCACGGTCATGATACTGACCAATGTTTCAGGCTGCCTCACGAGATTCAAGACCTCGTTGACAAAAATGTGATTTTGCCACCAGAAAAACCCAACGTCACAACCAACCCCCTCCCTACACACAACCAAGCTCCACCTCCCAAAAGAGTCAATCTTATCCAAATTGCGGTTGTGTCTTACGATCCTAGCATCTATATTACCCCCACACATCTACCTAAGCCGGAGGTGCTCCTTCCCGACTGCACTAACTTCTTGTGCATGTTGGACATCTCCACAACCCAACCAGAGCCGACGGTGGTGACCATCGAAGATGGGGCATGGTAGACTTCAGGAAAGAATGGGATTGTTGAGTCTGGGATTGAACAGAGTTTTGCTGGGGAAGTCTATGATCCAAATGAGTACATCCTGTCAACAAGCCAGATTAGGCTGGGTATAGAATTTCCAGAGAAGGAAGAGTTGTGTATGATCCAGGGGGATGGATTTGAGCAAGGGACAAATGATCTGACAACTGTGAAGGAGGACTTTGCCAACCTGCAATTTTTCGATGACCAAGAATCAGGGGACGCGGCAGTCAACTGGTTTGACTATGAGGAATCGGCAGAGGCCACTGGATGGCTGGATGATCAACCAGATGTGGTGGAAGAATCCCAACCAGAACAGGGCCCGGCAGGGGCGAGAGTATCAACTGTGGCCGGAAGGGCTGGAAGTCAGGTTACATTGCCGGAGAGCACCGATACGAAGAATTTCGCTCAAGACGGAAGCATTATGAATACAGGGAAAGTTGAACAACAAACTACACTAACGCAAGTGGAACAACAGGGTTCTGAGAGGACCGGGAAAGCCAAAATCCATGAGGGGATCGAAAGTGCTGCGGACACAAGAACAGAAGATGCTGTGAGCATGCAGGCTGAAAGTGTTGTGAGTACAAACACGCCCGAACCAGATAGGTGCCTTCTGAATGCCAACGGAATGTGGTGGGAAGGCGATGACTTATGTCTTGCCCACACAGACGAAGACTAGGGAAGCAATCAACCAGACGACACTTGGTACCTCGATGAGGTTGATCACATGACAAGAAGCGGGCGGTACTTTAAGCCCCCGCACCTAGACCAACCCGAGACATCTGGGAAGGATAAAGAAGCTGAGAAACAGAAGGAGAAGCAGATCGAAGAGGAAGTTGTACTGAAACAGCTGAAGAAGATACAAGCAGACGTCTCCATCTGGGGACTGCTTATGGCATCGCGAGTACATAGACAGGCTGTCTTATCTGCCATGGACAAGTCCAAACTCTCTATAGATACTACACCAGAACAGCTGGTTGGGCTGGTTTTTCGGGGAGGAGGTTCCCCGGCATTAACCTTTTCAGACAAAGAACTACCGCCTGAGGGCACAAATCACAACAAACCCCTCTACATTTCTGTGGAATGTAGAGACAAGTGGATACCGGTGGTGCTTGTGGATACCGGGTCCGCCATCAATGTCTGCCCAACTAGAACAGCGTATGCAATCGGGTTGAAGCCCGCGGACTTCGTGCCGACTACTCAAGTGATCAGAGCATACGATAATACTAGCAGGGAAGTGATGGGGACTGTCAAAATTCAGACCCAGGTTGGTCCCGGGCAACACAGCATTGAATTCCATGTCTTGGACGTTCCCGCAACCTTCAACCTACTTTTGGGGCGACCGTGGTTGCACCAGGTCAAGGCAGTGTCTTTCACTTTACATTAGATGTTGAAGTACCCTCACGGGAAGGGGGTGGCTATTGTCTTCGGGAATTCATCAATCCATCCGTCGCCGGAAGTGTCCACACCAGTCTTGGAAATCGAGCATGGCACTGAGGATGTGTTTTTATCAGGGTTCACTTTGGCTGAGGCTCGAGTGGTGCAGAATATTATGACTGTGAATGAGGGGGTGTACGTCAGTGCTCAATCCGTCTACCTCATGAACAAGTTACAACACATCCCCGGGATGGGATTAGGAAGGAGCGGCCGGAAGGGCGTCGCAGCATTGGCCGAAGTGCCACACAACCCTCATACCTTTGGCTTGGGTTATCTGCCCACCAAAGAGGACTGGGTGAGGAAGGGTAAAGAGATGGCTGGGAGAGCCAGAGCAAAGAAGGCTGGGAAGCCTTTTGAGTTGATGCATAGGCCCATTCAGGGCACCCTAAACGGACGCTTCGTCGGGGAGGGGGAAGACTTTCCATTTTGTGGCTTCCCAGAGCCATGGCTAAACGCGGAGAAGAAGCGCGTGCCAGGTTTCGAGATCTTCTTCGACCTGCAACTACCCGGGGATGACGTTGCCGAAGAGCAGACAGACCCATCAGCTGAGGTTGGGCAGTGTAAGGCAGTGGATTCCGAGAGCACCGAACTTGAGATGGGGGTAGCGCTGGCATGTCTACTTTCAGATCCTTCGATCGACCAAAAGTGCTTGGGGGATAACTCCTCGGTTTCCATGATTGGGGATGAAACGGCTGCGGGCCTTCCAGCGGCTATTTTGGATGCATCTATCGCACCCTCTCTCACTTGGCAGTACGAGGAGGGATTTTTGTCCAGCAGCACCGGGTCAGGTAGTGAGCCAGAATCTGATTCCACCGAATCTGATTCCACCGAATCTTGTGAGTCGGAATCAGGTTCCAGCTCGACTGAGTCTGAGTCTGGTAATCCTGGGGATGATAACCCGGATACCACAGTTATGTCCAGGTCGTCTTTTTCTTTCTCATTTGAGTCTAACCGCGATATTCGGAAATTGGATGGCTTAATGAGAATCAAGAACTGGGTTTTTGATACTTTTCTGTGCCCTTAATTTATGCATAAACTCAGACTTTCAAAATTTGATGAAAACGACGAGGACGAAACCTCCGGTTTTGCAACGTCTAATTGAACAGGAGCAGGAGAGATTTGTCAAACCCTTAACGGATGAAATTATTACCGTGAATACTAGTACTGAGGAGGACCCGCGGTTGGTCCAGATCGGGTCCACGTTGTGTTCGGAGGAACGCGAGCGCTTAGTCGCCTTATTAAAAGATTTCAAAGTTGTTTTCGTGTGATCCTACGAAGACATGCTTGGGATCGATCCTGAGATTGTACAGCACTGGATCCCCCTTGACCCCGAGACCCGACCTGTCAAACAGAAACTCAGAAGGATCCGCCCGGACTGGGCTCTCAAGATTAAAGAAGAGGTCACCAAGCAAATCGATGCAGGCTTCCTGCTGGTGTCCGAATACCCGACTTGGTTGGCCAACATCGTTCCAGTGCCGAAGAAGGATGGCAGGATCCAGGTGTGCGTAGATTTCAGGGACTTAAACAGAGCAAGTCCGAAGGACGACTTCCCCTTGCCGCATATTGGTGGATTTCACAGCAGGGCATGCTTTACTCTCATTCATGGATGGCTTCTCAAGATACAATCAGATAGTAATGGCACCAGAAGACAGAGAAAAGACTGCATTCACCACCCCGTGGGGAACATACTGCTACAGAGTAATGTCGTTTGGGTTGAAGAATGCCGGAGCTACTTATCAACGGGCTGCGACCACAATATTGCACGACATGATCCACAAAGAGGTTGAGGTGTACGTAGACGACATGATTGTCAAGTCCAAAGAAATAGAGGGCCACTACACCGCCTTGCGAAAGTTTTTTCAAAGGATCAGAGAATTTCGGTTGCGGCTAAATCCTCAAAAGTGTACGTTCGGTGTTACAGCGGTAAAAATGCTGGGATTTCTGATTACACAAAGGGGCATCGAGGTCGACCCTTCAAAAATCAAGGCCATCTTAGAAATGCCCCCACCAAGGACTGAAAAGGAGGTGCGAGGCTTTCTGGGTAAAGTGCAATTCATAAGGCGGTTTATCTCAAAATTAACCTTGACTTGTGAACCACTTTTTGGTCTCCTGAAGAAAGGCAAGAAATTCCAATGGGACGGCCGATGCCAAGCTGCTTTTGAACAGATCAAGAAATATTTACAGAACCCGCCCGTGTTATCGCCACCAAATCCGGGGAAATCGTTGATATTGTACCTTTCAGTGACTGAGACTACAATGGGCTGCATGCTCGCGCAAGAATCAAAGGATAAGGTGGAGAGGTCCATCTACTATCTGAGTAAGAAGATGTTGGATTACGAGACCCGCTACACTCCGCTCGAGAAGGCTTGCTTAGCTTTGGTATGGGCTACCCTGTGGCATACTTGTTAGCTCACTCGTAATGTGGGTTTCACGACTGGATCCCAATCAAATACACTTTTCAAGAAACCGTCACTTACGGTAGGGGTAGCTCGTTGGCTGCTATCTCCGAATTCGAAAATCTGGAAATATGTGACACACAAGTCAGTCAAAGGAGAGCAGTGGTAGAGTTCTTATTCTTGGCCGATCATCCAGTCGAAGGAGGTGAAGCAGTTGAGTACTTATTCCCAAATGAAGCCATTTTGCACATCGACGACGAATATTGGACGATGAACTTTGACGGAGCGTCAAATCAATACGGGTATGGGATAGGGGTGTTGCTGATAGCACCCGACAATTCTCGTATCCCTCTAGCCTTCAAACTCCGGTTCAAAGTCTCGAACAACGATGCAGAATATGAGGCGTGCATTGTCGGTCTAGAAGCGGCCCTGGAATTAGGGGCAAGATGGTTGGACGTCATCGGTGACTCGAACCTTGTTGTGTCTCAAGCAAAAGGAGACTGGAAATTCAAAGAAGAAAAGATGATGATGTACCACCAGACCTTGGACTTCTTAATCCCTCGGTTTGAAAAGCTAAACTTTGCTCATCTTCCAAGAGATAACAACAGGTTCGCAGATTCTTTAGCAACTCTATCTTCCATAATAGACATCCCGTTTGGAATCCGAATGCGTCCAGTCGTCATTGACCAGAAATTTGCGCCAGCCTATGAGTCGATCGCTGCTATAGATGAGGTTCAGGACGAAAACCCCTGGTATTATGACATTTGGAATTTCTTGGAAAATGAAGCGTACCCGTCAGGGGTAAATGCCAAGGATAAAAGGGCAATCAGAAGAATGGCCGTTCAGTTCATCATCTGTGGGGGTAAACTGTATAAGAGAGGTCATCTGGGAATGCACAAGCTGTGTGTTGAAGCCGAGGAATCGAAGCGCCTGATGGAGGCCATCCATGGAGGAGAATGCGGTGCGCATATGAACGGAGTAATGCTAGCACGGAAGATCCTCAGACAGGGTTACTATTGGTCCACCATGGAGAAGGATTGTATCGGTTTTGTCCGGCGATGCCACAAATGTCAGATCCATGCAAATTGCATGAATATCTCGCCGTCGAAGCTGTACAACATGACTTCGCCATGGCCATTTTCAGTTTGGGGAATCGATGTGATCGGGGCTGTCGCTCCAAAGGGGTCGAATGGGCATGAGTTCATCCTGGTTGCGATAGATTATTTCACGAAGTGGGTCGAGGCCCAATCGTATGCAGTGTTGAAGGCGTCACACATTGCAAAGTTTATCAGAAACAACATCATCTGTCACTATGGGGTCCCAAATGAGGTCATTTCAGATAATGGTTCCCACTTTAAGAAGGAAGTGATTGACTTGTTGGACAAATACAACGTGGCTTTCCATAAGTCATCTACATACCGGCCGCAAACCAATGAAGCGGTCGAGGCCGCCAACAAGAATATCAAACACATACTGCAGAAGATGGTGGAAACCTACCGGGATTGGCCAGATAAGCTGCCATTTGCTCTGTGGGGCTACAGGACTTCAATCTGAACTTCTACCGGAGTGACTCCGTATTCATTGATTTATGGGATGGAGGCCGTCCTACCTATCGAGATTGAGGTTCCGTCGTTACGAGTGTTGGCTAAGTGTCAAATAGCCGAAGTAGATTGGCAGCAGAGCAGATTTGAGGAACTCATGCTTTTTGACGAGAGAAGACTGAAAGCACTGTACCATGTTCAAGGCTATCAGCGCAGAATTGCCCGGGCTTTCAACAAGAAAGTAAAGTCCAGGAATCTAAAGGAAGGAGATTTGGTGCTCAAGGACAACCGAGCTCCCATCCACGACCCAAGGGGCAAGTTCAAACCCAATTGGACTGGTCCCTACATCATCAAAGCTATCTAGTCAGGTGGAGCTGTGGTTCTGATGGATCCAGATGGCCTAGAGTTCTCCCAACCGATCAACATTGACAAGTTGAAGGAATATTACCCCTGAGAGGCTCGCTAGGCCGAAAACCCGAGAGGGCGACCTAGGCAAAAGTTAGAGCACAAAAAAAATTAGAAAATATAAAAACTGAGCTCGCAAGGTTGAAAACCCGCAAAGGGCGACCTTAGCAAAAGTTAGAGCGTAAAAGGAGAATGAAAACACCCGAGTGAACCTAAGCCTGAACTACATAAGGCTTGATTCCCATCTTTGGGATACGTAGGCAACTTCACCCTGAAGTTCAGCCATAAACTTTTCCCCGATCAACTTTGTCCATTTTGACCATCTCAGTCATCTTTATCCATCAGCATTTATCGTGATCTCCGGTGCAGTGCTATTCAGACTAGGGGCAACTTTCCGTTGCCATGCAGTGCCGCAGTACTCTTCAGACTAGGGCAACTTTCCAGTTGCAGGGACCTGGGGTTGTGCATCTCAGTGACAGATCTTAGGCGTGTCCGGTTCTGATCCATATCGAAAATGGCTTTGAAAAGTTTTAATAAAAGTTGACTTTGTTCAAATTAACCTCTTTGCAACTAAGACCATTTTTGAACCAAAGCGGAAAATTTTCAGTACCACAACCTTCAATTTCATTGATTTCAAAACAGAGTTCTCTTGCTCTTGCATACAATCGAAGTTGCTTTTTATTACATTCATAAAGAAAAACTTGAAAGTACTAGTAAAGCAATAAATCCGAGGCATAGTCAAGTCAAGTACCCCTGCGCCCCCTCCCAGAGCTGGTTGAAGCCTCTGACGCCAAGCTAGGCCCAACCTGTGCCTCCTCGTTGAGCCAATCCAAGCACTCGTTAGACAAATTGCAACAGAAAGTGGGAATAGGAGCCAGGAGCTCTCTAGTCCTCCATGCTATGACATATCGGGCAAGCTGTGCACCTCGGACCGGGAAAGCAGCCGGGTACTCAATCCCCTCTGGCGGGCAAATCTGATCATGACCGAACTGGCGCAGGAACCGGAACGGAAAGTAGAACACACAGTGGGTCAGACCAATCAACTGGATCCCGATCAGCCGAGACATGCTATAGCTCATTGCCGGGAGATTGAGCCAAGGACAACGCCAAGCAATGCGATCTGCGGACAAATTGCACATCCAGTCAAACCACCACCTTTCATCAGGGGCATCGACTAGGCGCTGTCGAAAGAAATAGCCTCGAGCTGAGTAGGCTGGGCAAGAGTCCACAACCTGCAATTTGTCCATTAACCATACCTGGGGGAGGGATGAAAAATGAGAGAATAAAGAATAGAGAGATGTACGGTGAGAGAAAAGTGAGAAAAGGGTTTTCTGTGAGAAAAACCGAGCCTGAGGGCCGAGTGATGTGAGCAAATACATATGTAAGATTGGGTGGGAAACATTACCTGCAGCAGCAGTGGGCTCCCAGCAAATCTAGTCGTCTCCCGGTGATAGATAGAATCCAAGCCCATCAGTGTCTCGGCCAGGGTCATGGCAATGTAGCTCTTTCCTTCTTTCAAGCCTTGAGCAACTTCAATTAGACGAATGCTAAATCCGCCAAAGCCCGGGAAAAGCAGAAAGTGAGACAGCAGGCACAAGCAAAGGGCGTGTTGCCGGAAACCTTGCCAATAATGGTTGCTGCGGTCACCAGCCTCAGAAAAGCGATGAATCAAACCGAGGATATCCAGTTCCCCATTACAGATCAGAGACCGAGTATCATGCGCGGTGAGTCCACACATCCGCCCTAAAGCCTGGGCGTGGCCGAAGCAGAACTGGGGCAAGATCTCTTCATGACATTCAGATTCCATCAAAACTTGAAAATCTTCAAAAGTTGGACATACCTCTTGCCCGCCGAAGCTGAAGACATGCGTCACCGGGTTCCAAAACCTCGCCGCGGCATGGAGGAAAGGAAGATGTAGCAGAGTACGGCTCAACGTGAATAGTGCATTCAAGCCGAAACCCCGGAAGTTCAACTTTTCCGAACCATCTAGGGAAGCGATCCAAGCTGTGAGATTTTCAACGAGAAACACCTCCATTTTTGTGCAAAACTAAGATGAATTGAGTCAAAACACGGAGCTGAGGCTTTTAAAGAGGAAAAGACACTATTCGGTGGACAAGTGTCAAAAATTGGGCGGTTGCTGAGCTGAGTGGCCGGCCGGCCACCTTTTCTGGCAGGCCGGCCATTTCTTTTTTTCAAAACTGGCCGGTGGCCTCCCCTTTGCAATAAATCTGGCCGGCCGGCTCCCAAAAGTGGCCGGCCATGCTCTAATGTGTGTCTTCAGCCCTGTTTTACCCTCCGAGGGAAAGTTTCAAGCATTCCCATCCAACGGATGCGTCGAAGGCCTCTATTTCCCTCTGTTTCGGATGCATTCCGTTGCCCAGATCGTCCGAAGTACACTTCGTTTTGTTAAGTTTTTTTTATCGAGTTGTTGTTTTGTTTATCGAGTTGTCGTTTTTCTTATCGAGTTATTTGTCGAGCTGTCGTGTTTCACGTTTTTGAGTTGTTACTCTTTGTTTAAGCAATTTTTGTTTGAGTCTCGTTTATTGAGTTGTCAACATTATTGTGTTTTGCTTATCGAGTTGTAAACTTGCTAAGGTTTTGTTATATCTTAGAAGGTTAAGTTGTTACGTCGGTTCACTACCTGACTGGGCAAAATGCACAATGCACATTTCCATTCAATCTCATTATGATGCAAAATGATGCGATATGATGCTAAAAGTTTAAAATACAATACGTTTTTCAAAAGTTGTTTCATCCCATCATGCCTTGCTTGTTACAACATTTTACAGACTACGGCACAAGTTTTACAGAGAATAAAACTGCCCGATAATATACAATGTGCTACAACTACTAGCAAAAAGATAAATAAAACAGGAAACAGCCGCATCTGTGCTCTCAAGAGCAGTAATAAGAGGCCCTCTTCGTCCTCTTCTGCGGAATAGACTCTCTGCCATCATCGCCATCACCATCATCTGAATCGGAGTCGTCATCCTCGGGATCCCCCTCAGCCTCGCCTCCACTCCCGGAACCAAGACCGGAGCCGTCCTCCCTATCAGTAGATGTCTCCGACTGACGGTCTACAGCCTCCTCCTCCTCATCCTCGCCAAGCTCCTCCTCCACGATGGGTGTTCTGCGTCTGCGAGACGACCCCTCCCCTCGAAAAGGCCTAGATGGCCCAGCTCCTCGGAAAGGCCTGGATGGCCCAGCCCCGTGAAAAGGCCCAGATGGCCCAGCTTCTCGAGAAGGCCCAGGTGGCCCAGCTTGCGGCTAAGCATATACCGGGGGCAACTGAGAATAAAGAGTTCAATTTAAATACATCAGTCCAAATATGTACATCAGATGCAGATACAAGCAAAAACTACATGAAGTGGGTACGTGTAAACACAGTGTATAAGTGAGGTGTGTGTCAAATGTGCTCTACACAAGTAGCCTATCAATGCAGTAGAAATCAGCATGTCATCAGAAATATGATAAATGCCAGAAAACTAAAGGGTACCTGGAAGCCCATGATAGACAACTATGCCTCCCTCCGCAGGACCATCCCCTCAAGTGAGGCTACCATCTCGAGCACCTGATCCATATACTCAACAGGGGGCTGCAGATGCAAAGGCAAGGGTATCAGTAAAGGAATGAAAGTCTAAGTATCTGAGTAATGAATCAAAGCCGTAAAACATACCGGTGGTGAGTCGGGATCTCTGACATATCGATGACCGGGCATCGGAGGCTCTATCGGGATCGGAATTGAATAGGTAGTCCCATATTGCCACCCCATCAGCTCGGTCGGCATGTCCGGCCATCCAGGATGAGGATAAGTCGGAGGAATCGGGGGAACCGATCCACCCCCACCTCTAGATGTACCAGCCCTGCTGGTGGAAGGGGCGTCTGCAGCTCGAGCCCGAGCCTGGCTCGAAGATGGCATGCCAGCAGACCTCATCGTCGGAGTACGAACTCCCGTCAACGGAGGCATCAGGTATATGTGACGGTAAGTATCATAATCCCCCTCCTCAAGATGTAGCAAAGCATCAGTACCCAGCATAGCACTGACAACCACCCAGGAAGGAAGCCTATCAGCAGTCCGCATATCAACTGGGGGTACTGAGGGAGGGTCCTGAGAAATGTACCCCCAAACTTGACACAAGAAGCGGTCCCCCAAAAACCAGGCTCTACCAACTGGCCCTTCAAACAGGATCCTGTACCGGGAGGCACCCCACCCTCCGGCAAACTGGAATCGGAGGCCTTCACCTAAGGGCGCCCAGGGCTGCCATGTAATCTGCAGATAACAGGCGTATAAACCAAGCAGAAATCGAAGATGTACAGGACAAATCAAAGATGAAAACAGAAAGAACTGAGAGTTCTGAAGTACCTCCGATGAGCGCACCGTGTCGAAATACTGTCGCACGTAAAGAAGAGACTCCCGAGATCTTGGCCGGTGCTGGCCTTCAAATACGAGTGAGTACGGGGTCACGAGGGGTTCCGCTACCACCAACTCCAGGGCCATTATCGGGAAATATACATAGACCCACAACTGTGGAAAACAAAGCAGAATACAAAGTGCTGAGGGCAAAATGCATGATACAAAGTATAAAGCGCGCCGTGTGTATGCCATGTGCAAGTAATGAGGAGCAAAAATGTAAATCAAGAGGGCAGAAAGTACCTCCCAGGCTCTCCAATAGCCGCCAAGTAAGTCCCCCCGTCCGCGGGAGGTCGCGCTCATGTAGCAATAAAGGGCAGCCAAGCCAGCGCCACCCCAGTCATACCGTCTGACCTGTGACAGGTCCACCAAGACACTCAACAAGAAAAGCCCAACAGTATTCCCCCTGTCGGCAAACAAAGTGGTCCCGAAGAGGAACATCAGAAAGCCGCGGGCATACTGTGCTGCCTCATCAGGAGTCCCGGGCTCCATCTCCACCCGCCGGAAATGGGAAGAGAACCAGGTGTATCGGACTCTCCCCGAAGCTCTATCACCAGGCGGGCGAGCCCCCAGCAGATATATCCAGGCGGCCTCCCACTAGCCCATGTCCTCGTCGTAAGGGATAGGCCAACCTCCCACGTCCAGGCCAGTCAGCACAGCAAAGTCAAACGGGGTCATAGTCAAGTCCCCCGTGGCAGAAAAATGAAAGGAGTTAGTGGTATCCCACCATCTCTCCCCCAAGGCAGCCATCAGCGTCCTCCTGGAAGGACAACGAGATAGCCCAGTACAGAAGGGCCCGAACCCCGTCAAGTCAACCAAATCCCGAACGGCCTCCGGGAGCTCAGCATACCAGTCTCTCACCGCGGTAGAGCCATACCCCCGCACAGTGCGAGAAATCACCTGCATTCAGAATGAACACATGTTTCAGCATAAAATAAATAAGCTGCGTGCAAATGAAGTATATAAGCTATATGCAAAATCAAATAAGAAATCAGTATTTGGGTTGCATGTTCAATTCTCGATCAGTGTGTGCTGCGTGTTCACCATCAATTTGGGCTGTGTGTTTAGAATATCAGTGTTTTGGGCTGTGTGTTCAGAAAATCAATATTTGGGCTGCGTGTTCAATTCTCGATCAGTGTATGTTGCGTGTTCACCATCAATTTGGGCTGTGTGTTCAGAATATCAGTGTTTTGGGTTGTGTGTTTAGAAAATCAATATTTGGGCTGCGTGTTCAATTCTCGATCAGTGTGTGCTGCGTGTTCACCATCAATTTGGGCTGTGTGTTCAGAATATCAGTGTTTTGGGCTGTGTGTTCAGAAAATCAATATTTGGGCTGCGTGTTCAATTCTCGATTAGTGTGTGCTGCGTGTTCACCTTCAATTTGGGCTGTGTGTTCAGAAAATCAATATTTGGGCTGCGTGTTCAATTCTCGATCAGTGTGTGCTGCGTGTTCACTTTCATTTTGGGCTGTGTGTTCAGAGAATCAACGTTTTGGGCTGCGTGTTCAACTCTCAATCAGTGTGTGCTGTGTGTTCACCTTCAATTTGGGCTGTATGTTCAGAGAATCAACATTTTGGGCTGCGTGTTCAAATCTCAATCAGTGTGTGCTGCGTGTTCAACTCTCAATCAGTGTGTGCTGCGTGTTCACCATCAATTTGGGCTGTGTGTTCAGAAAATCAGTGTTTGGGCTGCGTGTTCAAATCTCAATCAGTGTGTGCTGTGTGTTCACCTTCAATTTGGGCTGTGTGTTCAGAAAATCAGTGTGTTGGGCTGCGTGTTCAACCCTCAACCAATGTGTGCCGTGTGTTCACAATCAATTTATGGGCTGAGTGTTCAGGAATTTAAGTGATAAGACCGTGTGTTCAGAGTGCAAACAGAATGCAAGAAAAATTCATAATACGTTACAGAAAAGGTAGAAACGATGTAAATACCTCTCGTGCCTCATAGGAGAGATGATACTCTGGCTCCCGCAGAAGGAGATCCCCGGGTGCTCGCTCGTCAAAATCGGTGAAATGATGGAAAACAGCCCGCGGAAGAATGTGTACTGGTGGGTCATACCTCTCGGGAATGAAGGGGCGAACCCTCGAAGGCAAAGACATGATGTCAGGCTCGCCTCTGGCGCCTGGAGAACCTCCGCCGTG
The DNA here is from genome assembly GCF_004153795.1 of Camellia sinensis. Classification (NCBI taxonomy): domain Eukaryota; kingdom Viridiplantae; phylum Streptophyta; class Magnoliopsida; order Ericales; family Theaceae; genus Camellia; species Camellia sinensis. The sequence goes on along the minus strand of NW_021026286.1, from coordinate 109,189 downwards.
GGGAAATTGACCTGCCATTTCAAGAAATCTGCAAAAAGGGCGAAAATGAGCAAAAATGAGCCAAAATTGAAAAAAGTCAACAAAAGTCAACTCTCGGGAAATGAAAAAGTCAACAAAAGTCAACTCCCGAGAAAATTTTCCAAATATTGAGACAAACTCACCTCAAGTGGCGAAAATGAGAAAAGAAGCCCCAAAACCAAAATTTAATCGGTTCAAAGTGCTTAGAACTGAAAGATTTCGCGAAAACAACTTGCGTGGGACGTTGGAAAACGCGTACAGATTACAGATCTGAGGGAGAAAATGGTTTGGGAAGCTAGAGAAGAGGATTTTGGATATGCACTTGTGAGCACAAAGTGTTTGGATAAGTGTATTTAAAGAAAAGAGGCTGAAAAGACAAAACTGCCCCCGGATTTGGCAAAGTGGCCGACCGGCCACTTTTTCTGGCAGGCCGGCCAATCACTTTTCAAAAACTAGCCGGTGGCCTCCCTCTCCCAATAAAGGTGGCTGGTGGTGTTCCTCACATGCCCCCCAAGGTCCCTGCAAATTTTGGGGTGGATTGGAGTCCCCGGGACCTGAAAAAGTATAAGAGAAGTGCACTTTCTGTCGCGAAATCGCTCCGCCGGAACTTCAGCTTCAACTTCCGATGCGTGTCTCATCATTACTCATCGAAAGTGAGGTATATCCTTTTGAATATGTTGTAACCTCTCCGGGAGGTGGACCGGAGGCCGCGATCGAGTCGCCCTCGCCGAAACGCGCGTTTCCTTGCTCGTTGTTTTGTGACAAACAAACATCCTGGTTTACGCCTGTTCTGCATTATCATGCACATAACTTGCATTCTCATGCACGTACTTGCATTATTATGCATGTCTCTTTGATATCACCGAGCCTTCGTGCTTAAACTCGCGTTGTCACACGCACTTCTTCCCGCATTGCGATGCACTTTTCCATCAACACCGCAATTGTCTGCATTCGATATCACATTGAACATATGCTGTTAAATCTGTTGTGCTTGTTGAGTTTCTTTCTTTTGCAGGCACGATATTGTATGTACGGTTCATTTGAAGCTGGTGCGACCAGACAAATCGCGCAGGTATTATATCTTCTCCGTGTGAGATGAGACGAGAATTGAATAATTCTCTGCATTCCTAACTGCATGAAATGTAGTTGTTGCTTTGCATTCTTGCTTAAAACTGTTGCATCTATTTGCGAATACTTGCTTCATTACAGCTTGCTGCATTTACACGATCATTGAGTTACCTTCGGCTTCTTGCATTGTCAGTTGCATTTTGCCCCTGCCTGCGGGCACATCTCTGTTTATCACGCCTGTTTGTCTAAGTCTTCGGCCTTGTCAAAAATGGGTCGTCTCTAAGCTTTGACATTCACTCCCGTCACTTATGACTTTCGAGTTCTGTCAAAGAGGGGCAACTGTAGACACCCCATTTTTGACCGACCTTAAGACTCAGACGTCACCGATTGAGCGCTCAGTGATGTTGCATATCGTGCTCGTTCAGAAGTTTTAGAGTCTCGGCTGCGAGCCTTGCCTCCGGACTTTTGGACTTTTTCACGCTTTGCCTCGGTTTGCGAACTAGGCTCTGTTTTCTCTTCCCAAAGGGAGGGAGAGGTCTCGTAGACCATCTCTCAGTGGCCGTAGGCTACGTTTCATGGTCGTAGGCCATTTTGCCCGTTTGGAGTCCGGTTTCCGGTTTTTCGGAGCCGTTGGCCGTGTGCATCGGTTCGGGACCGCTTAACCATCTCCGTTTGCTCCGATTTTTGGCATACATCTTATTTGCTTCCTTTTGACGGACACTATGGCCCAAAAAACCAACTTCGTGGTCGAACACCACTTCCGGTGCCTAACAGCCAGTTTTCGGGGCCTGGGACTGCGCTTTTCGGCCCCCGAACCTTCATTTTGCATTGGTTTGGGTTCATTTTTGGCAGGAACCTCTGCTTCATTGGTAAGAAGGCTGTAGAAAGGTGGGAGGCCAACAATTGTTCAGACAACCAGTTTTATTCCTCCATTGCCCTCCGTCGCCCGTTTTTTCTCACTTAAAAGCCAATGTTGACCACCCTTGGGCCATTTTCTTGCACCCTAAACCCCATGTTTGTGATGTACACATCTGGGAGGCCACCAATATTTGGTGGCTGGCCAGTAATTGCTTTTGAACCTTTTGAACCCCTCCTAAAAGTGGCCTTTTCTCTCTCCTGGTTCATTCCCTCCAGTTTTTGACCACATGGTTGTGTTGTGCACACATGAGAGGCTCCTTTTTTGGTTTGGCCGACCACTAATCCTCATTGAACCTTTTGACCCTTGGCCGGTCGGCCATGGGAAGAGCCGGCCAGCCACCTGAAACCTCAATAACCAGCCGGCCTTGCTCCTTGCTACAGATACAGTTCAAATATGCATCTCTTTTCCCCCCAGATTTTGTATTCGAGGGGCCAACTTTTTGGGGGGAAACTTGAATTGTTTTTCCCCCCATTTTCCCCCCTTTTCTCCCCCTCTTTTACCTATAAAACTAGCCTCCCAGCTCTGTAATAAGGGTTATAAATTTTTGCTTTGAGCCTCATATGTTGCATCTCTCCCTCTCTACATCCTAACCCTTAAAACCCTTAAGTTCCTATACCATTTCTACACCACCACCTAGCACCACGCCACCACCTCCATTCCAGCCACTTGGAGCTGCTTTCCAGAGCCGAGGAGCACCATTTCTTGTGCCAAGAGGTTGTCAAAGATTGGTCTACAAGGGTGAGTCATTTTTCCCCTCTTTTGAGTACATTTTTGCATGCTTTCTTAGCCATTCTTGCTTACACTTGCTTCTTTACCTCTCTTGTATGCCTATTTCTTGTGTAGTATTTTTGGCCTATGTGTAAACTATTTTGAGCTCTGTAATAAACTGTAAAGTGGCTTATTTTGAGCCCTTCTTCAACATTGTTGAAGGGCTCATCACTGTTTGAGGCTTCCATTTTCCACTTGCCTTTATATCCCTCTTTTGACCTTATTTTTGCATGATTTGTTAGCCCCTCGTGCTTATTTTTTTAGGCTTTGGTCCGAACTGTAAATGGCCTTATTTTCACCCCCTATTCATGTTTTATCAAGGGACTTTTGCTGTTTGAGACTCCCCTTTTACACTTTGTGTTTAAGCCTCTTTTTAGGCCTTATTTTGCATAATCTTTTAGGCTTGCTTGTGCACTGTTTTGGGTGTGGTCATTAACTGTAAAATACCATTTTTTTGGCCCCTATTTAACTTTTTTGAAGAGCCCTCCTGTGTTTGAGGCCAGAAACCATTACTTGCTTCTTTGTCTCCCTTTTGGCCCATTTCTTGCACATTGTTTTAGGCCTGTTTGTGTTTAGGTCCGTGGCTTGTTATAAACTGTAAAGTGCTTCATTTTGAGCCCCTCTTCAACTTTGTTGAAGAGCTCTTAGCCATTTAGGGCAAGCAGCTGCCACTTGATTCATTACCTCTCTTTCAGGGCCATTTTTGCATGCTAGTTTAGCCCTATTTGTGTTCATTGTTTGGCCTTGATTAAAACTGTAAATATGCTTGTTTTGGGACTGCCTCGAATCTGTCTTCACACTTCATGTTCAAATAATGCATGCTTTGTATAGCTATAGGCCATTGCATATGCCTAGTTTTGTGTTTCGGGTTCATTCCGTGCAATGGGTACCATATTGCCATGTTTCGGGACTGTTTTGCATCGTGTTTCGGTATTGAATTTTGCATGCTTGTATGCCATATTTCATGCCTTGCCATGTCTTGTTAGAGTGGCATTTTGTGCCTTAGGGTCGATCCTCGGTTTGCGTACATGCGTGCACGCATCTCGAGTTGTCTCATTTTCATCGTATGGCCTCCTATGTGAGTGCAGCTGAGGTCCACTTACGTTGGTGTAAGCCCATATTGCATTGTGTATGTCATTTCATTTCATAGCATTGTGTATGCTAGGCCGTATGTTAGCGCATTGTGTATGCCATGTTACCTCGTGCATCGTGTATGCCATTTCATAGCATTGTGTATGTTAGGTTATATCTTAGTTGCATTTCATGCATATCACGCATATTGCAGCGTGCTTGGGATAGGAGTTAGCCCGAGCATGGGAAACGAGGTACGTTTCGTACTCCGAGTGACGGAACGTGTCTCAATTCCCAGTCACCGACACTCCGGATTATCCATGATGGAGTTTAGGTTTTGTTGTGTTTACATGTGCATTTATTTCATATTGAGTCGTTCAATTCGACTCCTCGGCCATCATGCATCGATATGCGTAATTGGTGGCACGAGGATCGAGGCATGCATACATTTGTGAAAATACATTGCCATGCCCCTTTCCTGCTCTCTATTGCAGCAAATCAAGAATCAGCAGTCTTCCGGGACTTGGCCCGCTTTCCAAAAATTATTGCAAGACAGAGGCTAATTGGGGCATCACAGTGGATTTTCGTGCAAAGGCAACTCGGATATGCATTATTCATCATCTGAATAAGAGTCAAGGCAGTCCCTGGCTTGCATGCCAGTTTATTGTTTTCTTAGTTAATTTGGTAATTAATTAGGATTTTTGTATATATTTGGACTGTATTATTTATTTGGACTGTACTATTTATTTGGGACTGTATATTATTTTATTCGGACCCTCTGCGCGAGGGCAATATTGTAATAAGTGTGCGTTTGTGTGTGTGTGATGTATGTCTTCCAACCCCACGTCTTTCTCCCTTTTATTTACCAGCTTATGATGGTTAGATTAGGGCATGTTTCAATTAGCATACAGTATGATAGCATGTTTGCATTCATTCATCTATTTTGCATGCACCGGGCTCGGCGCATCATACTAACTGCATCGTATTTCAATTCCAAGTTGAATACATGCTAGCTGCAACATTTCATATGCCATGTTTAGAATAGCCAAGCCTGCTATAGTTGTATTTTTGCATGTGTTGCATTAGGCATTTCTGTATAGTTAGGATCATACATGGATTTCTAACCTAGCTTCTGTTTTGGCTTGGAGTACTCAGTAAGTTTTATGCTTTAGCATCCTTGCTTGCTTGTGAGTGACTGCCATGAATAGCATGCTTACCATGAGGCTATGTGCTTATGTGATATAACTGCTTGAATGCCTGTGGGTGAAGGTTGGGTTATTTGAATTGGAACAATTCATCAAATATGTGTTTTAAGCCCACTAGATAGTGGCAAAATCATATTTTCTAAGCCCACCCGAGGGTGGCAAATCCACGTCTTAGCCTACTTGCGGGTAGCACCATCAAACCATTTTCAAATAAACAGACATGAAATGTTTTGTTCCAATTCAGGCGATCCAGTCTATACTTGTATGCTGTGCGCATCACATAGTAAATCTAGGCTAATAACCGGAATAAGAACACATAATGTTTTCAAAAATAGATATCATGGTTAGTAGAGACCGATCTTTGATCGGGCGAGCGGGGGTGCTCACGAAGTGACCTTCCCCAATCGTACCCAAGTTCCCGAGCCGAGGCAACTTTGGTGATGACGGACACGTGGCCTTAGGCAAACGAGTCAGGGTTTCCTAAATTTCCCCAAAATAAAATATTTAGGTGGCGACTTTGTATCTGGCAAAGCAGTCCATGTTTGGCACTTCTTTCAAAAATCTTTTTTCTCAAAACGATTTGCCGGATTTGGACTCTTTGGTCCAGACTTAGAACCGTGACAATTTTAGAGTCCGAACTGTAGCGAGCCCAATATCGAACAGAACGGGACTCACCCTCCCGGGGCGTTCGGGGACGTCTACAGTAGTTAAGAGACTCAACATCACTCATGATATGCTAGTATAGGTCAATTCCTCTAGAAAAGCAAAAGATACAATGCCAGAAAGTCCATAGAGAAAAAATGATCACTACAGCGGAAGACTCCGACATTTGCTAATCCAAGAGTGTGTACAGACTGAGACATGCTAATCAAAGAACACACACTCCGAAATGAGAAATGACCATAGAAAGCACACACATATTAACATGTAATAGATATTCTCATCAATTCCAATATGCAACAAGAACTTCTCAAAAATTTCAAGTTTGCAAAACCATACTAAGAAAATCTTTTTGGATTTTCTTTTTTTTTTTTCTAAAATAAAGCAAGACATAAAATGAACAAGCACACACTAAATTACCCAAAAAGAAAAAAACAAACAAAAAACCCAGCAGCAAAAAGAAAAAAAAAACTAAAACAAATAAGCAAATTAACACAAGTTAAGTTTTCTCACCCAAACCACTTTAGTATGAACAAAGTTGTGAGAATTGCGGTTCTTGTGTGGTGTCTTGACATTGTGGTTCCTTTCCCCTTCAGTGGGAACCGGTCTCGACTTGGTTTTCAACTTCTTGTACCTAGGTCTAGGCAAATGCAAACTCACTCCATGTTTGGTCTCAAGCGAATCAAAATAGCAAGGTCTATTATGACCCTTAACCTTATCACGACCAATGAAGTGTCTCCTACCCCATGAGATGTTGGAATTTCTTCCATCTCTATGAGACATTCTCCCATGTAACTCATGACAATAAGGGCGAATATGACCATACATACCACAATGATGACAAATAAAATCAGGGTGTACCTTCTTTTCTTTGACCTTACCAACTCTAGGAAGATTAAGAAGTCTTTCCTCTCGTTGAATCTTGTGCTCCCCCAACCCTTGAGTTCTTATATCATGAGATATGGATGCACTCTATTTTTGCTCTATCTTACCACCAAAGTCAATGCCACTCTTATCAGAACAAATTTGTTGAGACCCAATGATATTGTCCAAAGTCTTTGATCCTTTGTTCCAAAGACCAATGGTTGCCATAGCACACTTGAGCTCTTCCTTTTTCTTGATCATTAGTTCTTCCAAGACAGCTCGAGACATCTCGAGACTTTCAATCTTTTCTTCATACGTTGCCTAGATTTGTTGTAACTCATTCCTCTCTGTCTCACAAGTCAAGAGTTTCGCACAAAGAGCTTGTCGATCACTAGAAATCCTAATGGCATTATTCCTAGCCTCGGAAATCTCCTTCTTTAATTTGACAATCTCACTTTCAAATGCTTTAAGTTTCATAGTGAGTTTGTCATTCAACTTAGATAAGTTAAGAGATTCCTTTCACAACTTTTCATAAGCGTGTTGAAGCTCTTCATCATAACTCCCTGAGGATTCATCATCAGTGTCATTCTCAACCGGCCTCTCTAAACACTCTGTTTGTCCTTCAGTTTTTGAAGCCACCATTAAAGCAAGGAATTGTTCATGCCCCTCTTCACCTTGTGCTTCGTTGTCACTTTCATCTTTATCAGACTCGGATTCATCATCCCAAGTGATAGTGAAGGCTTTTTTCTTCCTCAACCGATAAGGGCATTCTTGAGCAAAGTGGCCAAATCCTTGGCATTCATAGCATTGGACTTTTCAGAGTTTCCTTGTATCTTTCATTTCTCCTTCTTGGTTATAGAATTAATTTTAAATTTATCTTTGCCTTTGGATTTATGAGTTGATTCCAAGAGATTATGATTCTTCTTTAGAAAAGATTTTTTAAATTGTTTTATAAAAGCATCCATAATCTTGGAATCTATCTCACAATCCTCATCAGAATCCTTTCCAACTTTATGAGCACTACTCAAGGCAATATCATTTTTTTGTTTCTTTTTGAAATTCCTATGTGCCTCATAAGTTTAAAGATTTCCAACCAAATGATCTAGCTTGAGGTTGTCAACATCTTGAGCCTCCTCAATAGCCATAACTTTTGGTTGGAACCGATTGGGTAAGGACCTCAAAATTTTTCCCACAATCTTGGATTCTGGTATTTTTTCACTTAAATTGAAGCTGGAATTTACAATGTCACTCAACTTCACATAAAATTCATCAAAGGTCTCACTATCTTTCATTGAAAGGTTTTTGAAACTAGACGTGAGCCTTTGAAGTTTTGAGCGTTTAACCGAAAGAGTGCCCTCATGAATAGTTTGTAAGATATCCCAAGCCTCTTTCGCGACTTCACAATTGCAAATACGGTTAAACTCTTTAGGTGTGACGGCGCAAAAAAAAGAATTGATAGCTTTACTATTCCAGTTACTATTTTGGTAATCAATTGTGTCCTACTTATCAATTGGTTTAGGGAAGGTTACTCCATCAACAGTAATCGTCGGTTTGGTCCACCCATACATGATAGATTGCCAAACTTTTTCAACAATAGATTTCAAAAACGATCTCATCTAAGCTTTCCAAAAAGAATAATTGGATCCGTCAAATAGGGGTGGTCGAACCATAGAATTTCCCTCACAAATGGAATCCATTATCATAAATCAAACAAGATCTCACTCTAATAGTTTTTTTTTTTTAAATAGAGCGACCCGCTCTGATACCAATTGAAAAATCTAGAAATCCCTTAGATATTGATTGGTAATTATGTATCAATTTTAAGCAGTAAATAATAATCTCAATTAAACAATCAAGACAAATCGACACAATGATTTTAACATGGAAAAACCACAATTGGATCGCCTCCAATTGTGATAAAAAAAATCACGAGCCAAAGCCACAAAACAATCTACTAAGAAGACAAAAGGAATTATACAAGTGTACTCTCAATTACCTAGCGAATCTACGCCCGAATTAAACTAACCCCTATATGCCTCTTCCACCACAGTCTTCACCTCGAAATTGTCTTGCCCAATGTTGAATCCACAACGCTAATATTGAATCCACAATGATGAGCCACTCCAGAATCCACCAAAGCTTTAGGCCCAAATTCTATGGAATCCACCGAAGAATAACACTCTCTTTTGTATTGAACGAAACAAACAATCCTTTGATGTATACTTTTCAAACCAGATTTAAACTCAAACAAACATCCAAGAAACTAGCAAAAAAGCCCCATATATAAACCGTTATACCCAAGAAGAAGATCTAGAAGCCGTAACTCATAGCCTCACTAAAATAAAAGAACGAATAAAATTATAACTGAAAAGAGTTTTGTCAAACGGGATTGCCAAGAATAAAAACCTAACACCCACCATATTCGTAGGAATTATAGGAAGGCTCACAGCCTTTCGATAATTCATACAGAGTCTTGTCTTTTTTTGAGGTATTCTATTAAGAATGCAATTCACAGAGAGAATTGCTTCCCCCCACAAGTTTTGTGGCAACCAAGAACTTATCAACATTGCATTCATCATTTCCTTTAATATTCTATTTTTCCGCTCAGCAACACCATTTGACTAAGGGGAATATGGCGTTGTAGTTTGATGGACAATTCCAGATTGAGCACAAATCTGAATAAATGACAATTTATATTCTCCACCATAACCACTTTTCAAAACCTTGGTCGTTTGGCTTAGTTGATTCTCAACTTCATTTTTAACAAGAATAAATTTATCGATCAGCTCATCTTTGCTTTTAAGCAAATACAAATAGCAGGATTTAGTACAATCATCAATGAAAGTGATAAAATACTTGTTGCCACCACGTGATTGTACAATTTTCAAGTCACACACATCACTATGCACAAAATATAAAGGCTCGGTACTTCTTTCAACAGAATGAAATGAAGTCTTTGTCAATTTTGCTTCTACACAAGTTTCACACCTGTGATTTGGATTAATCTTGAATGATGATATGTGATCTAACATGATTAATCTACGCAAAGAATCAAAATTCACATGACCTAGTCGACCATACCACAATTCAGGGGACTCAAGCATATAAGTAGAATAAGAAGATTTCTCATTCATTTTATGAATAATGGTCATTACATTGACCTTAAACATACTGCCTGACATATACCTTTTACCCACATAGACTCCGCTCTTAGTCAAGACAACCTTATTAGACTCAAACACCATGCGGAAGCTATGCTTGTTTAAGAGAGAGCCCAAGACAAGGTTCTTACGAATGTTCGGCTCAAACAGAACATTATTCAGAGTCAGTTTTTTTCCTGAAATCAAGGCACCAAAACATGTTTGGTCCAAACAATCCATTTTGAAGTCAATAGTCTTACTATTAGAAAACACTGATCCACTGTTTAATAGTCTATTATTTGGAACTTCATAACATGGCCAATAGTCTTATCACTGGGAATCACTAATTTCTTAGCATGTGGTCAGTAAACTATTCATTACTAGAAATCACAACATCTTGACATGTGATCAGTAATCACTCCACTACTAGGAATCACAGCGTCTTGACATAGGATCTGTAGACTCTTTCATTAGTAGAAATCATCATATCTTGACATATGATCAGTAGTCACTCCACTACTAGGAACCATCATGTCTTAGTATGCAATCAGTAATCTATTCACTGCTAAGAACCACAATTTCATAACTATGTAGCCAGTGGTCTAATACCCCCTAGGAACCACCAATTTTCCATCTCTGTGATCAGTGATCTTGCATGCACTAGGAGCTACCAATTCAAGCATATATTTAGAATTTTTAAAATTTTAAAAATACATTCACCCACCCTAACAGGTTGTGTCATCTTTGCTCTTAAGCAAAGTCTTATAGCAATTATACATGCTCACCTAAGGATAACATACTAATTGCTTTCGATTAATTCAGAGATATTATCATGTAATCTTATGATTTCTTTTAATCGCGTTTGATCTCTCTAGATCTTCCTTTAAAAACCTCGCAAGACTTAAGGTTGTCAAGTGAAACAACATTTCTTGTTGTCACCCCTTGAAGCCATTTCTGAAAAATCACAACAGAATTTCACTATTCTATTTTTCCCGAAACTAAACTTAACATTAGAAAATCCCAAAGTTCGAAATTTAATTCAAAAGTGATATCACCACTTACCCTAGAATCGAACAAGGTCAGAAAAGTTTCCAGGAAAACTGGAGAGGTCACATTGGTCCCACTTAAGATCCAGTTAACCTTAGACAAAACTTTCAAGAATATGTTGACTCATAGTCCATGCGGAACAAATTTAGAATTAAGTTTTTCAGGGGATAAACTAGGTTAAAACAAACTAAGTTCCAAAACTTACAAGCAATTCAAAAATTGCTACAAGAATTACACCACTCATAAAAGTTAACCGGTATTCTCGAAGTTGAGCCTATTATTTCCGGATAAAAATCAAAAATATTATAGCTAATGATAAAATTTGGTTATTTTCTCAAAACAAAATATTTTGAAAATAATCAGATTATAACCAAAGACTTAGTTTTCTAGCACTTTGGGAATAAATGGATTAAATCCAAAGATTTCCTTTAACTACAAAGATTTGAAACTAAATCCATCTTTGTTGTCATTTCTGAATATAAATAAAAAATACTCTTTAGCCAATGCTAAACTTTGGTTTCTATTACACAAAACCAAATCACTTTTGGAAATAATAAAATTAATCCCAAAGATTTTTTCTAAACCCCGAAAGTTTGGAATTTTTTTGGTTCCCCATTTCCTTTCACTATGGTGAAACTATTACAAAGTAAAAATTAAAACTACTACTAAAACACAAGTAACAAATTGCTTCAAATATAAAGAAAAGTAACTAATCCATAAGGATTCTATTTGGTCCAAAATTCCTTTCTACGCTTAGGTATTTCTGTTCAACAGAAAGATTAGTAGTCAAAAACTTTTGTTGTAATCCCAAATTCTATTCATTTGGATTTGTATTTATTTTCTCCATTCCCTTTCGCATAGGTATTCTTGTAAAGAAAATTAGTAAAAAAAAACACAACAAAATACAAAATAAATAATTGAAAGAAACTGTAAAAGCAATAAATTATTTTAAACCTCCTAGCAAAATTAAAATGCTAGACAAGTTATCAAAACTTATAACTCTAAATAATTTAATAGCCATGAGTTATACAAAATTATCACACACTACATATGTAAAGAATTCTAACAATTAACATGTAAACCTAGAAACAAGAAAACAATTTGTATGCAAATTACACTAAAACTTAGAAAGTAATCAGCATACAAATCACACTAAAAAATATAAAGCAATTAGCATGCAAATTACACTAAAAATCTAGAAATAAAAAACATTCTTATTAAACTGAAAAAATTAAAAAATAACATTGCATATATTACTAACACATGAGAAAAATATTAAAATATATGTAAATTTTCAATCATGAACTTTCAAATAAAAGAAACAGTGGCTATACATATTCTGAAAAGACACTAAGATTCACGGAAAGCAAAACAAAAATTCTGGTTTTTTTTGGGGGTTATTTTTAGGGTCCCTGATATTAAAATTTTATAGTATAAAAAACATTTAATATTTTCATAATGTCTAAGGTTCCTCAACATTGATCCAAAGAAATTTCAGTCCAGAGAAATTCCAGTCTAGAGAAATTTTAGCCCAAAGAAATTTTCCCAAAGAAATTCTATTCAGAGAAATTCTAGATTTCCAAAGAATTTCTCTGACTTCAAGACTTTGAACATTCAAATTTCTCTGGAAAATTCAAAATTTCTTTGGACTCCTCAAACCCAGAAAAATTCTCAGACAAACATTTCCAGAGATTCTCTCACCCAGAGAATTTCTCTGGACTCCACAACCCAGAGAAAATTCCCAGACAAATATTTTCAGAGAAATTCTCTCAACCCAAAGAATTTCTCTGGACTCCACAGTCCAGACAAATTCCCAGACAAACCTTTCCAAAAAAATTGTTAATTTCAGTAATGCTTTTAGTAAAATTTTAATAAAAAAATCATGTTTTAGTAATGCTTTCAGTAGTGGTCTCTGGTAGTGAAAGCATAAAATGAAGACCACTCTGGACCACTATTTTAACAATAATTTCAGCAGCAAATCCCTTCATATTTCAATCCCATACAATAATAATCATATGCATACATCTATACACAGAAACCATAAATATCCATATATGTATATGTACTAAGCAATTGAAATCAACTAACAATCAATTTCATTGATTTCTTAAGTTTCCAATACAAAACTCTCAAATTGCATAGTTTTGTTTTGTATATGAAAAAGTGGAAGAAAAAAAATGATGGGATAAGAAACCTATAAACCAACAACATGAAAATGGCAGTGTTGGCAAGCTTGGGAATGTTGGGTACATTGTAGTTCTGAGCTATGTATATTCCACACATTGTTCCCACCATGAATGAGAAACTGCTCTTTATTATCCAGATCTCATCACTCTTTGCTTCGATTGTCTTCGTCTAGGGCTCCAATCTCCGCTCAAGACTCGTTATAGAGAGAGAAAGAGGAGAGGCAGTTTGATAATACTTGTGACTTGGGATCGCTTTCATGACGATCAACCGCCCCAAATCTCTGAACTCGCTAACGAAGCCGATGATGACAATTCTGGCTCCAAAATGAATCACTCAGTGGGTGTGGTAGTGAATGAGAGTGAGAGTGGAGGCAACGGTTTTGGTTGATCGAATCAGAGATAGAGAGAGAATGATGGAAGCCCTAGCCAAAGGAAAGAAGAAAGCAAGATAGTGAATTTTCTCTAGAATATACGGGTGCAGGATCAAAAGACCTTAGACATTACAAAATAATGTTGTAGATCTCTTCCATCACAAAAAATGGGATAGGGACCTTAGACTAATTTTTCCCTTTTTTTTTAATTATTATTAATCGAAACACAGAACATACAATGTACAAAATCCCAGGAAAAGTTAAACTACTAAACTATCATGAATCTGGTTTACTGCTAAATTACTAGCATAAGCAAATTATATATGAATCTATTTATCTAATATCAAGGAAAACAAATAATATGTTTTAAAATTATTGTACAAATTGTGTGAAGTAAATAAAATAAATAGATTTAAGGTAAACTAAATTGGAAAAATCACAGAACAAGAATTCATGGGAAATAACATCGTGATGAACAGAAATACATATAACAAATTAAAATACTGAAATGAGAAAAGAAATCAAACCGAAGTCTATGTGATACTACAGTCTCTTTAAAACAGATTCGCCGCCTCACCATGGGTGTTGGAGATATGTCAGCATTTGTCTCCAAGGAAGAATATTACAGGAGCAAACTTACTATAATATGAGATTAAAGGGTTTCTGTACTCTAACCAAAGAGGATGACCTCCTGTGTGAGTGATTTTCTGATCACACTGCCCGTTTAGTAATCAGCTAGAGAGCACCGGCAGAATAGATGGCACCTGGCTAACCTGCAACAGAAAGAGAAGATTCCGGCGGTGGTTCATCCACCCGAGGGCGCTCCGACGATCAAGTCAGTATATCTCTCAAAGATAAATCAAGTGCTGAACTAACTACTCAAAGCATAAATTTCCTACCTTAGACCCACGGGGGTGCCTCTCTTTTATAGTCAACTCAATCCTAGTCCCATTAGAAGCCTGACTTCTATGGACTCCAATTCAGTACTTACTTTGGACTCTGCAAGAGATAAAGATAAACTCCCTAAAGGCTTTATCCTCATCTTGACTAAGTCTCCTCTTCATTCTAGGACTCTTGTCCCTTATCCGTTTATCTCGGATTCCGATATCTTCGGAGATAACCTCGGCATAATGACCAGGACACGTGGCACCTCGGCTGACACATCGGCGTCACCTTGCCACGTGTTGGTACTAGAAAATATATCCCCACAACTGCCCCCTAGGTTCTATTACCTGGGCATTTTGAGGTGATGGAACCTATATCGGTACTTCCTTCTGTACATCGGCTCAGGAACTCCTCAGCCGAGATCATTCATTTCAGGCCAACATGTTTTCTTCAGAGAACAAGAATTCCAGTGAATTCTTTCACGTGTGTGAGCTGTCACGTATCATTTACTCAACTGTTTCATTCACGCGTCTCCACCTTATTGGACCGTGCCTATGACATGCTTGCAAGCCATTTTGCATCTGTGTGCGCCGTCTGATGTATGCGTTGTCCCAGGCACATTCAATGCTCCGTTTTGCCACCGTTTCAAATTTTTGACAAAACTTTTCCCCTTTCTTCATTTTTCACTTTTGTATTCGATTTCTCTTCGCTTTTTCTCTCTCTAACTTTTCTCTTTTTGAGTCCGCCATTGTTCAAAGTTTTTTGCTCTGAAACTTATTCCGTTCACCCATTTCGGCATGTTTTGCACCATTTCGTTGCTTCCACGACCGTCGTCTGACTTCGGTGATCTTTACATCGGCTTCATATTCTCTGGTAAGTAACTGTTTTCTTCTTATTCCAGTTCTTGATCTTTTCTGGAATTTCTTGTTTACTACTGGCTTGCTCAAACAATTAATTTGTGAATCATACCTCTGAATGCGTTGATTTCGCTTTTTGCTTATGCCTTAAATACATGTACTATTCATAGTTTTCTTGCACGTCTTGCCACTATTCTTGGCCTTCAACCCTTTGTATTCTTCATGTTCTTGATAGTCCATCTCTGTTCTTGATTCTGAAACTCCACTTTTGTTTTCTGTTTTTTATGTCTTTTCCAGATCTGTGCCTTTGATCTTCATCTCCATAGTTTTAGGTTTGGGATTTGTCTGTAGAACCCACATTTTAGGGCAAAACTGAAACATCCCTTACAAATCTCTGCACCAGTTCAAACCTAGGTTTTTTGCCAAGGTCTTATTAATCCTCTTAAAACATTTTTTCTCTGAAATCCAACCCCTCTAATTCAGGCCGATATCATGGGTATGTGGAGACATAGGGTAGATACCCCAACCAAACTTGAGTACTTTAGGCAAGAGTTCTCTATCCCTGCCGATGTCCATCTGAGGCTGGCTGGAGACAACGACTCTATCATGCCCACAGATGATTCGATGCCCTTTCCCATTGTAGCTTTCACTGAGTGCGGACTCCGGCTCCCACTCAACATCCTTTTTCGTGAGATTCTTCACTATTATAAGTTGAACCCTATGCAACTGGCAATCAATTCCTATCGAGTGATCAATGGCATCATAGCCTTAGCTAAACAGGAAAATGCTAGGATCACCCTAGCCGATATCCAGTATTGTTATACCATGTGTGCCCTTAATTTGAAAGAAAAAGGCTACATTTATTACCTTAAGTCGATGTCTACAGAATTTAAAATCGTAGCTGACCTCCCAGACTCCAACAAGGAGGCTGGAGATGACTATTTCATTACCATAGAAAATTGGGAGTTTGCTCCAGACGAGGGCATCTATCTCTACCCTCTTCCTCGATCAGTTTTAGAGGGCAAGGGTAAGAGCTCAGTATTCAGCTTTGCCTATTTTCTTTCAAAGTCTTAAATACTTTGTCTGTTTCTGACGTCTGTTCTTCTTGCAGCTGTTCGTAAGCCACCGAAAAATTTTCACCAATCCTTTATTCCCAACAAGGATTTGAAGAAACTTCTGGACTTGCCGGTCCATAAAAGGAAAGCGCCTGTGCTTCTCCATTTTATTTCAACATATAAGTCAACTTTGCCCGACGTTCCCAAAAGGAAGAAGAAAAGCCTTTCTCCACCCTCTACTATAAGTCCTTTGATTGCATCCACATCACGAACAGATCAAGGATCAACATCCGATCCAGCTGATCAGCCATCAACTTCGGCTTCATACTTGGTCCCAATATCAGAACGAAAACGTCGGCGACAACTCGTCCTTACTGCCGAGATGGGCCGCCCAAAACTAGTTGCAAAAGACCTCTTAGCCAGTATTCCATCATCTATTGATGATCAACCAGCACAAACCCAACCTCCACTGAAGCCGAAAAGAATAAAAAAGGCTCAACCAAAGGCTAAGATAGCTCAGGTTGAATCTGAGGATGCTCTGCCAATCTCCAAGTTGGCTGAGAGTGACAAGTCTCAGCCTTCTGCTGGGAAGAGGCGCTCTGAAGCCCAACCATCAGAATCCCAAAATCCAAAAAGCCGAGGTCATCCTCCGCTACAACTTCGGGGTCTAAAAAGCCCGCTGCCCCCTGGGCACCCGAAATAACTTTGGAGGATAAGCCAGTCATGGCACACGATAGTGCCGAGGATATTAGTGTCGGCGTTGTGCTTAACACTGCTCTGCTGCTACCAGGCGACTTGGAGCAAAACGCCGAGTTGAGTGAATATGAGAATTATGCGTTGATGCTTCAACGCTCCGTTCAAGTAAGTGTCTTTCATCTGGCACTTTTTTCTTTTGTTTTTCATACTTAGAAATTTTTGCAATAACTTTTACCCTATGTTTTCTTCAGGCCATCCAGCATGCCCACTCTTTTTCTATTCAGTCTTTCAAAAATCGGCAGAAGCTGGTTGAGATGAAGAAGGAGTTCTCTTCCCTCCAGAAGACCAACAAAGGTCTTCAATTAAAGATGAAAAAATTAGAGGACCAAGCCGAGGCTGCAATCAAGGCTCGGACTAATGCCGAAGAGAAGGCTGAGGCTGCTGAGGCTATCAGGAAAGTGGCTGAGTCTCAGAAGAGAGAAGCCGAGGAAAAAATGGTTCAAGCCGAAAAGGAGCTTCAGGAGGCACTGGCCACCAAAGAAGCCAAAATAAAAGATGCCAACGAGAAGGCGTATGCCCAAGGCATGGCCGACGTCACAGATGCCTACGAACAGCAGGTGAAGGAGGCATGCAACAAGGGTTTCACCCTTGGTTGGATGTCCCTTCTGAAGAAACTCAATGTCCCAGAGGACTCACCATTGAGGAAAGCTAATGCCATTCCTCTTCCATTCCCTCCAGCTCAACCTCTAAGTTAAGACGTCGGCGAATCTGAGTCTGAGGTTGGTGATGAGGAAGAGGATGAGGCTTTGGTAAGAAAATCCAAAGATGTTGATGGGGCCAAGTCCTCTCTTCAAAATGAGCAAGTCCTAGACTTGACTCAAGATGAAGAAGGCGATGAGGTTAACAAAGATGCTGCTGATGAGAAGGAATCAGTCGATGCCATCCTTGCTAATAAGAACCTTGAAGACACTCTTGCAGAAATTGACACCGAGGTCGCGACGGATAAGGCTGCTGAGATGTTTTCTCAACAATCATCTGATCTTCAAATTCAACCAACTGGGGGAGAGGAGTCTTAGCTTCATGTTTTTCTTTTGCTTAGTTGTATTTTGTTTCTTCTTTATCTTTTGGAACAATATAAGCCTTTTGTATGGCCAATGTGCCCTTTTCTTGATGAATGCTAATGCAACTTTTCTTTTCTAAGTGCTTGTACTCTTGTCTTCTCTTCATTGCTTCTGCATGATTCTATACTTAGAATATTCTACATGTCTTTCACACACTTTTTCCTTTGTACAATCTTCTCGGGGTGACACACCTCAGATAGACAAAACTTC
The DNA here is from genome assembly GCF_004153795.1 of Camellia sinensis. NCBI lineage: Eukaryota > Viridiplantae > Streptophyta > Magnoliopsida > Ericales > Theaceae > Camellia > Camellia sinensis. Next base: position 91,048 of record NW_021026286.1, on the reverse strand, counting down.
TTGTAAACTTTTAACAAGTGTTGAACATCATACTGGTTTAACTTAACTTGTAAATTGTCCACAAATTGCAACAAGTGTTAAGTAATGATTTCGGCTTAACTTCAACTTGTAAATTGTCCACAAATTTCAACAAGTGAAGATAAACAATAATCTCGGCTTAACTTCAACTTATAAATTGCTACAAATTTCAACAAGCGTTAAGCATTACTTCGGTTTAACTTCAACTTGTAAATTACTATAAATTTTAACAAGTGAAGATAAACAATTTTGTCTTCTCTCTGCCCCCAATGTGAACCTGAGTTCCACTTGGGTTCTCATTATTTAGAAACAACATTATGCATCTTTTGTCAATTCACAAGTCTTGGAGAATTCTGCTAAGATTTTATTAATTACGTCGGCAAAAATAACAAGGAACATATAATGATAGAAAAATTTCAAATTACAAGTGTTCCAGGGTCTTGGCAATACTTTGCCTTCATTATCTTCAAGCCGGTATGCTCCACTGCCCAATACCGAAGTAATTCTGTAGGGTCCTTCCCAGTTTGGGCCAAGCTTGCCCTCTCTGGGATCCTTCTTGTTGCTAACAACTTTTCTTAGGACTAGGTCGCCGACCTGAAAATCCCTTAGATTGACCTTCTTATTGTAAGCTCTAGCAAGCTGTTGCTGGTATGCTACGAGCTGAATTGCAGCTTTCTCTCTTCTTTCTTCTATGAGATCTAGATCTCGGGCTAGAAATATGTCATTAGTCCCATTCTCTACTCCCTGGGTTCTGATCCCTGGGATGCCGATCTCCAGTGGGATGACTACTTCTGTGTCGTAAGCCATGGCAAAAGGGGTTTCCCCTATTGATCTTCTCGGTGTAGTCCGATATGCCTAGAGTACATTAGGCAATTCGTCTATCCACTTTCCTTTTGCTGCCTGCAACCTCTTCTTTATCCCATCCAAAATTACTTTGTTGGATGCTTCTGCTTGCCCATTGCTTTGGGAAAAACTTGGTATTGAAAAGTAATTCTTTATCTTGAATTTCGCACCGAAGTTCTTGATGAGTTTGCTGTCAAACTGCGTTCCGTTGTCGGTAACTATTGCTCTTGGAATGCCAAATCTGGTGATGATGTTTCTTCATATGAAGTTCTTGACGTCCACATCTCAAATTTTGGCAAGAGATTCTGCTTTTATCCACTTCGTGAAATAATATGTTGCTACCAGCAAGTACTTCCTTTGCCCAGTTGCTTGGACTGCCCAATGAGATCCATGCCCCATTAGGCAAATGGCCATGGATTGGATACAGGGTTCAGGTCAGCAGCTGGCTGGTGTATCAAAGGTGCGAACCTTTGGCATTGTTCACACTTCTTCACGTAGGCTTCTGCATCTTTTTGCATGTAGGGCCACCAATACCCCTGGGTAATGGCCCTGTGAGCTAGTGATCTACCCCCAGCGTCGCTTCCACAGATCCCTTCATGAATTTCATATAGAAAATCTTCAACCTGCAAAGGGTGTACGCACCTTAAAAGGGGTCCAGTGAAGGACCTTCTGTAGAGATGTCCGTCCGCTGTCAGATTGAATCTTGCTGACTTCAATCTGACCTTGTGTGCTTCCTTATGGTCATCTGGGAGCTTTTCTTCTTTTAGGAATGCAACAATTGCATCCATCCAGCTTGGTCCCAAGTCCACACACATTGCTTCTTGTTCTGTGATCGGTGGTTCTATGCTTGGGCCTGACAAATAGTCAATCATTATTGTCCTTGTTTTTTCAGTTTGTATTGAACTCGCCAAGTTGGCCAATACGTCGGCGTGGCTGTTATCATCTCGGCTAACTTGAAGAAGTCGGCAGTTGCGAAACAAGGCTGCCAGCCTGACGACTTCCTTTACATATGCCGACATTCTCTCATGTCGGGTTGCAAACTCTCCTGTTATCTGATTCACTATAAGTTGTGAATCACAAAAAAATATTACCTCATCTGCTTCTGTTGCCACTGCCAGCTTTAGTCCTGTAATCAATGCTTCGTATTCTGCCTAATTGTTTGAGGCCTTGAACCCTAATCAAATGGACTGTTCTAATATCTCCCCATCAGGAGATATTAACACTACTCCTGCCCCCACTCCTTGCCGGTTTGAGCTCCCATCGACAAACAGGCAAAAGGAGTCGCCGATGTAAATGTTACAGGGTCTGAGTTTTTCCTTTCTTTGTTCTTTTGCCTTTGGATGGGCTTCTCCTTGTTTGTTTGGACATCGTTCATCTTGGCTCAACGGAGCCCGATGTTCGATGGATTCTGGCGTGAATTCGGCCACGAAGTCGGCCAAAACTTGGCCCTTAATTGCTGTTCTCGGCCTGAACTCTAGGTCGTACTGGCCCAAGGCCACTGCCCTTCTTGCTATTCTTCCAGTTAAGTCTCCTTGTTGTAACAAGGACTTCAGTGGGTGCTCTGTTAGCACTATAATATTGTGCGCTTGAAAGTAATGGTTCAGCTTCTTTGAAGTCATTACTAAGGCCAGCATTAATTTCTCTAGTGGTAGGTACCTTGTTTCTGCATCGGCCAAGGGTTTTGCTTACATAATAGCCTTTTGCTCCTATTTTTCCTCTCGAATTAGCACTGCACTTACTGCGTGTTCTGAAACTGCCAAATACAAAAACAGTTCTTCCCCAGGTTCAGATGTTGAGAGGACTGGAGCCGTGGTTAGATACTTCTTTAGGTCAGCCAAAGCGGCCTCACATTCCTCAATCCATAGGAAGTCCATGGCCTTCTTCACCAGGTTGAAGAAAGGTTTACATTTGTCTGAGCTTCTGCTGATGAATCTGTTTAGGGCTGCGACCCTTCCAGTTAGCATCTGCACCTGTTTTGCCGACGTCGGGCTCTTCAACTCTAGGATGGCCTTGATCTGATCTAGGCTAGCCTCGATGCCACTTCTAGTTACTAGGTATCCTAAAAATTTACCAGATCTAACTCCAAATGCACACGTCGATGCATTGAATCGGAGCTGATATGTTTTAAGGATTTCAAAGACTGCTTTTAGATCGGCGAGATAACCCTCAGGCTCCTTGGTCTTAACGACCATGTCGTCGATGTAGACTTCTACTGTTCGACCAATCAGGTGTTTGAACATTTTGGTTACCAGCCTTTGGTAAGTTACTCCTGCATTTTTCAACCTGAAAGGCATTACTCTGTAACAGTACAGGCCTTTTGGGGTGATGAATGCGATTTTTTCTTCGTTTGGGGGGTACAAAGCGATCTGGTGGTACCCCCTGTAGGTGTCTAGAAAATTCATTCTTCTATGCCCTGAAGTGGCATCTACTAGCTGGTCAATTTTGGGCAGGGAAAAGTTGTCTTTGGGACAGGCTTTGTTAAGGTTGGTAAAGTCTACGCAGACCCTCCATTTACCGTTCTTCTTCTTTACCACCACTGTATTGGATAGCCATGTTGGGTAGTGTACTTCTCTAATGGCCCTGGCCTCCAAAAGTCTGTCTACTTCTTCTTCTACTGCTTCGACGTGTATTAACGTCGGTCTTCTGACTCGCTGAATTACAGGTTTGGCCAACCTGTCAACATTCAGTTTGTGGCAAGTGACCTCAGGGTCAATGCCAGGCATTTCGTAAGGTGTCCAAGCGAACACCTCAATATTTGCTCTTAAAAAAGTTTTTAACTCTTTTTCTTCTTCTTCGGCTAAGCCCGAGCTGAGAAGAAAGAAGCGTTCTTCATCCCCATCCTGGACGAGGATTTTCTTTAGTGCCTCTTTGCTCTTCTCGGCTGGTTCTTTGCCGACGTCTTCTAAGACTTCCACATCCTCATCTTCAATTTCTGCCTTCTCTGGCTCTCGCACGCTGCAAGTAGATTTCATTGCTACCATGGAGAAATTCTTCGCCTGTAGCTGATCGCCTCTAACTTCCTCTATCTCATGCTCTGTTGGAAATCGCAATAGTTGATGCAATGTTGAGGGAACTGCTCCCATTGTATGCAGCCATGGCCTTCCCAAGATGATGTTGTAAGGGGAGGGTGTGTCGATGATGGTGAATTTTGTCTTGATTTTTCTGGTGCCAACCTGCACCTCCAAGCTTGTTGCGCCCAGTGGCCACGTCGGCGTTCCATTGAAGCCGACCATCGGGCCATTGGACTACTCCAAGTCATCAGGATGAAGGCCCAGCTCCTTGTAACATCTAACATACATGATGTTGCAAGAGATGCCTTGATCAATCAGGATGCGTTTCACTTGGCACTCCCCAACCTGGAGGGATACTACCAAGGCATCATTATGTGGATGCTGGACCATCTCTAGGTCGGCTTCAGTAAAGGCTATCGTCGGTCCCTGGCATTCTTCAGGCCGAGGTCTTTTATGTCTGACCTGGTTCACGTACTGTAGGTGTTTTACCTTCTGGGTCTCTCCTCGTATGTCGTTTTCGTTCACCTTTGAGTGAATTACATTAACCACTCGTGGTCCTCCTGCCTGTGGTTGCTGTGCTGGGGGAGGAGGAGCTGTTGGTGCTTGAGGCAATCTTGCATGTTCTTCCCTTGTCCTGGCCTCATCGACAAGGTTCCTCAAATGGCCTTGCCTCACCAAGTCTTCTAAGTGTGCTTTTACAGCTCTGCAACCCTGAGTTGGGTGCCCTTCTTCATTGTGGTAAGCACAACGCCTACCGACGTTTCTTCCCATAAATTCCCCTGGTGTTCTTGTCGGTGCTCTAAAATAGGGTTGGTTTCGTATTTGATCTAGGACTTTGTGGACTGGGATTCGAAACACAGTCGTCACTGCCTGTTTAGCCCTCAATTCTGTTTCTTGTTTGATCGATCCATTGTTACCTCGGCTTCGCTTCGGCGAGCCGTTTCCTTTTTCCTGCTTTGCCTCTTTGTTTCCCGACGTATCCTCCTCGGCTCTGGCGTATTTCCCGATTCTCGCCATGAGTTCTTCCATGCTTTTTGGCAATGTCTTTGCCAAAGACTTTCGTAGTGGGCAGTCATCTTTCAGGCCGTTCTTGAAAGACACGACCGCCACCTTTTGGTTGCATTCGGGTATTCGATTGAACACCTCGTAGTACCTTTTTGCGTAGGCCCTAAGGCTTTCATCCTTGGTGATTTTTAAAGCCATCAGTGCGTCGACCCTCAAGGGCTGTAGTTTGTTCGTCACAAACCTGGCCACAAACATCTCGGCCAGGCCTTCCCAAGTCTTTACGCTTCCCTTCGGTAGTTTATGGAACCAATCTAATGCAATCTCCCGGAAGGATGAGGGGAATACTTTGCAGAGCAACGGCTCGTTCCCACTATATAGTGCCATTGAATTTAGGTATAGTTCAACGTGAAAGTTGGGATCTGACTTACCATCATATATTTGGAACCTTGGCATACTAAGTCTCTTTGGTGTTTCAAATTTGTCCAGTTCCACCGAGAATGGTGTCCTCGGCTTAACCGGGGAAGTTACCTCGGCTTCAGCATTCTGTTGCTTCCTCTTAAGGTAATCTCTCAAGTCTTCTTTACTCCTCCCTGGAGCTCGGCTATCTTTGGACTTCAATCTTTTCGGCACACTACTTTCGGCCTCGTGGTGGGCCCGTTTTGATCTTTCTCCATGGGTTATGTCAAAGCAGAGCGCCTGCCCTTGAATATGCCGATGTTCTTTGGGCTCTGGGTCCTTCGTGTGATACGTCCTTCGGGACTCCTCTCGTCTCGGCTCCTCTCGTCCGACTTCCCTAGAAGGTCGGTAAGAGTGCCTTCTGCTTCTGGTGTGCTGAGGGGCTTCGGGGATTGTTTTTCTTCCTCCCTTCTGGGTATTAGTTGCTAGAATCGGCGTGTCATGTAGCGGGTACGGTGGCTGCATGACATTGTTTTACATCATGAAGTTGACGACCGACTACAGGTCTACCAACTTGTTTGCCAATTCTTTTACTTCTTCATCCCTCCATACCTGGAGGTTATCTTCGTTATAGTACTTGCTTTGGTCTGTCTTTTTCGAAGTGTCGCCCTCCTGGCCGACGTCTTTCTCTCCGTGGCCCTGGTCACGGGTTTCTGCATTGTGGTTGTCTCCTTCAATATCAAGGTCGATTGGTCTGCCACTCCCAGCAGGAGTGTCGTCCCCAATCTTTTCATTCTGTCCGTTACTGGCCATCTATTCTTCTAAGTTCCCACAGACGGCGCCAAATTGTGTGAGTGATTTTCTGATCACATTGCCCGTTTAGTAATCAGCTAGAGAGCACCGGCAGAATAGATGGCACCTGGCTGACCTGCAACAGAAAGAGAAGATTCCGGCGGTGGTTCGTCCACCCTGGGGCACTCCGACGATCAAGTCAGTATATCTCTCAAAGATAAATCAAGTGCTGAACTAACTACTCAAAGCATAAATTGCCTACCTTAGACCCACGGGGGTGCCTCTCTTTTATAGTTAACTCAATCCTAGTCCCACTAGAAGCCTGACTTCTATGGACTCCAATTCAGTACTTACTTTAGACTCTGCAAGAGATAAAGATAAACTCCCTAAGAGCTTTATCCTCATCTTGACCAAGTCTCCTCTTCATTCTAGGACTCTTGTTCCTTATCCGTTTATCTCAGATTCCGATATCTTCGGAGATAACCTCGGCATAATGACCAGGACACGTGGCACCTCGGCTGACACATCGGCGTCACCTTGCCACGTGTTGGTACTAGAAAATATATCCTCACACCTCCCTTTATACACAATAAGGCAAAGACGAGAGAGAACTTAGTTTATTTTGTGATTATATTCACAATATGCCCTTATATAGGCATCTTTGGCAAGAAATATGACAAGGTGTCACGGGTTGCCTTGCAAGGTCTAAAGGAGCCGGCCTGTGACACAAGGCCATGTGTACCTCATGGCTTCCAAAACCATGTGTCCATCGTGGTTAGGTCATGTATTCCTCATGATTATGCCATGTGTCTCTCATGGTTAGACTATATGTAAAATACTCAGTTATCATTCTCAATCTCTCATTCATGAGGCCAACTTTATGAGACAATTTCTCATTCAATCCTCAATGATTTTTGATCATTTTTTTTTTTTGTGGTGTAAAAATCTTATTACAAAAAATTTAGAACCAAAGTTAGAATCAAAGTCACCAAAAACCTATTTTCTCCGACAATATTTAAGTACAGAAATATGGAATTATGATGAAATAGATATTAGCAGTATATTTCAAAAGAGAACAAAAGAATTTTAGAGAAATTACAAAACAAAACAAAACAAAAAAAAAAATTAGTATTTGAGCCATATAATAAAATAAATCTTGAATTTTTAATTTTATTAATTTAATCTTAATTTTTTTAAGTAAAATTGACCCAAAAAAAATAATTCTTTAGTCATTAAACTAAATAGAAAAAGATATTTTAGATATTTTGGTACACCTATATTGAATATAATGGCTAAAATACTATTTTTTTCGTCAGTTTTAGATTACAAAAATAGCTAAATAATTTATATAAAAATAAATTAAAATATTAAGATTTAAATTGATAAAATTGAAAATTAAGATTTTATTTTATTAAAATGCTCAAATTCAAAAAAAAAATTAAGAATAATTTTTTCAAGATTTTTTTTTTTTTTTTTTAAATAAGAAGATTGATGTGGGCACATATAAGGGTCAGAGTCACCAAAATAAAACCATACCAACAGACACAACAGACAAAAGAAACGTGGGACCTAAATAATGACATGTATACAAAGGGAACACTTGACACACAAACCTGAACCAGTAGAACCTACACTACAGTCTAACGTCTCTCTATGTAACGTCATTTGCATCACACTCACATACCGAATATATATGTACATACCCAATATATGTATAATATATATATACTAGCGTATGCCCGTGCCTAAAGGCACGGTGTAAATAATTTTAAAATTAAAATGCAATTATAATTTATACGTAGGGTATGGGGGAGACAGAAATGTGTTGGGCGGGAAATGCTTCTCTCCAACCATTGATCTCAACCATTGATATATATTTGGAATTGATCTCAACCCTTGGATCAAAATGTATCTCACATACATTTTGATACATTTTTCAAAAAGCTTTGTGCCTTATTATATAGATATATATATATTATATAGGACAAATTAAGCCAGTAGTTTTGGATTTTATTCTTTGTATTATTTTGATTTTTATCATTTAAATTAGTTTAATTTTGATTTTTTACTTTAAATTTTATATTAATTTTATCTTACTGAAAATTAAAATTTTTAAAAGAAAATAATTACTAAGTTGGTTGATACTAAAACACTAAATTAAATAAGTTTAAATTTATGCCTATAAAAATACAGTAGTGCTATATACACCAATTAATATATTAACTAGTGTACCAATACTTAGTTATGACATTATTATTAACTCCACTCATTATACAAATTAAAAAAATCAAAAATATATTAAATTATGTCACATCATTAATTGGTACACTAATTAGTGTATATAGTATTATTCATAAAAAAAAATATGATATATACAGTTAATGTGCAAATTTTAAATAAAAATATTAACAATTGTAATTAATTGAACCAAATTAAAATAAAATCAAAATTAAGTCAAAATTACAAAAACTAAAATAAAACAAAAACTAAAGTGCGAGAAACAATAATATAATTCGCACTTGTAATAAATTAACATCAATTAGTGTATATATCCCTATCTAGCAACGTGCCATTATGATTAAGTGATTGAAAATGTTAATTTGGTGGGTTTAAGTGGTGGGGGTGTGCTTACTGGTGGCGGTTTTGTCTGGTTGCGGCCGCTGGAAATGTCATTAAAAACTGTGGCTTGTTTTGGGGAATATGAAAAAAAAATTAGTTGAATAATTTTTTTGAATTTTTTTTTATAAAAATGTATAAAAAAATAAAGATATGACATGATTCAAATAATTTAATAAGCTAATAAATTGGCATTTTTTTATGTTCTCAAAAAAGACAAGCTAATCGGCCACAAATTTTGCTGTTTTAAATAACTATTTAAAAAAAAGAATCGGTAATTAATTTAAAAGTACGAACTCTTATAATTTTTGTAGGAAAGTTTATACTTGTGAGATTATCTTTGCAATTAGACATTTATAATTAAGTTGCGACTATGATTAGATTACCTGTAAATAAATAAATAGATAAATAAAATAGTAAATTTTCCATCATTGTAGAGATGCATCAAGGATAAATTTTAGAGTCTTACTTATTTTGTCTTAGTTATTGATTAATTAACTAAATACATTAATGATGATGTCACTTGGTGTATGTTCTTCGCCGTTGATATTATTCAAATGAATGAATCTAAGGAAAGAGTTAACACTAAATTAAAATTTGGAGAGAGATACTTGAGTTAAAATAAATTAAATGTAATCAAAAATAAAATTAAATATATAAAATGGTTAATTATACTAAGACCCCTTTAATTATTACTGAATATCACTTTATTCTCGTCAATTATGAATTCGTTTATATTGACCCTTTTAATTATTAAAATTGTATAAATACATCCCTTTTGAAGGGGTTTTGGAGGAAGGTCAAAGTGATACATTTTTATAATTGATATAGTCAAAATATAAAGATTCATAAATAAGGAGGTAAATTGATATTTACTAATAGTTTAGTGGATTTTGGTATAAATAGCCCTTTATAAAATATAATTTAAGTAAAAGTGGAAATATAAGTAATAAAAAGTGAAGGTTGAATATCATGCGGTAGTAAATGAGAAAAGTTAGGGATCATGAAATTTTTTTCATGAAAATGATCATGAAAGAGTTATGATCCTTGGATTACTTGATTAGTGTGTGGTGCTTTATTCTAAGTGTAATCCAATGGACACAAAATTTTCATAATTATTTTCATGAAAAGTTTTTAATGATACCTAGCATTGCTGATAGTAAATAGTAAATAATGTTATCAATATAATCAAAATAGGTTGGTTTAACTAGTGTGTTTGATACATTATATGTGATAGATGAATAGTAAGAAAACTTGAAAGAAAATTTTCTGGAACAAATATAAGACCTGCAATGCTTTACGAGACAGAATGATGGCAGCTAAGAAATAAATGCCCATAAAATTAATGAAGATGAGAAGAGAATGACGTACAGTTAAATGCCCATAAAATTAATGAAGATGAGAAGAGAATGACGTACAGTAAAATTAAGAAATGAATATATTTGTGAAATAACAAGACTAACACTAATTGAAAATAAATTGAGAAAACAAATAAATTAAGATGGTTTGACAATTCATAACAAACATCAATGGATACAATTGTAAAAAATAGTGATATGATTATTATAAATAAAAATGTTAAGGGAAGGGGATGATCTAAATTGATATGAGATACAACAGTAAAATATATATATATATATATATATATATATGTTTAATTAGTAGTGTTACTTTAACATAAAAGTTAAATCTATTTTTTAAACTCAATGATATGACAATCTATTATAGTATCTAAGTCAACTCTCTCTCTCTCACTCATATTTTTTCTAATCACCAGTCAATTACCTTTTTTACATATCACTGAGTTTACAAAGTAAGTTTCTATATTATTTTCATTATTTAATTTAATTGAACATATAGTTTTTGATAAAAGATTAAGATTCTCTCATATTTACATCTCAATATAAGAGAATTTAAGGGGATCGTACCCAACATATTCCATTTTGATAATCCAATCTATTCCCTTTTTTAACACTCAAAGTATCATATGGTTAGTGGTGGACACATGAGAAACAGACTGAAGCTACGGCCTTGCCAAATTATATATATATATATATATATATACGAAATTTATATAATTTTAGTAATGTTATCCTAGACTTCATAAAAATCTCATTAACCTATGTAAGTTTGATTATTCATTTGGAAATTACATATTTTAATCAAAAAGTCAAAAAGTCATCATAAATTATCACATTATTCTATCTACTTTTCTACATATATATCTTTTAATAAAAAGTCAAAAAATTACTAAAATAGCATGTTCGCAAACGATTAAACTCCCAAAATTCATATAAATTTTATTTTAGTCCTTCAAAATTAATATTTACTTTGGCCTCTCATTTGTACAATTTCTACTGCCCATTGCGCATTGAGACAATCTTCATTAGGAAATAGTTAAGGTACAATAAATTATAATGAATATTATTATGTAATCCCTCTTATTTATATCAGACTGGAGGGCATTTTTGGGTTTACGTGAGCTCACTACAGAACTCATATCGATAATTCAAATCATTTAGTGTGTAGGACTCATCGAGTACTTCATTTCTACAAAAAATCACGTTTATCAGATTTTGATAGTTATTTGATCAGATCACATTTATATCAACGGTAATTATGATTTTAAAAATAAAATGTTAACATAAATATGATCTAATCAAACGAATATTGATATCCAATCAACGTGTTTTTTACAAGGATAACGTAATCAACGAGTCCTACACATTGAACAGTTCAGATCATCAACGTGAGTTCCATGGTAGACCCTTGGGGCCCAACAACACCCTCTAGTTGGAAAAACTACCCGAAGAAAAGCCTCTCCCTTTAAAATAACATTTAAAGAAATAAAGTATGTCATTTAAAAGAAATTAACGATATTACAAATGATGAAGAAAAAAAAACTAACTTGACTTTTTATTTTATGTAAATAAAAAAAGAAGATAATGAAGCTCTCTTTTTTTACCTTGAAAAAGTGGAATAATGAGGTTTTTGGTAACGTGGAACATAATCTTAAGCTTCTTGAGGAGGAACTCCATAGGCTTGATTTGGCAGCTGAGGAAAGATCTCTAACTGAATCAGAGTTAACTAGAAGAAGGAAGGCAAAAGAGGAAGCTTGGAAATTGAGTAGAATAGTGGAATGGATATGGATGTAGAAATCCAGAACTAATTGGGCATTAAAAGGAGACAGAAATACAAAATTTTTCCACATCATGGCATCTTTCGGAAGCAATAAAAATGCATTAAGTTCAATAATTGTGGATGGGTTTATCAAGGAAGAACTTTGTAGATGTTAGGGCTAAAGCCCTACAACATTTTAAGAACCAATTTTTTGAATATTGGTCCAGTAGACAAAACTTATCTAGTCCTTTTATGTCCATTGGGGGAGCTGAGGTTAGAGCTACCCTAGAAGCTGAATTTTCTGAAGCAGAAATAATAGCAGCAGTAAAAAACTATGAAGGAAATAAGGCTCTTGGGCCTGATGGGTTCAATATGTTGATATTTCAGAAATGTTGGATGACAACTAAAGGTGATGTGATAAAATTTATGAAGGAATTCCATCAAAATTCTAAATTGGTTCATGGACTAAGCAGTTCATTTGTGACTTCGATCTCAAAATCTAACAATCCTACTTGCCTTAATGATTTCAGGCCTATTAGTCTAATAGGTTCTTTGTATAAAATTCTTGCCAAAGTTCTTTCAAACAGGATGAAGAAAGTAATGCCAAGTATTATTAGTGAATCTTAATCAACATTCATTGGGGGAAGAAATATTTTGGATGGAGTACTGATTGTGAATGAAATGAAAAAGTTGATGGTTGGAAGAAGAAATAGAAGAAAGGCATTGTACTAAAACTTGATTTTCAGAAAGCCTATGATTCCATTAACTGGGAATTCCTCTTCTCTATGCTTTCTAATTTTGGATTTGGCAATAAATGGATCAGTTGGATTAGAGAGTGTGTATCCTCAGCAAAAATTTATATCTTGGTAAATGGATCACCCACATCTGAGTTTAATCCTGAGAGAGGGCTGACACAAGGTGACCCATTATCACTATTTCTGTTTAATATTGTAGCTGAGGGTCTTAATAGTCTGTTAGTGAGAGCTCTGCAGAGGGGGTTGATTAAAGGGCCAATGGTAGGATCAAATGATGTTAGGATCACCCATCTCCAGTTTGTAGATGACACAATTCTATTTTGTGAGGCAAAATGGGAGCAGATTGTTGCGATCAAAAGTATTCTGAGGTGTTTTGAAATATTATTTGGGCTGAAGATTAATTATCATAAGAGTGCGGTATGTGGGGTTGGGATTGATGAGGATCTTACTAAGGAGTTTGCTACCAAATTGAATTGCCTTCACCAAAGTCTGCCACTCAGATACTTAGGACTACCATTAGAAGCTAGTCCAACAAGAATGAGGACATGGCAACTAGTGATTGATAAATGCAAACAAAAATTGGCTTCTTGGAAGAGGAGGTTCCTATCTTTTGCTAGTAGATTGACATTGATAAAATCTGTGCTTTCTAATTTGCCAATTTACTACTTATCTCTGTTTAAGATGCCAGCTGGAGTTGCAAAGGAAATAGATAAAATTCAAACTAGATTCTTATAGGGAGGGATGAACTTAGAAGGAAAATTCTAATCAATTGGGAGGAGATTTCACAAAGCAAAAGCCAAGGAGGCTTAGGAATCAAGAGACTTAGACTTATGAATGATTGTCTTCTTTTGAAGTGGTGATGAAGGTTTGGCTCTGAAGATGGTGCCTTGTGGAAGTAGGTGATTTGTAGTAAATACAGTGAGGCTGATAGGGGTTGGTGGCCATTACCTGTGATTAATTCCAGATCTTCCCAGATTTGGAAAGGTATTATGGGTGTTGCCTAGTTTAGGCCTAAGCTGGTTAACTTCTTCAAGAGTAAGATAAGTACAGTTATTGGGGATGAGATGAGAACTCAATTTTAGGAGGATCACTAGATTGGCAATGTCTGCTTGAAAGAAAAGTTTCCTAGACTGTATTCCTTATTAGTGGACAAAGCTGAATCTGTGAATTTGGTGAGAATTTGATGAGGAGGGCAATCTATGCTTCAGAAGAGTTCTGTACCAGTGGAAAGGTGAGGATTTGATGAGGTTATATGAGATGGTTTACAATACACCTGCTCTTAGGGAAGGGATTCCTGATAGGTTAAGTTGGGCTACATATACATCAAGGCTCTTCTCTGTTGCATCTATTTATAAAGGGTGTGAGATGAGTCCTGTTAGAAATAGTAGAATTGCAAATTTCATTTAGAAGAATGTCTCTTCACCCAAAGTTCAGTTCTTTGGTTGGTTAGCTTGGAAATGTAGGATTAAGATTTCTACCAATCTCTACGGAATTGGAGTTCTCAGTGGTGGTATTGATCTTATATGTATTTTCTATAAAAGTGGGGTGGAAAGTGTCAATCATGTGTTATTATTTTGCCCCTTTATTTGGAGGATTTGGTCTAGAATTTTACACTGGTGGGGTATACAGTGGGTAATGCCCGGGTCTGTTAGTGGTCTGCTAAACTAGTGCACTGGTATTAAGCTCAAAAAATAGGAGAAGATAATCTGGAGAGCAATTCCCCTGGCAGTGCTTTGGTCAATTTGGAAATAGAGAAATGACAGTATTTTCAACAATGCTCAGGTGGATCTTGATGGGTTATGTGAAGCCATTAAGGTTAGGATTGCTTTGTAGGTTAAATTTTCTTGCCCTTCTATCAAGTACTCTGTTAATGACTTAGTTCGTAGCCTTCAGCAAGTTAGAGTCTGCATTAGGGATGGATCTTGACTTGTTTGGGAGCTGTATCTCCTTTTTTCAGTAGAGCATGCTGTAGCTGCTTAGTGGTGTGCTCTCAGATGGTTGTTGGTGTGCTCTCAGTTGGTTTTCAGCAGGTTAGAGTCTGCATTAAGGATGGATCTTGACTTGTTTGGGAGTTTTATTTCCTTCTTTCTGTGGAGCATGCTGTAGCTGCTTGGTGGTGTGCTCACAAATGGTTTGCTGGTGTGCTCACAGATGGTTATGGAGCTTTTGGGGTTTTGTTTTTTCTCTTTCTTGTTGGTTTCTCACCAACTCTTTGGTTATGCTAGCAAATGATTGGGTATCCTCCCTGGTGCCAACCTAGTTGGGATTGAGGGGTGTACTTTGATACTTTCTGCACTTCATTTTCTTTATTGATATTTTTTCATATGTAATGTATGTCTTTTCATCAATAAAGTCTTTTTTTTTTTTTTTGCTGATAAAAATAATAATAAAAAGTTGGCTTATTTTTCATATAAAATTTTATTTTTTTAATTCTTTATTCTAAAAAACAAAGAAAATTTAACTATTGAATTCGTTGAAGTTAAATAAATTTTTACAAAGTAAAAAATTGAAGGGTAGGCTCATGTTCCGAACATAAAGGACTAATTTTCTTAACAAACTGTCAATGTTAAACGGTTAATAAAAAAATGTACGGTTTTTATTAACAAGTACTCTAAACATACATTAAATGAGTATTAGCTTCCTTCTCTATCATAAAAATTAAAAATTAATAATAAATGTATAGTAATAAGAGAAAATTGTTAAAAAATAAAATCTAACAATTGTTTAAGGTATTAGGTTTAGTGGATATTTTTTATTAGTGGGAAATTCACACTTGGTTTTCAATGATATTTTGTTTTCAATTTGATCCTTCTATTTGTTAAAAAAAAAATTTATTCTTCCTGTTGACAATATATCTCTATGAAATTCTATCTGTTGAAATTCTTGTCTTATTTTTATTCTATCTGTTAAAAAAATTATTTATTCAATTTTTTGAATCTATCTATTCAAATTTATATCTATCTATTAAAATTTCAATGTGTTGAAATTGAATCTCTTTGTTCTTATCTATTGAAAATCAGTGTCATAACTTTTTTGTTTATCTATTGTGTCATAAGTTTTTTGTTTATCTATTGCAATCATCAAATCAATAATAACAATAACAAAGAAAGAAAAAAATGTCTGATATGTTGAAACCTCGTCAATGTCATCAACAACAACAATAACAAAGAAAGAAAAAAGGTCCGATAGATACCAAACCAAAACAAATCTTCTACTCTAAAAAAAAAAATTTAAAAAAAAAAGTAAAAGAAAAAAGAAAGAAAAAAGAAGAAGAAAAAGTAGAATTTGATATTTGTGTCTCTGATTTCTGTTATGAATATGGATACTAGATCTAGAGTTAATACTTCTCTAGCTCTTGCAAAACTACATAAAGAAAAAGTAAAGAAAAACAAAAGTCCTTTCTCTCCATAATTAACACAACAAATGCAAATTTGAAACTCAAAATAAAAAAAGTCCTTTCTCAGTGGCTCTCCATTTCAAACGGCTTTGATATCACTAGAAAGAACAAGAAATAGAAAAGCGTAGAGGCAAAGCATATACATATGCATATATAGGTAAATATATAGAGAAAAAGTGAGAGGGAGAGAAATACTCTCAACCCCCGTAGTCACTCGATCTTCAACACCATGATTTTTTCTTTTGCCAAACATCGAATCGGATCCTATCAGTGATGGAAAGGCATCTATTGAAGAACGACAAGCAAGATCGATTCACGGAAAGTAATGGAAAGCAGGATCAGCGACGGAGAAGCGTTCAACGAAGAACGACCACCAAGATCGGTGACGAAGAGCAAGATCAACAACAAAGAACAATGAAAAGCAAGATCAGCGATGACACAGACCAGCGGCGGTCAATGGCGACGAATTTTTCGTTGTTGATACCACAGAGATCTCGATGTTCGGCGCAGGAAGAAGGCGAAGCGGTATGTGAGAGTAAGAGAGAGAGAGAGAGAGGAGTGAAGAGAGACGATAGGTTAGGGTTCCGATCGAAGAGGTGTCAGAGCTTTTTGGAAGAGATGGAAGTGGCTAGGGTTTCGATAGAAGGAGAGAGAGAGATGAGGAGATTTATTTAGGGGCTAAGTTAATCACTAATTAATGTGAGAAGATTAGCATGTATAGATATAATTAAACAAATTAAGTACCATTAATTACAAGGATTGCGAATCTGCTGAGATGAAGGAGTGGGGGGCCATCTGGACACCTAGGATTAGGGAGGGGAGGTGAGTCATTACCTTGGGGCCATTAGATAAGGATGAGTCATCACTTGAAGTTATGTGTATAAATAGAGGGAGGAGGTGCTGTAAAGTGAACGGAAGAAAGAAGGAATCAGCGAAAAAAGAGAGAAAGAAGGAATCAGCGAAAAAACAAAAATATAGAGAGCAAGGGAAGGGCCGAAAACCAATGGAAATAGAAAGGAATTAGTAAGACTCAATCTTAAGGTGAGTTATATTATACCTTGAGTCACCATAATATATTTTACATATGTTTTGACTTACCATAATTTATTTTATACAAGTTGTATTTTGTAAATTATATTAATATTTCAGTTACGTGGGTTATTTTCTAAACTCTGTTTGTTTAAAATGAAACCCATGGATATGTTTGTTTAAATTTTAGTATATATTTGACTATGACCTTATAAACAATTATGCTTTGTAAGTACCACCACGGAAGTACCACGCCTTGGGGGGACTTAAATAATCATTGGCCTCTGTTTGGCCACTTTGTGGTCCTCTGTTTGTCATGGATCCATTGACCTCTGTTCTAACTGTCACTTATGTGACCTCTGTTATGTTTTGTTCTGTACCGTGGTTATGGTTATTTATTTATATGATTTATGTATTTCAGTTTCTGCCACTTAAATAATTTATTTACCAAATTAAGTTATGTAAATGTTTTGGCTCAACTAACTATCCATGGTTATTTTGTATTCCCTATACTCTTGGCATAATATTTCTCACTCTGTTGTGTGCTTATAGCTATTACCCTTTCAGGTGATGAGATGTAAGGAAGACCCATAACCTCATGTAGTGAAACATATGCAAGAAATTGATGCCGATCCGCTAATTTGTTTTTCTTTTCTTTTCTTCCTGTCATTTTTTTTTTCTGATGGTCGATCGCTGCATAATAAAATAATAAAAGCCTATGGATATACTTTTTTTTTTAAATAGTAGAATGAAGTAACTTTTTGTTTAATTATTTTTATTTCCATTTGCCTCTGCCTGCACCGTTTAATTTGCTACGATTAGAATAAGTTAGTAAGTTATGATTCTAACCCTAAGCCCCTGGGATTGGGTTGTGACAAAGGTGGTTCAGAGCAATGGTTAAAAAAAAAATGCTATTTTAATTAGGAAGTTCGAAAAGTTATAAATAAATCTATAAATAAAACTATATAGCTAAATAAACATAATAAAATAAAATAAAAAAATAATAAATATTTACCTGCAACGTTAGTCTTTTTGTGTAAAATTTCATGTTTATTATGGTGATGTAGGAATGTCAGAGATTAACCTTGATGATGCATTTTGGGATGAGCTCGGGCCATTAATTTAGATGAGATGAGGGTTGGGGAGATTCAGAGAATATAATTAGAGGACTGCATCCAGGCCTTGCCCAATTGATGGATCGGCCAATCTATATACATGCTGATTCTACCGATGGTCCACATTTACTATGGAGGCAAAGCCGTGCCTATACACGCGGACGTTTTCTAGGACCCACTCATGTCCTTGGCGTTGCCCCGGGACATGATCGCCTGTACTATATCATAGGCCCTCTACCCCCAAATTTTGTGGCCAGAAGGAGGAACGTGTACCCCAAGGACTATATTTTCACCACTATCCTTAACCCGTTAGAGATAATTAATATTCAAAATGTTGACTTTAATAATGACTTGTCATATGTCGAGACACCCGGCTGGATTGTCGATCAAGCATTTTTGGGATACATACAGTCCGTCCCTATTTTCATAGTCCAGGTAGCATGGATGTGTTTTGGTGTAGTCCAGTTAGGATGGAAATTTGAGCTTTTTATGCAACACTATTTTCCATGGTTGTTTGGCTCATTTGACCCACCACTCTAGATTTGGTAGAAGAAAACCTTTTTGTATGCTGATCATGATGTGTTCTGATCCCTTTTTGTTGTCTTTTTGTTTTTGTTTACCACAGGAATGAAACACTAACATATTCTGACTTTTGAAACAAAGATGTAATATTAATTGTAAAAAATGTAAAGTTGGCATTTTGTATAGATATAGATTGCGCTACACATGCTTATATATATGCTGCATTGTAAATGTAATGTTTCGTTTATTACTTTGTAGAATGGCTAATAATGGTAACGGAAACGAGTCATCAGTCAGTGGCATTGAATCAATGGATAGAGCGGTTACTAGCTTTTTGCAAGCCTTGCAAACTAACATCAATAATGGGACGCCAGAATGGCGAGAAGAGCCGGTTACCATAAAACAGTTCCAAGATCTGAAACCCACCACATTTACCGGCGGCCCAGACCCAATGGTAGTAGACGCTTGGGTTAAAGACATGGAAAAGATTTTTCTTGCCCTACCCGGCACCAAGAGACAAAAGGTAACTTTCGCCACTTTCATTTTCAAAGACAATGCACAGGAATGGTGGCTTCTCGCTCTGGCTAAAGAAGAAATTACGACTTGGGCAAGATTCCTGGAAGTATTCTACGAAAAATACTTTCTAGATTCATTGCGGGAACAGAAGGCATCCGAATTCATACATCTTAAGCAAGGAACCATGACGGTGGCTGAATATGAGAGCAAGTTCACATAACTCACTCGGTTTGCAACATAAATGTGACAACCCTCACCACTGATTAGTGCTAATCTATGATTAAGCATGTTAAGTGACTGATTGACTGAAACTCTGACTGATTGGTTGAGTGTATTAGTTTGAATGCATGTCTATCTGTTTGACTGCTAATGATCTGTTCATGTTTTATGTTTTAACCTGCAAATTGAAGGCCTTATCGGCGGCCGAATCCAGAACTGATTAGTGTTTTGTACAAATTAGAATTTATGTGATTTTATGGTATGTTTAATTGAAATTTGACTTGGTATGATTAAATTGGATTAAATAATGTTAAATTACATTAGTTGTCTTATTTATCAAAATGCCACTTCGTGGGCCACTTTGTTAAACCTTGTCTAGAGTTTGATTTCATGTCATTTGCTCATCTTTGAGAGACCAAAATCGTAGGAGAGAGAGAGAGAGAGAGCTAGGAGAGCTTTGGTTTCATCAAGTTTTGCTTGGAGAATTAGAAGATTTGAAGAGTAGATTGCATAATTGAGCTTCTAGACTTGGAATTGAGGACCTAAGGTAGGAGAATCATCTTCTTGAACTTGTATTTAAGTTTTTCTTGCATGATTCATGGTAAGGATAGTGATTTAAGGCATGAATTAACTTAATATGTTGTATTGAGTAGGAATTCATGCATGCATGTTTACATTGTTGAGATTTGAGGTTGTTTTCATGGAAATCCTCACATGCATGTCCATACTCTAGCTTTGGTCCATGAATTCAGCATGTTTTTGGAAGGATTGACTCATTTGTTCTTGTATTGGAAGCTTTGAAGTTGATTAAATTCATGCATGTTGCATGTTCATCATGTTCTTGAAGTTTTGTTTGGAAATGGGTTCAATTAAACTACCTTTGGGCTTTGATTTTGCAAATTGATCTTTGAAACATGTCATATTATGTGTTTTAAAGTGTTTTCCAAAAAATTAGCCCCAAAGGATCGAATTTGATGCTTTAAATGTTGAATTTCATGCTTGGAGACAAATCTGGAAATTCCAGATTTTGGATCCACGCTTGAGCGGGGAACTCCACGCTCGAGCGTACACTCTGAGTTCATGCAGTCCGCTCGAGTGAGTAAAATAACGCTTGAGCGTGAAATGCGTGTATCCAGTACTTTGCATGTGTTTACAGTCCGCTCGAGCGAGGGAATGCACACTCGAGCGAGGACTTGTGTCTCACGCTCGAGCGAGGACTTGTGTCTCACGCTCGAGCGAGGGTCGAGCGCCCGTCGAGCGTGAATTTCATACATCCAGTACTTTTACAGTCCACTCGAGCGAGGAAAGTCACGTTCAAGCGGAGATCCTTTGTCTGCATGTCCGCTCGAGCATAGAAAGCCACGCTCGAGCGAGACCCTTGTTTTCTGAAAATTCTAAAAAGTGTTTTAAAGTGCATCTTTGCATCCTCATTCCATCCTAGGCATTCCTAGGCCTAGTTTAAGGCATCTTAATGAGGACAATGCTATAGAACCACACCGAGTCAAGATAGGGACTAAGTCATTGATTCCCATGTGTGTAACTTAGTGTGTGTTCGTTCTGTAACTATGTAGGGTTGGCAACCAAGGATGCTCACTAGCCTATCTGTAGCCCAAAACTCTGTGAGTAACAATGTTGTAAAGATATATTCAATCATGAATATTTTCTGAATGATCAACTGTACTGCTTTCTGAAATAATATTTTTTATTAAATGAATGCTTGTCCTATTTGCGAACTGTATTCGTGGCATCCATAGCAATTTACTGTTACTGTATTGTACTGCTACTATCACAGAGATCTCTGTCGGTTCCCATGTTGGAACTACTAACTGTTTACTGATATGATGGCCATCAACTGACTGTTCGGTCTGTTAAGACCTACTGTACTGTTTTGCTATGGGATGTACCACATATGACTGCTATGATTGAATGACTGATATACTGTTATAACTGACTGTTTTAAATACTGAAAAGACATTCATTCTTAACCTCTTTACGCATATGTTATTCACTGGGTTTTAGCTTACTGTTTATATATATATGTAGGTGTCCAGGCACCGGATCGGAGCTAGGAGCGTGGGGTTTAAACTCTCTTTTTGTCAAGCCAACCAACGTGCCTCACTACGAGGTTCCAAGTGCTGCCAAGCTAAGGCTCCTTGGGGGTGTTTTAGATTCCCCTTTTCTGTTTCTGTTTTGTATAGACTGTATGAGACTTGTACTGTACTATTATGGTAGGGATTTGGTCCCTAACCTGAATGCCTGTATATGATGTATGTATATACTATTATGGTTTTGAATGTGAATATGTTATGAAAAGTCTTTTTGCATACAGACTGTCACAACTCATTGGACATCTTTCATTTATTGTTTTGGCTTCCACCAACCCTTGTACTCTGCATTACTATTATTACTGTTAAGCAGGCCTTCGGTAATCACGGATTACTGGCCGGTTACGGTGCTAAACCCATAGGGGCGGGGTTGGGTCGTGACAGAGTGGTATTAGAGCGATAC